>CAWUFJ010000020.1:0-539911 GCA_963921375.1 Tiliacea citrago
TACAATCTAATATTAAATCATTGTTAATTTTTTTATACAACACAATTTGCTCAAAAACCAAAACCAAATCTGAACAACATTCTAAACATTGTCTTATATATTTTAACCGATCTTCGATCTTTTTCTTTAAATTTTCTTTATCAAAATCAACTGTTTTTGATGTTTTTTGCTTTAAAAACATATGTTTTTTGATGTTTTTTGAGGCTTTTCTAATGTTTTTTTTAATGTTTCTTCTAACTTTAGAAATCTCAAAGCTGTTTTTTAGTGATATGTCTAAGGAATTTTTATCTTCAAAACTATTTCCAAAAATTAAATCAAACAATTTTAAAGAAACTGAAAAAGAAGGCTTAATATCAGGATAAACCTTTAAATTGAAATCGACAGAAACAAAAGAAAGATTAAATTTTTTATCTTTTTTAAAAGAAGCAGCTGTGTTTTTTAACGCAAAACTCATATCTTCTTGCAAAAAAGAAAAAACAAACTCAAAAGAAGGATAAAAGTTAGAGGAAGACCAAAAAGATTTTTCAATATTCCATCGGCTTTCCATTTCTGATTCCAAATCGTTTATATCTTGCTTTAAGTCATTTATTTCCTCAAATAAATCATCTATTTTTTCATTCAACCCTGCAAAATCTAATGAATTTTTTATTTTACTTAATGCTGAATAGCACTGTTCAATATCAGACTCAATGTTTAAAAGAGCCCATTTTTTCACCCTTAACTCATATGCTTTGTTTAAAAATTCAGATAAGTTATATGCTATTTTATTTAAAAAGTCAAATTCAACCTCATTTTTTTCTACGTTTAATAAAGACTCTACCATGGGTATCAAAGGAAAACTTACTTTAAAATCTGGCTTATCATTAATTTTAAAATCAGAAGATATTCTTCCAAAATCTTTGTTGTTTTTTAAGAAAGCTTGATTTTTTTTATTGCTAATATTAGAAAATTCGCGATTAAAAAAAGGCGACTGCATAAATTTTACCACCAAAAACTTATAATCTTTATCGAAAGACTTTTTAGAATTATTTTTTAAATCCTCAAATAATTCGTTTATTTTATTCGTTAAATCTTTTTGCTGTAACTTTTTGTTTTTTTTAGATTCATTCTTTTTTTTGAAAAATTCACTTTTTGGCGTGCAAGAAAAACTTTTAAACCCGATTAAAGAGAGAAAAACTATGTATTTGTTCATATTAGTTATTTTATAATTAATATTTCAAATTTTTAATAGTGCTAAAAACTTACAAATTAATTGTTTTTGTGTTTTTTTTATTAAAAGAATGGACTCAAATTTAATATGCGTCTATAATTCGACTTATGAAAAACATTATTGAAAGTTTAGAAGACTTTTTAAACGATCAAATTGATACTGGTTTAAAAATTGCACAAATTACAAAATGGGGCCGTCAAAACACTTTAAAAATAGATATACTATTAAAACTTAAAGGTGGGTTTGCTTCTTTACAAGATTGTGAAAACGTTCATAAATTAGTTTTAATTTGGAGTAAAAAAGAAAATATTGAAAAAAATCTAAATATATCTGTGCAAAGCGAATCAATTAATAAAATTTTATTTGATTTTGAAGATTTTGAAGAAAACATTGGAAAAAAAATCAAAATTGAAACCAAAACAAAAATAGAAGATAGACGTAATTTCACGGGCTTTTTAAAACAAATAAAAGATGGTATTATATATCTGAAATCAGAACATGAAAATTTGTCAATTAGTTTTGACCAAGTAAAAAAAGCTCAACTATTACTGATTTGAAAAAAGGACAAACAAGAGATTAGAATGGAAAATTTTAATGAAATTATAAGTGCGATAGCAATAGATAGAGGGTTAGATGAATCTGTTGTAAAGCAAATTTTAGAAGAGAAATTATTAGATTTTGCTGCCAAAAAATATGGAAATAGAGATTCTTTAAAAATACAAATTGATCAGAACGGATCTTTTGAAGTTTTTCTAGAAAAAAGAATTGTGCAAGATTCTAACTATTATTCCTTTTATGAAATAAAATTATCTGACGCTATTAAAAGGAAAAAAGATGCCAAAGTTGATGATTTAATCAAAGAAGTTCTTCCTTTTAATTTAGAAGCATTTGAAATTAACAAACTTTACGTTGAATTAAAACAACAATTAAACAAACTTCAAAAAGAAAAAGAATATTCGTTTTTTTATGAAAAGATGCACACTTTAGGCGTTGGATATGTTCAAAAACTGGATCGATCTGAAGCTATCATAAGTTTTCCTGATAACTCTGGAGAAGCTGTTTTGCCAAAAAACAAAATGCTTCCAAATGATATTATTAAAAAAAATTCTTATATTAAATTTTTTATTGAAGATGTTAGAAAAAATTTTGATAAACAAATATTACTTTCCAGAACTCATCCAAATTTTTTGAGAGAGCTACTTAAAAATGAAATTCATGAAATTGCAGAAGGCATTATTGAGGTTTGCAGTATTGCTAGAGATCCTGGTAGTTTATCGAAAGTTAGCGTTAGAACTAACAGAATGTCAATTGATCCAATTAAAATTTGCATTGGCGATAGGGGCGTTAAAATTCACAATATAACTAAGGAGTTAGCTGGTGAAAAAATTAGCTTTGTTCTTGCTGATAAAGAAGACAGGGTTCCTCAAAACATTGTTAATGCTTTTGCTCCTTGTGATGTTATTAAAGTAACTGAAATTAGTAAGAATCGGTATGAAGTTGTTGTTGCTGATCAAGATTTTAGCAAAGCAATGGGAAGAGGCGGGCAAAACGTATCTTTAGTTAAAAAACTATGTGGAGTTGCCTCTATAACATTGATCACAGAAGAAAATGAAAAAAACAACACTAAAAATCTTCTTCAAAAAAGAACTCAAGAATTGGTCGATCATTTACAAATCGAAGAAATGATGGCTCATCTTTTAATTTCTGAAAATTTTGAAACTGCAGAGATAATCGCGAATTCTTCTAATGAGGAAATTGCAACTTTAAACGGCTTCGATGAAGAGCTTGCAGAAACTTTAATTTTTAGAGCTAAAGAGTTTTTAGAAAAAGAAAGAGAAGCTCTAAAAAATTCACTAGAAAAAGAAAATAAAGATGTTTCTCTTTTTTCTATGCAAAACTTAACTACTAATCAAATTAAACTTTTAAACAAGAATGATATACTCTCTAAAATGGAGCTTTCCATGTTAGACGCTGTTGAATTAATGGAAATTTTTGATAAAGCTAATTTAAACTTAGATTTTGAAACTTCTTGCAATATCATTACACTTGCTAGAAATATAAAACCTAAAAAAACAGGAGGAATAAATGGCTGAAGATAAGACAAAGGATTCAAAAAAAATTTTGAAGTTAAAATTTGAAGCTCCTAAAAAAGAGTTGAATTCAGAAAAATCCATGGAAAAAGATGAAAAAAAACATCCTTCTGACATCAATAAAAGTATTGTTGATAAAAAAATAGAAGAATTAAATAACCCTAATACAAAGTTAATTAAAGGAATGCCTCAGGTTTTAACCGATGCTAACACAAAAATTATAACTAACAGATCTTTAAACAAAAACGATAATTCTTCTTCTTTTCGAAAAAAAACTTTTATACCAAAAAATGAGAATAAGTTTAACAAGCCTAAAAATGAAGATAGACAAAATTTTATAAAAAGAGATTTTAACAATTTTAATCGCAATAATTTTAATAATAACTTTCAAAATCCATCTAATTCTGGCTTTTTTAAAAGAGATTTTTCTAGCCCAGGTTTTAATAGAGACAATAAAGATCAGTTTAAATCTGGTTTTATAAAAAAAGATTTTCCTAGAACTGAAGGTGGTTTTAACAATAGAAACAATACTGGAGCTCAAAATAGATTTGGTCAAAACAATAACTTTTCTGGACAACCTTTTAACAATAGAAACAACACTGGATCTCAAAATAGATTTGCTCAAAACAATAATTTATCTGGACAACCTTTTAATAATAGAAACAACACTGGATCTCAAAATAGATTTGGTCAAAACAATAATTTATCTGGACAACCTTTTAATAATAGAAATAATACTGGAACTCAAAATAGATTTGCTCAAAACAATAAATTTGGTGGACAACCTTTTAACAATAGAAACAACACTGGATCACAAAATAAATTTGGTCAAAACAATAACTTTTCTGGACAACCTTTTAATAATACCAATAAATTCGCTGGTCAAAATAATTTTGATTCTAAGTTCAGTAAACCTGCTGTTTTTTTTTCCTCTTCTCCTTTTGAAAAGAAAAAAAGAAATGGCAAAAAAGAATCATCTAAGCCCAAATTAACTCAATTTTCCAATATTATAGGAAATAATTTTATTGGCAGAATAGAAGATTCAACTTTAGAAGATTCTGTTTATTACAAAGTTAAAAAAGGCAGAAAAAACAATTTTTCAAAGTCTAAAGCTGTTTTAAAAAAAACAATTGAGCTTGAAAATGAAATTTCTTTAAAAGAGCTTGCAAGTTTACTTTCAACAAAAATTGAAGAAATAGAATACCAATTGAAGTATATTGGATATGATGAAACTATAAACATAAATGCGCCTTTGAGCAATGAAATTTTAGAAATGGTTGCAACTTCTCTTGGTCATAAAGTTATTAGAAAAGATTCTATTAATCAAGAAAAATTTGATGTTTTTAGCATTAAAATAGATGAAAACACTGCTAAAAAAAGAGCTCCTATTGTTGCTATTGTTGGACATGTTGATCATGGTAAAACCTCTTTATTAGATAAAATAAGAAAAAGCAACTTAACTAAATCTGAAGTTGGTGGAATTACACAAAAAATAGCTGCTTATTCTGTTCATACAAAAAATGGAGATATAACTTTTATTGATACTCCTGGTCATTCTGCTTTTTCTAATATGAGAAAAAGAGGTATTAATTTAAATGATATCACAATTCTTGTTATTTCTTCTGTCGAAGGAGTAAAAGATCAAACAATTGAAGCTATTAAACAAATTCAGAAAACAAAAACTCAATTAATAGTTGCTTCAACTAAATGTGATTTGCCTGGATCTAATATAGAAAAAATTAAGCAAGAATTATCTAAACATGACGTTTTAGTAAAAGACTACGGTGGGGATATTGAGCTTATTGAGGTTTCATCTGTTACTGGTCATAACGTAGAGTTATTACTTCAAACAATTTTAGTTTATGCTGATTTAATTGACCTCAAAGCAAACTATGATGCAAAAGCAATTGGTGTTGTTTTAGAATCAAAAATTGACATAAAAATAGGAACTTTGTCTACTATTTTAATTCAACAAGGAACACTAAAAATTGGTGATGTTTGCTCTACCTTAAAAACCTTTGGAAAAGTGAAAGGAATGTGGAATGATATGCATAAAAGCATAAAAGAAGCTACTCCTGGTATGGCCGTTGAGGTTTTGGGTCTAAATGATTGCCCTATTCCTGGTGATAATTTTGCTGTTTTAGATCATACTTTTGCTACGGAGTTAACTAAAAAATCTGTTTCTCAAGAATCAATAAGTTCAATTAATGAAATTGAAGATTTTTTTGCAACTGAAAAACCAACTTTATACTTAATTTTAAATGCAGACACTCAAGGCGCTTTAGAGGCTTTAGAACACACATTAAACAATTTAGATGTTGAACATAGTAAATATAAAATAGTAAAAAGATCTGTTGGAAAAATTAAAGAATCTGATATGGATTTAGCTAAATTAACTAATTCTATGATTCTAAATTACAATTTAAGCATTAGCAAAGACATAGAGTTTTTAGCTAAAAACGATAATATTTTGATTTGCTCTAGTAAAATAATTTATGAAATAGAAAAAAAAGTTCAAGAAGAATTAGAAAAAATGATCACTTTAATAGAAGAAGAACTTTATACAGGAACAGCTGTTGTAAAAAGAATCTTTAAATCATCCAAAATTGGAAATATTTCTGGGTGCATGGTTATAGATGGAAAAATTTTAAAAGGTGCTGTTGCTATCGTTCTTAGAAAAGGTAAAGAAGTGTTTAAAGGAAAAATTGAATCTCTCAAAAAATCTAAAGATGAGGTAAAAGAAGTTGCAAACGGCCTTGAATGCGGAATTTTTGTAAATTATAAAGAAATTTCAGAAGAAGATGAAATTAAATGCTATAAAATAGAATATAAAAGACCAACTTAATGAATTCATTTAGTTTATATATTCATTGGCCTTTTTGTATAAAAAAATGCCCTTATTGCGATTTTAATAGCTATGCTTGGAAAAATGATCCAGAAGAGTGGACCACTTTGTTAATTAAGGAAATTGAATTTTATTCAGAAACTTTTAAAAATTACAAAATTAATACAATTTTTTTTGGGGGTGGTACTCCTTCTTTAATTCCTTCTTTTTTAATTGAAAAAATATTAAATAAAATTAAAGAATTTTGGAATATAAAAGGGATTGAAATTACCATAGAAATTAATCCTTCATCTATTGAAACTGGAAATTTAGAAAACTTTCTAAAAGTTGGTATTAATAGATTTTCAATTGGCGTACAATCTTTAAGCGATATGGATTTAAATTTTTTAGGAAGAATTCATTCTGCAGAAGAAGCAAAGAAAATAGTAACCGAAGCTTCTAAAATTTGCAACAATGTTTCAACCGATTATATTTATACGCTTCCTTATGATGATTTACCAAAATGGAAAAAAGATTTAGATAAAATTTTAGACTTTTCTTTACACAATAATATAAAACATTTATCCTTATATCAATTAACAATTGAAGAAAACACGCAATTTGCTCATGATGTTAGAGTCAAAAAATGGATTCCTATGAACCAAGATAAACAAAGCATTTTATATAGATATACTCATAAAATTTTTCATAAATTACATTGGAACCAATATGAAATTTCTAATATATCTCAATCTATTGAATATGAAAGCCAACATAATTTATGTTATTGGAATTATAATCAATATTTAGGTATTGGGCCTGGTGCACATAGCCGAATGATAATTAATAATCAAAAATATAAGTTTAATAATTATAAAAATCCTAACAAGTGGAAAGAACAAATAAACAACACTGTTGAGAAAAATCAATTTGTAGAAGAATATGAGACTTTATCATTAAAGGACCAAACAATTGAAAAAATGCTAATGGGGTTTCGATTAAAAAAAGGAATTTTTTTATATGAAAATGAATTAAATTATGTAAATAAAACAAATTTACAACTATTAATTGATAAGAACTTTATAAAAAACAACAACAATGTTTACACTCTTTCATTAAATGGTAGATTAAAACTTAATGCAATTTTAAGAATGTTAATTGAAGATTAATGTTCCACGTGGAACATTTAAGTTGCAATTTTTTAATAACAATTCAAAAAACTCTTTCCTTACTTTATAAACGATTTTAATAAAAATCATTTCAAATCAATAATTTTTTAATAATGTTCCACGTGGAACATTTTTTATTTTTCTATTAAATAATCATAGATATCTTCTTCTTCATCATTATCTATTGATTGCACTTTTAACAATATAATTAATTCTGTTTTTTTTGCTTTTTTTGCTTTTTTTGTTAATTGAGTTTCTTCATATGATGATGTATCAATTAATCCACCTATTATTGCATATTGTCCATCTCTTAAAACTAACACACTTTCCATTTCTCTTGTTTTTATTATAGGTATTTTTGATTCATTTTTTTTATTTCCTTTAGAACATGAAACAAAATCATATCCAATATCTTCAATTTCTTTACTAACTTCTGTTACTGTCGGTTTTATATAAAGTTTTATTAAGTTGTTTTCTAATTTTACAACATGAACAGAAAAAGTTACTCCCACTGGATATGTAACAAAATCGGTTTGCTTATTTGTTGCTCCCACTTTATATTTATCATTCATCACTGTTTCTGATTTAAACTTAAAATAAATTTTGTTTTCAACTGATTTAAAAATACCAACATGATTGTTAGAAATTAATAAATATGGATTAGAGATTGAACTTGTTTTTCCATATTTTACTAAAAAATTTAAAATGATATTTTTGATTGTTGAAACTCCAAAATCCGATACAAAAGTAAGCATATTATTTTTTACACCTCCAGTGAACATACTGTTGGGTAATTTTTCGTTTATATCTTTGCTTAATTTATCAAAATCAACACCGAACGAAAATTCATCAAACAATTCAATTTCTAATACTTTTGCTTCTACTAAAACTTGATCGTTTAATCTTTTTTTTATTGAATTTAAAAATAATGAAATTTTTTTATGAATTTTTTGAGGTGCAACCACTGAGATAATACCAGCTTGAGCATTAATTGTAAAAGTATGATCTTTTGTTAAAATTGCAGTTAAATTATTAGATATCATTTCATAATAATTATTGTTGTTTTTATAGAAACTTTTAGAAACATTTCCTTTTGATTGATCTCCAAACGAATGATCTACTGACGTTGAAAACTCTGTTCCTATAGATGATGATAAATTTCCTAAATAATAATTATGAAGATATTGAACATCTTCTTCTATATTTGCATTTAAATCATTTATAATTATCTTATTATTTAATTGATGACATATTTCTAATAAAACATTAATAAAAGGCTTTTTATTAGCTTTATAATTTATTTTGAGCTCTTTATTAAAGCTTAAAGTTACTCCCAATGAGGATGCGATTTTTCTTAGAACAACGGCACAATCTACTTCATCCGTAAACATTACAGAACACGGCTGCAACCATTCTTTTTTTATACTTAATTTTTTTTCTTTTTTAGGAATGATATTAAGCGTTTCTTTTTCTTTTTCAATTATAGTCAATGGAGCTTTAATTTTCTTTTTTTCACATCCAGTTAATAAAAAAAGAGCAATTAACAAAAGTAAAAAGTTTTTATTTTTCATATAATAAATATGATACATTAATTAGTAATATTGCTCTATTCAATAAAACAAATAATGCATATTTATAATCTGCTAATATTTGTTTTTTTAATAACATAAAATATAATTTTTATATGAATTTTATTAATTTTTATAATCAATATTATTATTTGTTTGTTTTTATTTTATTATTTATTTTATCTTTACAGGATTTTTATTCGTTAGAAGTTGATATATTAACATTTACAAGTGCAATTTTATTATTATTATCAAATATACAAAATTATTTTTCACTTTTTTTTTCTTTAACAGGAATGATTTTAATCGTTTTTTTATCAAAATTTTATTACAAAAAAGATTTATCTTCTTTTGCCGATTTAATATTAATTGTAGCTTGTAGTTCACAAATAAAAACATCAAAATTAGGTTTTTTTTTGATATTAATTAGTTTTTTTTCTTTAATTTATTGCTTGGTTTTCAGAAAAAACAAATTCCCTGCAATTCCATTTATTTCGATTGCTTTTTTTTCTATAAATATATTTAAATTTTTTTCTAATTTAGAACTTTTTTTGTTGTTTTAATCTCAGAATTACTTAATAAAAAAATTATTCTCTTCAATTATTTTCCAATTTACATTTTTATATGGTTTAATAAAAACATAATGATTTTTAAAAATTAAATTAAATAATTTTATATTTATATCTATAAATAAATTATCAGAAGCATCATATTTAGATAATTTTTGCATAAAATCAAATATTAAGAAATTAGTGCTTAAAACATGGCCGTTTTCACAATGAAGACATCTTTCATAATCTAAATCAAAAACACTTAATCCTTTTCTTTCTCTTGAAAGCTGCAAAACACCTAAAGCATTAATTGGCAAAATTTTTATAGAAGCTTTATCTTTTTTAAAAGCCTGCTTAAATTTTTCATAAATTTTATAAATCTTTTCTTCTTGTTCCATATCAATTAAATCAATAGCAATAATACCACCCAAATTTCTTAAAATAATTTGATCAACAATAATATCGACCGCTTCTAAATTTATATTAAAAGAAGTTTCTTCCATCGTTTTTCCTTTTGTATTTTTTTTAGAATTAACATCTATTGTTATCATCGCTTCTGTTTTTTCAATTATTATCGAACCATTCGAGGGCAATAATATTTCTTTTTTATATAAGGAATTCAACTGATTTTCAATCAAAGTTAAAAATTTTATATCTTTTTTTATTTCAATTGAAGGAAATTTAATAAAGTTATTATCATTATAAGACTTAAGTAAATCATAATTTTTTTTATTATTCACAAAAACTTTTTCAATTAAAAAAATTGAATATGATCGCAAAACTTGAACTAAATCTTCATTTTTCATCAATAAATTGAAAGAATTTGCTTTTTTAAAAGCTTTATAGATGTAATGATATGTTTTTTTTAAAGATAAAAAATCTTCTTGTATCTCATCTATACAAGATTCTGTCGCAGAAGTTCGAACTATCACTGTTCCTTCTTCAGCCAATAATTTTAAAAAAGACTTAATTAAAATTCTTTGATCAGCTTTTATATTACTTGAAATACCATGATCACCATTTCCAAAAGGCATATAAACACAAAAAATACTTGCAAAAGTAATGTTATTAGTAAGTTTTAAGTATTTAAATTCTAAAGAATCTCTAATAACTTGAACCAAAATTTTATCACCTTTTTTTATGAATTTTTTTAATTTTTTTGTTTCTTTATCGAAATATTTATAGCTTAATTGTTTAAAAGGCAAAAAACCAATTGTGTCTTCAGCAATTCGAACAAATATACTTTCCAGGCTATAATCAACTTTTTCAACAATACCACAATAAATATTGTTTAATTTTATATTGTTATTCTTATCTAAAACTTTATATTGTAAAATTTTATAATTTTCATCCAATAAAATTACGGTGGTTTTAAACCCTTCAATATCATTAATAAAACAAAAATTTTTAAGAGATTGCATTGATATAATGTTATTTAATAAAATGCATTTAGGAAAGCATCTTTCTTGGGGGAGAAAAAAGTGTTTACATCAGTAATAAAAAAAAAGGGGAGACCTTGTAAATTTGTTGAAAATACCAAATATTTAATTGAAAAAAAAGAATTTTTGTTTGGATCTAATTCAAAAGCTAAATATATGAATATAGTGAATGTAGCTTATAACTCAAATAAAATAACAGCGGAAGAAAGAGATATGGCCACATATTTAGAAACTTTATATTTTCATATGAAAAAAGATATAGGTGTAAAATCAATTCCAAAAGCATCACCAAGCACCTGGACAGTAAAAATTAAGTTTTCATATAATCAAATCATCAAAAGCAAAGAAAAAGCATTAAATGACTGGAATTTGGTAAAAAATTATATACAAAAATTTGAACCAATGATTGCTTCAGAATTTTTAAGCTTAATCTGCGATCATCATAATTATGAAGAGTTATTAGCATTAAAAATGAATTTTCAAATTATGGATATACTAAAAAAAGGTTTATCTTGCATTAAAAAAATGTTTAACAATTATTAATTATTAATTTTTCTTTAAAAAAACAATTAATTTTCGTATTATAAGAAGATGATTAGTTACGAATTTTATGCAAAATCCCCAGTGTTGTTTAAAAATTATATTATTTTTTCAACAAACAACTCCTTATATAAGTTTGACAAAGAGTTAAAAACAGTGGAGAATTTATTAATAACAAATAATGAAATTAAACATTTAAAAATCAGTAATGATAATTTAATTTTTGTAAGTGAGTTTGAAGGCGGCCCTGATTTATATATAATGAACCTAAACACAAAGCAAGTTTCAAGATTATCTTTCACAGAAGATGCATTTATCAAACCAATTTATTTTCATAATGATCAAATTTTATTTATTTCAAGCGAATATTCAGCTATTAGTAGCCATCAAACTAATACTTATGAAATAAACATTCAAACAAAAGAAATTAAAAAAATTAATTATCATTCTATTTTTGCATTAACAAAGGATGAAGATGATATTTATACCCAAAAAGATGAATATGGATACCTATCCTGGAAAAATTATAGAGGTGGCTCAAGAGGTAAAATTTATAAAAATGGAGAATTATTAATAGATCTTCCTGGTCAAGCAATTTCTCCTGTTTTTTATAAAAAAAGAATTTATTTTATATATGAAGATAACAGCGATACAAATATTTATTCTTGCGATACAAAAGGAAAAGATTTAATAAAACACACCAATCATAAAGAATTCAAATTGCAAGGATTGGAAATAAAAGACAATGAAATTATTTATACTCAAATGGGAGAAATATATGTTTTCAACATTGAAAAAAATCAAACAGAATTAATTGAAATAAATTTAAAAATACAACAACCAAATAAGAAACAAAGTCTACATACACAATATTTAACAAGCATTGATAACAATGAAGAAAAAATAATTTGCGCTATCAGAGGGAATCTTTTTGAAAAAAATTTATATTCAGGTGGATTAAAACAAATTACATCAGAATTAAGATATGTGCATACGGGTTTTTTAAATGAAAAAATTTTTGGAATAAAAGAAGGAAGAGAAACAGAATTACATATTTTTGAAAATGAAAACATCATAAAACATAAGTTAGCATCACAAAAAATAGAACATATTGCAGTTTCAACAAAAGGATTCATAGCTTTTTCTAACCATAAAGGAGAACTATCTATAATTAATGAAAAAGGAGAACAACACTTGATAACTCAAACTGTAAAACCTATTGATAATTTTGAGTGGTCAAAAAATGGAAATTGGTTAGTATATGAATTACCAAAAGCCAACTCTTCTGCGATTGTTTTATTTAATTTAAAAGAAAAATATAATTATTATGTTATAGATGATGAATATCAAAACACAAATCCAACAATAGATCCAGAAAATAATTATATAGCTTTCTTATCTAATAGAAATCTTCAAATAAAAATGGACGAAGTGAAATTTGATTATAATTTTGATATAAAAACAAACGCCTTTTATGTACCTTTAAAAGAAAATTTTAATATATTAAAACCATGGATAATAGAAAATAAAGAATTAAAAAAAACAGATCCAAATCAAAAAGAAGAAGAAAATGAAAAAGATAAAAAAGAAGAAAATCAAGATCAAGAAGAGCTTTTTGAACTAAAAAACATCTCTGATAAAATCAGCCCATTAAAAATTAACCATAAATTAGAAGAAATTTATGCTTTAGAAAACCAAATTTTAGGTATAATTTCAGATGAAAAAAGGGTTGTTTATAACTTAAAAACTTTAAAAGAACAAATAATTCAAGAAAAACAAGAAGCAACAATAATAACGAACAACAAAAAATCAATTACAACAATAAATGAAAACACAGTTTTAATTTCTGATATAAATGAAAAAGCAGAAGAAGATAATTGGAAAACATCCAAATTTGATTTAACTAATAAATATTCTAAAACAGAAATCAAAAAAGAATTAGAAAACATATTTGAAGAGTTAACATGGTTTATGGAAGAATTTTTTTGGTCGAAAGAAATAATCATAGATTTCAAAGAAAAAATTCAAGAATACAAAAAATTTTTACCACGAATTAATACAAAAGCTGAACTATATGAAATATTAAAACAAATTCAAGGTGAAATGAAAACTTCGCACTCTTATATATTTCAATCATATAAAACAAGTAATAAAGGATATTTAGCAATAAAAACTAAAGAAAAAGAAAATAAAATAGTAATTGAAGATTATATAATCTCTACAAGCAAAACAAAAGAGCACCCATTAATTTTAGAAAATATAAAAAAAGGATCACAAATTTTAAAAATAAACGGAGAAGAAACAACAAAATCAAACATAGAAGAACAATTACTAAATCAAAGCAATCAACACGTTTCATTAATAATTGAATCACCAGAAAAAGAAGTAAAAGAATATGATATAAAAACAATTGATCTTTCAACACATAAAAAATGGAACTATGAAAACTGGATAAAACAACAAGAAGAGTATATAAACAGCAAAAATGCAGATATAGCGTATATTCATATAAAAGATATGAGTAGTGCTGGATTCATAAATTTTTTCAAAAAATACATATCACTACACGATAAAAAAGCAATAATAATAGATGTAAGATATAACGCAGGAGGACACGTATCAACATTAATTTTAGAACAATTAACAAAAAAAAGAACAGGAATAGATATACCAAGACATTTTGCAAAACATTCAATTCCAAACTACACAACAAATGGAAATTACGTGCTTTTAATTAATGAAAACACAGCATCAGATGGTGAAATTTTTGCAGAAAATTTTCGTCAAATGAAATTAGGAAAAATAATAGGAAAAAGAACCTGGGGAGGAGTAGTAGGAATTTGGCCAAGATATAATTTAATAAACAACTTAACAACCTCTCAACCAGAATTCGCAACAATCTTTTTTAATGCAAAACAAGAAATAGAAAATCATGGAGTAGTTCCAGATATAGAAATAGAAAACTCAATAACAGAAGAAATTACCCCACAAAATGATAATCAGCTAAATCAAGCAATTGAAATTTGCAATACATTTAAATAAAAAATTTTAAAATTGTTCCACGTGGAACATTAAAAATTAAAATAACAAAAAAAAATAAAACAAACAGAACATATATAAAAAGAAACAAACAACAAATTAAAAATGTTCCACGTGGAACATGACAATATAAAAAAAGCTCAATAACAAAAATTCAGTTATATGAAAAAAATTCACCAGATAAAATATAGAAAAGTTAAAATAAAATTGTTCCACGTGGAACATAAAAAAATTATTCCTCCCTATAAGGAAGAATAGATAAAAATCTAGCAGTTTTAATAACTTTAGAAACCGATCTTTGAATTTTAGATTGATTTTTAGGTGGCTTCTTATTAAACAAAGCCCCTTTTCTTTCAGCTATTCTAGCTTGTTCACCTAAAAATTTAGATAAAGTATTAGGATCATCGTAAGAATAAAATTTATTTTTATTTTTATAAGCATCAGTTTCATACTGATTAGAAAAAATACCATAAGATTGTTTTTTAGGATTAGCCAAAGAAATCAACACTCGCAAAACATCAGATTCAAGAGAAATTTTTTTCTTAATAATATCAACAATAGAAGGGGAAGATTTAGTGTATAAACAAACATAATATCCTTTAGAATTACTTTTATCATTAATAGGATAACTAAAAGACCTAATTTTAGTAAAAGAAGCCTCAACAACTTCAGCAACTTGAACAGTAGAAGTATTTTCATCAGAAGGATTAACCGCTAATTTTGATCTTTTTTTTGAAGTTTGATATTCATCTTTTTTTTGAACAATTTCAGTCTCAATAATAGCTTTTAAACTACTTAATTTTTTTTTAACTTCATCTTCAGAAAGGTGTTGATGCAAAATTAAACAAACTTCATAATTTCTTTTACCATCACCGTATAATTCAACTAATCTTTTTCTAGCCAACACTAGCTCCTTAGAAAGGATTTTATATTATTTTTGTAGATTAGTCTATATCATAAAAATATTTTAAAATAAGATAACAAATGTTTGATATATTAATAATTGGAAGTGGCCCAGCAGGATTAACAGCAGGAATATATGCAAAAAGAGCAAATAAAAAAACAGGAATAGTAGAAGGAAAAGAAATTTGCGGACAATTAATGAAAACAGCAGAAGTTGAAAACTATCCAGGATTCGCAACTCCAATTCAAGGACCAAAATTAATGCTGGAAATGTACAATCAAGTCAAAAACCTAAACACAGAATTTATAAAAGATTTTTTAATCGATTTTGAAAAAAAAGAAGATGAATTTATAGTAAAACTTTCGAAACAAACACTAAAAACAAAAACATTAATAATAGCAACAGGCGCAACACCAATAATGTTAGGAATAGAAAAAAAATTCATAGGAAAAGGAGTGTCAACATGTGCAACATGTGATGGATCTTTTTTCAAACAGAAAACAGTAGCAATAATAGGAGGAGGCAACACAGCAGCAGAAGAAGCCCTTTATTTATCAAACATAGCAAAAAAAATATATTTAATTCACAGAGGAAGCAAGTTAACTAGCGAAGAAATAGCAAAAGAAAGATTAAACAAAAAAACAAATATAGAAAAAATATTTCATACGGAAGTAATTGAATTTTTAGGAGATGATTTTTTGTCATCAATAATAATAAAAAATAACCAAACAAATGAAAAACAAACATTAAAAGTAGATGGAACATTCATAGCAATAGGATACAAACCAAACACATCTTTTTTAGCAAACAAACTAGATTTAGATGCAAAAGGATACGTAAAAGACCAAGTAATAACCAAAATAAAAGGATTGTTTGTTGCAGGAGATGTACACGATTCAAAATATAGACAAGCAATAACAGCAGCAGGATATGGATGCATGGCAAGCTTAGAAGCCCTAAAATATTTAGATAAATAATATTAAATCAGATTCATCTCCAATCATAACCAATAATACTACCAACAGAACCATCTTCTTTCTTCAAAAAAGATTTAAAATTTTTAACAGAACAAACACCAATAGGAAGCTGATTTTCAGAAGCAATAGAAACAGAAGATAAATCAAGAACAGATAATTTTTTTTCAATAATATGGCTATAAGAAACCTTATTTAAAATTTTAGAATCATTAAGAGAAGGATCCATATCATAAACCCCATCAACTTTAGTAACTTTAACCATAGCATCAACACCAACTTCAAGAGATTTGATAACAGAACTTAAATCAGTGCTAACATACCCAACAGAACCAAGCCCCCCACCAAAAATAACCCAATACCCCTGATCAAAATAAGAAATAGCAACTTCAGGAGAATATTTAACCCCAAAATCAGAAAAATGAGTCAAAACAACAGATTTAAATCCCATAAAATTCAAAAACTCACTCAACAAAAAAGAATTAAATAAAGTGCTTAAAACGCCAAGTTTATCAGAAGTATTTCGAGTAAGAGCAGGAGAATTTCTGCTTGAAGAAACATCAATTTGCCCCCCTCTAATTCTATTACCCCCACCAACAACCATGTATCCAGAAGTAATCTCACTTTCCTTTAATGTATTAAAAAAAAGAACGCCATCATTGGTTAAATCATTAGAAGCAGAAAAAAATTCACCAGATATTTTAAATAATAAATTCATATAAAAAAATATTAAAAAAATAATAATAGCGAAGCAATAATAAAAAAAACAAAAGATATTAAGATTATGAAGTTTTTGTTAAAATTTCAGGATGAAAAATTTTATAACATTGCTGCCTCCTCCAAACATAACAGGATCACTCCACATAGGTCATTATTTTAATTGGGCACTTCAAGATTTTTTAATTCAATATAAAAAAGCAAAAGGATACAAAACAGAATGGATCCTAGGACTAGACCATGCAGGAATAGCAACACAATATGTGGTAGAAAGAAAATTAGCAGAGAAAGGCGAATCAAGAAAAGAATTAGGAAGAGAAAAATTCAACGAAAAAATTCAAGAATGGAAAATAGAAGCAGAAGAGTTAATTCAAAAACAAGTAGATAACTTTAAATTTGATATGAATTGGAATGTAAGACACTTCACAATGGACGAAGATCATCAAAAAAGAGTGAGAGAAGCTTTTGTAAAACTTTATAAAGATGGATTAATAGAAAAAAAATTAAAAATAACAAACTGGGATACAAAATGCAAAACAGCAATTTCAGATTTAGAAGTAATAGAAAAAGTAGAAAAAAGCAAAATATATATAATTGAATATAAAGCAGAAAACAAAGAAGAAGAATCATTATATGTAGCCACAACAAGGCCAGAAACAATATTTGCAGACGTAGCATTATGCCTAAACCCAGAAGATCCAAGAGCAAAAAAATTAGAAGGAAAAAAATTTTTAATACCACTAATAAACAAAGCAATTCCAGTAATTTTAGACGAACTATGCCAAGCAGATAAAGGATTAGGAGTATTAAAAGTAACACCAGCACATGATTCTTTAGATAACGAAATAGGAGAAAAACACAAATTAGAATTAATAAGCATAATAAACGAAGAAGGCAAACTATATAACACAATAAAAGAATTAGATGGATTAACAATAGAAGAAGCAAAAAAAGAAATTATAAAAATTTTCAAAGAAAACCAAATAAATTACGAAGAAAAAGAATGGGAAGGAATAAAAAAATACACAGAAAAATCAGGAGTTCCATTAGAAATGATACTAACAGAACAGTGGTTTTTAGATGTATCAACAATGGCGAAACAAGCATTAGAAAACATAGAAGAAGTAAAATTTTACCCAGAATATTTAAAAAACACATTCAAAAATTGGATGATCAACATAAAACCATGGTGCATTTCAAGGCAAATATGGTGGGGACATCAACTACCAATATGGTATACAAAAGAAGGCGAAATAATTTGCGAAACAACAAAAGAAGAAGCAGCAAACAAAGCAAAAGTTGATAAGGAAGAACTAAAACAAGAAACAGACGTTTTAGACACCTGGTTTTCATCAGCATTATGGGCAAATTTAACAGAAGAAAAAATAGATGTATTAATAACAGGAAAAGACATCTTGTTTTTTTGGGTAGCAAGAATGATAATGTTCAGCCTATATTTATACAATAAAAACCCATTCAAAAAACTTTATTTCAACGGAATAGTGAGAGATAAAAATAACGAAAAAATGTCAAAAACAAAAGGAAATGTAATAAATCCAATAGAATTAAATGAAAAATATGGAGAAGATGCCTTAAGATTCACATTATTAAAAAACACAGCAGGAAACAAAGATATAAAACTAAACGAAAAAGAAGTAGAACTATCAAGAAATTTCATAACAAAAATAAGAAATGCAGAAACATTTTTAACAAAATATATGAACAAAAATTATAAAGAAAATGAAAATTTAGATAGTTGGATAGAAACAAAAATTTTTGAATATAAACAAGAAATAGAAACAAACATAGAAGAATACGAATTTCAAAAAGCAGCAGAGCTATTTTATGACTTAATGTGGAATCATTATTGCAATTGGTATATAGAAGGACTAAAAGAAAACCCAAGCACAAAAGCAATAAATTATTTTTACGAAATATTAAAAATAGGACAACCATTTTTACCATTAACAATAGAAAAAATTCTCCCAAAAGAAAATAAAAAAATAACAATAACAAAAAAAGAAACAAACTTTGAAAAAGTAATAAAAATCACAAAGTTTTTAAGAAAAATAAAAAAACACAGTGATATAAAAACATTTTATATAGAATTTGAAGAAAAATTAATTGAAAATTATACAAAAATAAAAAATGAAAAAACATCAAATTTTGCAATAATTTTAGAACAAGAAAAAATCTTCATAGAAAAAGAGCATATAGAAAAAGTAAAAGAAGCAATAGAAAAAGAGAATAAAGAACTAGAAAAAGAAAGATTAGAACTAACAAAAAAGATAGAAACAGCAAAAAGCGTACCAAACAACATTGTAGAAGAATGGAAAAACAGAAATAAAAACACAGAAGAAAAATTAGAAGAAATAAACCAATTAAAAAAATTAATAAAATGAAACGATATTGACGATAAAATTAAAATAAAAGAAAATAAGAGCAAGATGAAAAATAAAATAAAAAATTTTTTGTTAACATTTTTAATAATAGCAACAATAGAAATAAAAACAAAAAAAGATAGATCAAAAGAAAATAAAATAATAAACGGACACAATTTAGATGAATTAGAAGAAGGAGATATATACGTAGGACAAAGCGAAAGTGAAGTTTTAAACATTCTAGGAAAACCACTAATAATTCCAGGCCAAACAAACACGTTGTATTATTTCAAATCAGTAAGATCTATATATCCAGTTTTTCCATTAAGAGGAAAAATAAAATCAGGAACACTTTTAATTATAGAATTAGATGAACAAAGAAAAATAATTAGTTTCAAAAAACAAGAATATCACGCATATAAAACATCAAAATCAATAGAAAAAAGACTAAAAGAATTGATAGAAAAAAGAAAACAAATAGAAAAAAATCAAAAAGAATTTGTTCAAAAAAATGATGAAAAACAAATAGAAAGAATAGAAAAAGCTAAAAAAAGCAAAATTAAACCTAAAAAATAAATATGTTTTATAAAAAAAAAACCTTTCCAACACGTCAAAACATTAGTTTTTTAAAGTTACTTTTAAAAAGAACAAAAATAAAAAATTTAGATACAAAAACGCATAAAAAAAGTTCAAATTTCAACTGTTTTTAAGCCTTTTTTAACGTTTTTTTAGCATAAAAATTACAAAATTATTTAAAAATAATCTTCATAGGAATTCCACAAAAACCAAAATGATTGGATAATTTTTTCTTTAACATGATTTCTTTATCTCTAGCAATTTCCGAATTTATAAAAAATTTAGGATATGCTGTTTCAATCTGAGAAATGAATTTAATCTTGGGTTCTAACGGTTTTATATAAGAAACAAGCCAAGTATTCAAAGTAGAAGTCGAAATTCTTTTATAAAAACTTGATTCCATCGACTTCATTAAATTTCTTATAGAGTGTAAATTAACTTTTGTCAAACAAGAAATGCATAAAATCGGAATATTAAAGATTCTCTCATACTTGTTTTTTATTTCTGCCAATTTTTTATTATTATTAATTAAATCAATCTTATTAATAACAAGAAAAACCGGCTTGTTTCGCTTAATAGCTAAATTAATCATCCTAAAATCTTGCTTTTCATTTTCCAGGTTGGTTATAACCATAATACCGAAAACGTTGTTATATCTAGGGAAAAATGCATTATGTCGCTGTCCTGGAGTATCTAACAAAACGTTGTCGTCTATATCTACGGGTAAAAACTCTTTTGTGGTTCCATCTTCATCTTTTACTTTGTGTAGATCAAATTTTAACAAAGAATTAATTAAAGAAGACTTGCCCACGTTAGGCTTACCCATAACGGCCCAAATTTTCTTTTCTAAAGAAGGTGTTTCTTTATAATGATCCATAAACATATCTTTTAATTTATATATGTTAAAACGAGATCTTAACGAGATTTTGATATGCTGATCAAAAAAAGAATAATCAAAATCCTCTCCTTTATCTATTTTATTCACTATTACTAAAATATTTTCAAATTTAGACTTTAGCTCTAAATATAGTTTTTTATCATAATCAAGAAGTACGTTTTCTACAACGAAATATATATAATCAACCTTAGCTGGTAAATTTTCAAATTTGAAAACACCAGGAGTATCCCAAAGCGTTATATTGCCTATTTTATGAGATCTCCAATCTAAAGTTGTGCCATCCTCATCTCGAGTAATTGCCTCATTTTTAGATAAAAGAAAATTAAAAATTGAGGATTTTCCAACATTAGGTCTACCAACTAAAAAAATATTAAATGAATTTTTGAACATAATTAACTTAGACTAGTTTAATCTTTTTTGATTTTATATCAACCAAAATTAATGTGTTGTTTGAATAAAAAACATGCGAAATAGCAAAATCTCTTAAAATAAATTCAAAAACCTTGCCTTTTTTGATCAAAAAACACCTAGAATCGTAAGTGTTTTGAGAATATCTAAAAAACAAATTTTTGAAAAAATAATTATAAAGATAAATTCCATCATAAGTTTTTTTTCCAAATTTTAGGATATTAGAATCAATAACAATAGGAGACTTAAACAAATCAATATTATTGTTATAAACCATCGAAAAATCTGATAATTTCATTGAAATAAACTTTTTTTTACCATACAAAAAAACACTGTTTTTTAACAAAACCATATTGTCAAATAAATAATCCAAATAATTATTTTTTAAAACTTTTCCAGATAATTTATGAATAACCGCAAGTCTTTTTCCATTTAAAATATAAAGATCTTGTCCAAGAACAAATCTAAAATTACCTAACTTAGAGGAATAAAAATCATTGTTATAGAATATCAAATTAATTTTTCTCATAGGAGCATCGAACCTGAAACCCAAAATTTCTTTATTATGAGAGACTAAATAAAAACGATTATTATCGACGTAAAGATCCATTCCATAATATTCATTGTTTTTAAAATTATAACTTGCAATTTCATTTCCACCATGATCAAAAACTCTTATATATTTTCTAAATTTCACATAAATATATTTAGAGTCACAACAAAAACAATGAATTTTATCAGTTCTATTCATATCCTTAAATTTTATAACTGTGTGTTGATTGTTTTTTATGTTGAAAATATTAATAGCATTTTCTTCTGAAAAACCAATATAATTTTCACCAACTAATTTTAAAATGATTCCTTTTTTTGGCGTTTTTAAAAAATTAGAAAACCCTGTTTGAGGTTCAACCACTGAAACATCTGTTTCTTCACTAACATCTCCAAACGTGCTTTTTTTACTGTTAGTTGTTTCTGACTTTACGGCTATTCTTGCAACAAAAAAACTAAAGTTAAACAATAAAAAACTTAATAATTTCATTTTTTTTCTCCTTTATACTGAATTAAAACATTTAAAAAAAATGGTGTTTTTCCTTCTTGAAAAGACTTACCATAAAAAATTTTAGAAAGAATTAACAAGTTTCTCCATTCGCTTGCTTCTAAAATAGAATCAAAATCATCTCCAAAAATTCCATCTAATTGATTTAAAAATTTCAAATACTTTTTAAATAAATCGTTCTTTTGCGCCAGTTTCTTTATTTCTTTTTTTTCTTTATCTTTTTCTAAAATAATTTGCCTAATTCTTTCATAAAAACCAAACTGTTTATTTTTTAAAAAATCTTCAGATTTTCCAGATATATAATCTAAATAAGCGCTAGAAGATTCCAATTCAAAAGAATGCTTTAGATAAAGACAAATACCACCTGCAAAAACAAAACCTAAAAAGATTAAAAGAATTATTTTCTTTTTTTTTAAATAATCCACAAAAGTTAAAATTTTTGAATAAAAATAATGAAAATTCATACAGGAATGCTATCAAAAATAAAATAAATGTACAAATTCTAAACAAAAAGTTGAAAACTTATAGGGGTTTTTTTTCTTTTTTTTCAATTAATTTTTAGTTTTCCACAATTTCCACATGCTTAATTATTGCTATTATTTTATATTTATGTATAAATGATAGTGTTCAGTAATATGGAAAATTTCTTAGAGGTTAATCCTGAATCAATTTTAATTGATCCAGATTTGTTTGAAAACTTCTTTTCTGTTATAAAAAAAAGAGTTCCTGTTTTTATTCAAGACTCCAAGTTGTATGTGTTTACCAGAAATGAAGATCAAACAAAAGATTTAAATATAATAAAAAAAGAAATTGACCTGGATTTATTAAATGAAAAATTTTACTTAATAAAAAATTATAAAAAATGGAAAGACACTCGAATTTTCAATAAAGATGCTCCTATTCGGGCTATTCTTGATTTTTTATTAACGGAATCTATACTGAATAATATTTCTGATATTCATTTTAACATCATTAATGAAACTGAAGGATCTATTAAAGTAAAGAAAAACACTATGCTTTTTGATTATTGTGTTTTAAGCAAATCACAATTTGAATGTTTATTATTGTGTTTTAAAGTTTTATCTTTGATGGATACATCTAAAAAGTTATTACCTCAAACTTCTTCTTTTTTTAAAATATTTAGAGGAGAGGTTGTTGATTTTAGAGTATCCACTCATCCAACTTTTTTAGGTGAACGTTTTGTTATAAGAGTTCTTGAAAAAAAAAATGTTAATAATTTTAGAAAAATGAATCTTCCTGAAAATATTATTGAAATAGTTGAAAAAGTAATTGACTATCCTAATGGGTTAATTCTTTTTACTGGTCCTACTAACTCTGGAAAAACAACTTTAATTCATTCTATTATTAGCGAAATTTCTAAAAAAAATTTAACAATTATGACATTGGAAGATCCTGTTGAATATAGAGTTCCTGGTATCATTCAAACCAATGTTTCTGAAAATGGACTTTCTTTTTTTGAAGGCATGAAGTCTATTTTAAGGCAAGACCCTGATGTTATTTTTTTAGGTGAAATTAGAGATAGTGATACTGCAAAAATTGCTGTTCAAGCTGCTTTAACTGGGCATAAAGTTTTATCTACTCTTCATGCTTATTCAACAAAAGGAGCCGTTACTAGGTTGTTAGATATGGGGGTATCTAACATTCTTTTAGCAGAATCTTTAATTAGTGTTTTTTCACAAAGGCTTTTAAGAAGTTCTTGTGATGATCAGTTAGTTTTATTAATAGATGCTTTGTTTTTTAATGAAGAAATGAAGGATCTTATTAGAAAAAACGATCTTAGTTTTATTAAAGATGATCTTAAAAACAACGCGAAAAAACTTTTATTATCTGGTTTAATAGATGAATTTGAAATTAAAAGAGTTTTAGGCTAATAACAGTTATTTTTAAATTAATTGTTTTTATTTTTTTTATTTAAATTAAAAAAAGGGGGGGATTTTGAAAACAAAGGTATTTTATTCAACTTTTTATTTAAAAGATTTTATGTCTTTTAAAAATTGTGTTTTTAATAAGAGAAAAGTAACAAATTCGGAAGTTTTAATCTTTTTTAAGTCTGTTTTTGAATTTTTTAATGTATACGATAATATTGTGCAATGTTTGGAATCTTCTTTGCATTCTATTTCTAATCAAAGAGAAGCTTTTATAAACATGATCAATAGCGTAAAAAAAGGATCTTCTTTTTCATTAGCTTTAAAAAATGCAAATATAACTTCTGAAACTGTTGTTAATATTATGAAGGCTGGTGAAAAAAACAATGATTTTTTAGGCAGTTTGAAATTAGTCGTTGAATTTTTAGAAAAAAATCAAAATCAAAAATCAGAACTATTTAGAACTTTGTTTTATCCTGTTTTTACTTTTTTTGCTTTTTTTTCTACTTTAATAACTTTTTCTAGGTTTGTTGTTCCTTCAATGATAGATTGTATGATCGAATTAAATGAAGACGCTTTGCTAAATTTTGTTTTAGTAAAAAGAGTTTTGTTTGGGTTGGAACTTTTTTTTTCTTTTTTTTTCTTTTCTCTTTTGGTCTTGTTTTTTCTTTATAGATTTAAAAGTAATTTATTTGAGTTTGTTTGTTTAAAAATTCCTTTTATTCGAAATTTTTTAATATATTCAAATATTTATCTTTTTTGCTATTATATGAAAATTTCTTTAAAAAACAGTTTATCTGTTGGAGAAGCTTTAGATATATCTATTGATTCTTGCTCTACATATAGGTTTAAATCTGTTCTTCAAAACGCTAAAAAAAAATTATTAACAGGGAATGAATTAAGTTGTGGACTTAACTCCTTTAATTTTACTCCTACTCTGTTTTTAGACATATTACGTACGGGTGAAAAAGCTAATAATTTATTAAGTTCTTTTGAAATTGGCGAAAATTTATTTAAATCTAAATTAGATAATCTAACTTCAAGTATTATTGTAATTTTACCTGTTTTTTTAATTGTTTTTATTGCTTTATTTCTTGTTTGTTTTATTTCTTGTTTCTTTATTCCTTTATATGGAGTTGGAGTTTGATTATGGATTATAACAAATACTCTACTAGCCAAGAATATGAATTAGAGTTTATTCCAGAAGATTTGGGTTTTTTTCAAAAGAAAAGTTATATAAAAGAAAAAGTAAGAGAAAAATCAGAAAACACCTTGATTTTTGTTCAAAAGGATAAAATTCTTTCTGTTGAAGTTGAAGATGAAATGATTGGTTGGCTTCAATATGAGAAAGCTGTCTTTTTTTACAATTTATTTGATTTAGCTAAAAACTATAAATATGTTTTTATTTCTGAGAACGATTCTTTTTTTTATGGCTTTATCGATGGTTTTCCTTGTGTTTTTAAAAGTGACTATGATGAGGCTTTTAAAATTTTAAACGAATATGCAGATGGTGAGTTTATCTCTGTTTTTTGTGTTGGCAAATCTGAATTAGAATATATTTCAAAAAAAACATTACGAGAGATTTTATCTTTATTTCAGCTTGACAATGAGGTTGTTTCAGATTGTGTTATGGAAAGTGATTTGGAATATAACTGTGTTTGCGGCAGTGCTGAGTTTACTAATTTACTCTTTTCTTATAAATCATTAAATTATGAAAAAAACTTTAATTGTTTGAAAAAATCTTGTTATTATGCTGGGTTTGGCATGTTTTTTTTGGTTTTATCTTTTTATGTTAAAAATTTTTGTTGATTTTTGTTTGTTTTTTTTATCATACTAGAAATGAAGCTTTTTTTTATAAAAAAACGAGCTTGTTAAAATATTTGAACAAGGGAGAGTCGTATATGTTTCTATATACTACAAGCAAAATTTCTTTATATTTGTTTAAATATTACAAACCCTATAAAAATTATATTTAAATTTATTTATTTGTCAACATGTTTTTATCTTTTATGATATGTTTTATGTTCTGTTTTAATGGTATGATTTAACTTGATATGTCTTATAACTCAAGTTCTATTAAAGTTTTAAAAGGTTTAGAGGCCTGCCGTACTAGACCAGGTATGTATATTGGTAATCTTGAACATGGTGTTTTTCAAATGCTAAAAGAAGTTCTTGATAATTGTATAGACGAACATTTAGCTAATCACTGCTCTCAAATAACAATTGTTTTTTACAAAGATGGTTTTGCTAGCGTTGAAGATAATGGTCGCGGTATTCCTGTTGATATTCACAAAGAGGAAGGTGTTTCTGCTGCAATTGTTATCATGACTCAATTGCATGCTGGTGGTAAATTTGACCAAGATTCTTATAAAGTTTCTGGTGGTTTGCACGGTGTTGGGGTTTCTGTTGTTAATGCTTTATCTAATAGATTGGATCTTTCTGTTTTTAAGGATGGCTATGAATATAAGGCTGCTTTTGAAAAAGGAGATCTTGTTGAGGATTTAGTTAAGGTTGGTCCAACGAAAAAACAGGGTACTTTTATTAAATTTAAACCTGATCACACTATTTTAGAAAATAATATTTTTAATTTGTCTGAAACAGAAAAAAGAGTCAAAGAATTATCTTATTTAAACCCTGGTTTAAAAATTAAATTAATAGATGAAAGGTGCGATTACTCACAAATTTTTCACGAACCTAATGGTTTAGAGGCCTTTGTAGAAAGTTTAGTTAAAAAAGAGAAAATAAATGACTATATAAAATTTGAATATAAAGAAGAGAATGTTCAAGTTTTTGGTGGTTTTTTATGGACTAAAAGCTACTCAGAAGATATACGATGCTTCACAAACAATATTCCTCAAACAGATGGGGGAACTCATTTAATTGGTTTTAAAACAGCTTTAACTAGATGTGTTAATAATTATATTTCCAAAGAACCTAATTTAGTAAAAAAACTTAAAAATTTACAAATTAGTGGTGATGATATCAGAGAAGGAGTGGTTTGTGTTCTTTCTATTTATGTTAGTGATCCTCAGTTTTCATCTCAAACTAAAGAAAAATTAGTTTCCTCTAATGTTAGAAGTATAGTTGAAAAATCTGTTACAAATTCATTAGATGCTTGGCTTGAAGAAAATCCAAATAAAGCTAAAGAAATTGTTGAAAAAGTTTCTACTGCTTGTTTAGCTAGAGAAGCTGCTAGAAAAAGCAAAGAGGTTTTTAGAAGTAAAAATGGGTTAGAAAATAATTTATCTATTGCTAGTAAGGTTTCTGGGTGTACATTAAAAGATCCTACTAAATGTGAGTTGTTTTTAGTTGAGGGAGATAGCGCTGGTGGTTCCGCAAGACAAGCTAGAGATAGAATGTATCAAGCTGTTTTAGGTTTAAGAGGAAAAATTTTAAACGTTGAAAAAGCTGGTTTTCATAAAATGCTTAACGATGATAGTATTAGGTCTCTCATTGCTGTTATGGGCACTAATATTGGCGATTATTTTGATGTTACAAAAATAAAATACAATAAAATAATTATTATGACAGATGCTGATGTGGATGGAAGTCATATTTTAACTCTTTTAGTTACTTTTTTCTTCCGGTATATGCGTCCTGTTATTGAAAATGGCTATTTATACGTTGCAAAACCACCTTTATATGGTATTAGACAGGGCTCAGATATTACTTATTTAGTTAATGATGAGGCTTTAACTGAATTTTTCTTTAATCGTAATTTAGATAAAATAAAATTTTTTGATCAAGAAACTTTAATTGATGCAGAGATAGTAAAGAAGTTTTTGACTGATTTAACAACTGTAGGCAAAGATTTAAAAAGCCGCAGTGTTTTATTTCAAGCTTTTTTAATTTGTAAATTTAATTCAAAAGATGATTTTAATAGCGAATTATTATTAGAACAAGTTGAAAAAATAAAACCAGGTAAGTGGTTAGTAAAAAACAGTTCTTTTGTTTATGAAATCAATGGTTTAACCTATAACTTTGATTTGAACTTAGATTTGATTCCAAGATCTTATTGGAACTTAATAAAAAATTGGTCAGATTTTTGGGGTTCTGATATAAAAATGCAATACGGTTCTTCTGAAGCAAAAATTTTTAATAATCCTTTTGATATGTATGATCTTTTTAATAAGCAAAGTAGTAGTGATTTAGTTATTGAAAGATATAAAGGATTAGGTGAAATGAATCCTGAAGATTTAAAAAGAACCGCTATGGTTAATTATAGTCAAGTTTATTATAACAATGAGCAAGAAGCAGATGAATTAATAAACAAGTTAATGGGAGATGATGTTTTACCAAGAAAAGAATTTATAGATCAACTAGAGAATATAGAGACTGATGACGACTAAAATTGACTGTTTGTCTTGTTATTTTTTTTAAATGTGTTATAATACAAATGATACTAATAAAACAAGGAGGTTTATATGGATTCATCTAAGGATTTGTATGATATTAAAAACATAGATATTATAATATTTTTTGGAGATTTTAATACAATGCTTTCTAAAGAAGATGAAGAATCGTTATTTTATGGTGAAGATGGTTTTTAAATAAAAATCAAAAGTTTTGTTTTTTTTATAAAATTTTTTATATATTTTAATTTTGACCAAGAGGACTATAAAAGATTAAAGTTTTCGGTATCTTTAAAGTTATTTAATTCAAATAAGGCCCAAGTTAAAGCATCTAGCCTATCATCAGGAAAAGTTAAATGAGCTTTTAATAGTTGTTCTTCAAGCTTATGAAAAACTTCTTTATGAATAACCTTTTTTTGCTCATACAAAGAAGCAATTGGAATTGCTCGTGAATATTTATCTTGTTTAGCTCTAACGCTTTCCCAAGGCAAATTTTTGAATGTTTTTAACATAGACATTAAAACATCTCCACCTTGATTATTTTCAACTATAATTTTTTTAGCATTATATTTTTCATATAGTAAACAAGCTTTTTCCATCCATAAAGAGCAATTCATTTTTCCACTTGCATCTTCTAATATATAAAACTTATCCTTTAATTTTCCTGCAACAATAATACCTGTTTCATCGCTGGTTTCTTTTGCTGTCATAGCTGGATCAATCGCAATAATAACATTCATTTGTAAAATAAGTTGTTGATCAATCTTTTCATATATAAAATTATTGTTAGTCCACAGTTGATTATCATCTTTATCTAATAATTCTCCAAAAATTTCTTGTTTGCCAAATTTAGTATTTCCATATTCTTTTTCTATTATTTTTAAAAAACTTTCTGATAAATTTTGTTTGTTTTCAAAAGTGTTTCCTTGTGTTAAGTAGACATCAGTCCTTTTTTGAAGTTCAAAAATTAGATTTTTTGGCCTAGGAGTTGTAGTAATTATAACTTTTGGTTTTTTTCCTAACCTTAAACAAAACATTAATTGATCCCAAACTTGTTTATCATTATTAAATTTAGCTAATTCATCTATCCAAGCTAAATCAAATTGAGGTCCACGTAATTGTTCAGGGTTTTCAGCGCTATAAAATGTGGCAATAGCACCATTTGGCCAAATAATTTGTTTTTGTGATTTTAAATAAGTGGGGTGTAAATTTCCGTAATTTAAATTTAACAGACCGCTTTCTCCTTCAATCATAACGTTTCTTATTTGATCAAAAGTTTCTCCAATTAAAGCAATTTTTTTGTACTTTTGAGATAAAACTAATTTTTTAATCGCTTCAGCGCCAGCTCTTGTTTTTCCAAATCCTCTGCCAGCTAATATGAGCCAAGCAAACCAATCTCCTTCTGGTAATTTTTGTTTTTCTCTAGCTGTTTGATCCCATGAATCTTCTAATTGATTGTTATAAATAGAGAATCGAGAGGAATATTCTTTTTTTAAAGCATTTAATAATTGTTGATTAAGTTCTGATGAAATTTTTTTTATAGCAAAATCTGAGAAAGATGGCTCTTGATAATTTTTATTACATTTTATGTTAACTTCATAAAATTTTTTAACAAAACTAAGCATTGATAATATTTTAATAAAAAAACAGTGAAAAAAGTCAATTAAATAATAATATTTCAGCAATAATTTTAGCAGGACCAATTTGAATTAGATTATTATTTTCAAATAAATGAGAAATAGCTCCAAGTTTATAGTTTAAAGTTAGATCTTTATGATTAAGATATTTTAGAACGAAGGCAGAAGCTAAAGCAGCAGATCCGCAAGCATATGTTTCTTGTTTAGTACAACTTTCTATTGTTCTAATATGCCATTTATTTTCTTTATTAGAAATAAAAGAATAATTATAGGTGTTATTAGCATAAGAATTAATATCTATAGATAAATTATCTTGGACAAAAAAAATTTTATTTAAATTTCCAACATTAACAAGATAATGATCTTTATCAAAAGATAATTGAGGTTTTTGAGTAATTTGTAAGGAAACAAGATCATCATTAATATTTTTTAAAAAAACATCTCCAGCTAATCTAGTATGAAAAACAACTTCAGGTTTATTTAATAATTTTGCTAAGCATCTAAGACCATTTCCACATAAACGAGCTTCACTACCATCTTCATCCCAAATTTTCACATTGTTTTCAAGGTCAATAGCTAAAACTTGATTTGCTCCAATACCAGAATAATAATTGTTTATTTTTAAAATAAAATTGCTGTTTATTTTATCTAAATGATTTGTTTGAATCAAAATAAAATTATTGCCTAACGCGTTTGCTTTAAAATATTTATTCATAAACCCCCTGTAAAACTTTAATTTCTGCAACTGTTTGTGTGTTGGCAACCTGAAAGGTTTTCTCTGAGTCTGTTTTATAAAAAATTTTTTGATTATTATATTTTATGTAAAAGTTTTTGTGTCCAAGATGAATTATTAAATTATAAGCAACAAAAGCGGTTGAACAACAAGAAAAAGATTCTTTTTGGTTTGGTTTTATTGTTCTTATATTCCAAAAACTATTATGATGAGATAAAAAAGAAACAACAAAATTTAACTCTCTATAAATTTCAAGATTAATCTTTGAACAATCATCAACAATAAAAAATTTATAAATTAAATGATCGAAAAATCTTTTTTTAATAAAATCATGCTCCAAAATAAAAAAATCTTTTGTTTTTTTTATAAAGAATTTTTTAGGAAGTTCAATTAAAGTTTTTTCCTCTTCTAAATTTTTAACAAGAATTTTTCCTAATTGAGAGTTCAAAACAGAGTAATCACAGTTCAAGTATTTAACAAAACAAGCAATAGCACTTTCACAGAAAGCTAATTCATGGCCATCAGAATTGAAAATTTTAAAATCATTACTTTCATTAAAAAGCAAAACATAATTAGCTCCAATACCAGTAAATCTATTGGTAATTAAAGAAATATTATCAAAACAAAAACAATCAAAACTCTTAACTTTAATTAAAATAACATCATCATTACAGCAATGGGATTTAAAAAATTGCATAGTTCGATATTATGCAAAAAAAATTTTTATTTCAATAAAATTAAAATAAATTTTTAGAAGTCTTAAAACTAATAGATTTGATATACATATTTATTTTAGTTTTAAGATCATCAAATTGGTTAGAAAAATAGTGGTCATCATCAATAATTTTATAATCTATGACACAACCTTTTTGAGAAATTAATTGAGAATGAAATCTTTTAGCAATATCAGCTTTAGATATAACATCTTTTTCTGCTTGAACAATCAAACCACTAGGACAAGGAGTAAGCATGTTAAAAGAAGAAGGATCAAGCAAAGTGTTAATAGTTATAAAGTTATCGATTTCAGGCCTCCTCATAGCAGACTGTAAAGCAATCCAGCCACCTAAACTGAAACCAGCCAAGCAAATTTGAGGATGAGGAATCTCATTAGATTCGCATTTTTTAATAAGCCAATCTAAAGAGATTAAGGCATCGGTAATTTTATCTTCGTTATTTAAAGATCTGCCTTGAGACTTGCCAACACCCCTATAGTTAATTTTCAAAGTCGTAAAACCATTAGATTCAAAAGCGTTAAACAGCATGTTGACAATTTTATTGTTCATGGTTCCTTTATGGTTAGGATCAGGAGGAAGAATAAGAGCAAGCTTATCTTGTAAGTTTTTAACTTGATAAAAAACACCTTCAAGTAATCCGTAAGGACTTTCAAGCATAACATCATGCTTTCTTTGAGAATAATTATTATAATACATCTTGATATGTCTTAATTTTATATTAAAAAATCATTATTGTCAAATTAATTCTTTAAAAAAGAATGAAAAATGCAGAAAAAAAAGGAGGTTTCTAATGTTGTGGGTGTGGGGTTGGCATGTATTAGAATCTATAACAAAAAATAGATCAAGAAAAATATTTAAAATACAGCTTTTAATGCAAAATAAAGAAAAAGTTGAAAATTTATTAAGAAATAGTCAAAATTTTCAAAAAACGCAAATAGAAATCGTAGATAATAATTTTTTAAATAAAAAATATGGAAGTCAGCATCAAGGAATAGCGATGCAAGTAAGCCAAATTAATTTTTTTTCGTTAAAAGATTGGACAAATAAGCAAGAAAGAAAAAGTTTTTTAATAGCCTGCGATCTACTAAACGATCCTCACAACTTAGGCGCAATAATAAGAACATGTAAAGCCTTAGGAGCGAACGGAATTTTGGTAACAAACAATAAAAGTGCACCATTTAACGGAGCATTAGTAAAAGCTACAGCAGGAGCACTAGAAAGTTTTGATGTCATAATGGTAACAAATTTAGCAACATCTTTAATGTTTTTAAAGAAAGAAGGGTTTATAATATATGGATTAGACCATAGAGGTGAGTCTCATTGGGAAAAAGCAGATAGAAGCGTAGTCGTAGTAGGTCAAGAAGGAGCAGGGTTGCGGGACTTGACTAAAAAGCGATGTGATTATACAATTCGTATTCGTACGAAAGAGGATTTTTCGGTTTTAAATGTATCCGTGGCATCCGGAATAATAGTGTCTAAATTTTTAGGAGGATAAGAAAATTGAACAAAAAATTTTGGATAATACTAAGACCTTTTTATGGCTCAATAGGAGTATTATTAGGTTTGAATTTTTTTATGAGTATAGTAAAATACGCGTCAACGCTTTATTTGAAGTTACTTGTAGATTCAGTGGACACAGGTCCAACAGGCGAAGAAAAATTGGTCAAAGGGACATATATAATATTTTTGATAGTATCTTTAATAATGGCAGAATCAGTAAGAAGATATAAAAGTTTTTATCAGTTTAATCTGTTGCCAAAAATAAAAAAATATATATACGATATGTTTTTAGATAGAATGTTAAAATATAAATATGAATACTATCATAAAAAATCTTCAAATGTGTTGTTGAACTCGCTAAGAAATTTATCAGAAGGATCAGAAGAACTTTTAATTTCTTTAAAAGATGTTTTTTGGAAAACCTGCACAGTTTCAATGTCAATTTTAGGATCAGGATTCCTAATTCATAAAACAATAGGAATGATTCTATGTCTTTGGATAGTTATTTGGGTAATAATTTGTGTTGTTTTTGTAAAAAAATCATACCAATATTCTGTAAAATTATATTCAACAAAAAATGATTTTGTAATGTACTTAGGTGATATATTTAACAACATAACAACGGTTAAAGCCTTTAATACGTCTGAATATGAAGAGGAAGAAAGTAAAAAAAATTCAACTCAAGTGCTAGGTATAGAATTAGAAAATAATTTTCTTTTTTTTAAGATCAACTCTTTAAACACATTTTTGTTTTTTGTATTTCTAATATCTTCTTTTTCTGTTTTATATGCAAATAAATTAGCAACACCAGGTAATTTTTTGTTACTTTTTACAAACTTAACAGAGATGTATTTTCAATTGGACGATTTAAATGAAAATTTTTGCGATATAACAGATGTAAGTGGCCAAATAAATGATTCAATTTCTCAGTTATATAGAGAAATTCCAAAAGCAGAAAATCGTGAGAAAATTTTTGAAATAGGTAATGGAGATATAACAATAAGAAATCTAATTTGTCATTCACCGAACGACCAATCTCAAAGAATATTTGGAGTAGATGGTGAAATTTATATAAAAGGTGGCTCAACAATAGCGGTTGTAGGAACATCAGGAGCAGGAAAAAGCACTCTATTTAAATTGTTATTAGGTTTAATTAAACCTTCATCAGGAGAAATAATTATAGACGGTCAAAATATTTTCGAATGTAGTCTTGCATCAGCAAGATCAGCTTTTGCATTTATACCGCAAGATGTTGGTTTATTTCATAGGTCAATTTTGGAAAATGTAAAATATGGATCATTCGATAAAAAATTAGAAGAAGTGGTGTCAGTAGTGGATCAATCAAAATTAACAGGTATAGTGAATGGATTAAGATATGGATATAACTCTGTTTTTGGGAAAGATTGTAATTTTTCAGGAGGACAAAAACAAAGAATGGTAATAGCAAGAGGATTATTAAGGCAAGCAAAGATATTTTTGTTTGATGAATCTACCTCGGCATTAGATGCAAAAACAGAATATGAAATATTAACAAGTATTTCAGATATAACCAAAGGATGCACAAAGTTCATAATAGCACATAGATTAAAAACCGTTAAAAACGCAGATTTAATTTTGGTGTTTGATAAAGGAAGATTAGTCCAACAAGGAAGTCATGCAGAATTAATCCAAGAAAAAGGATTATACTCAGAGTTAATGGATTTAATGTAAAAAAAACAATATAATATTCCTAATATTATGTTAAAAGAAATAAAAGAAAAATTTTTAAATTTTTTCAAACAAAAAGGACACTTAATAATAAAAAGTGCGTCATTATTGCCTAAAAACGATAAAAGTATTTTATTTATAAATTCAGGAATGGCTCCATTAAAGGCATATTTTTTAAACGAAGAAACCCCACCAAGTAAACGTTTAGCAAATTCGCAAAAATGCTTAAGAGTAGGCGGAAAACATAATGATTTATCAGAAATAGGATACACAAAAAGACACCACACTTTCTTTGAAATGCTTGGAAATTTTTCATTTGGAGATTATTTCAAAAAAGAAGCAATAGATTATGCCTGGGAATTTTTAACAGAAACTTTAAAACTAGATAAAAACAGACTCTATATAACAATTCACCCAGATGATAATGAAGCAAAAAATTTTTGGTTAAAATATGTAAACGAAGAAAAAGTAACAAAATTAACATCGAATATTTGGACAATGGGAGATATAGGTCCATGGGGATACTGCAGCGAAATTTTTTATGATCTAGAAGAAGCAGAAGGGACGCTAGAAGAAGGAGATAGATATTTAGAGATTTGGAATTTGGTTTTCACTCAATTTTGTAATGATGGCAAAAAAAATTTCAACTTAGACTTTCCATGTATAGATACAGGTATAGGATTGGAGAGAATTACATCAATTTTAGAAGGAAAAACAGATAACTATGAAATTGCGTTTTTCAAAAATCCAATAAAACATTTAAACATAGAAAAGCACACAGCACATAGTAAGATATTTTTAGATCATTTAAGATCAACATCAAATTTAATAATGGAAGGAATAAAGCCAGGACCAAGCCAAGAAGGATACGTTTTAAGAAGATTAATTAGAAGAATGTTGAGATCTTTCTATACCTTTGAAAACATAATTTTAGAAGAAGTGATAAAAAACACGTATAACGATTGGAAAGATTTATATGATTTTAACTATGAAGTAATTTTCCCTATTTTAGAAAAAGAAAAAACAAGTTTTGAAAACACAATTAATGAGGGAATGAAAAAGTTTGATGATATGTTCAAAAAAAATAAAGAATTAACAGCAGCAAACATTTTTACATTACACGATACATACGGTTTAACAGTAGATATAACCTATGATTTATTAAAAGAAAGAAAAGGATCAGGTGATTTTCAAGGTTTTGAAACCTTAATGGAAGAATCTCGAAAAAAAAACGAAAAAGAAATTTTAGAAGTAAATTACGAAGAAACAATTTTTGTAGAAGAATCAGAAACAGAAGCAGAATTAATAGGAATAGAAGAAAAATATTTGATTTTCGATAAAACAGTTCTTTATGGAGAAGGAGGAGGTCAAATAGGAGACACAGGAGAAATAACAGGCGAAACCTTTAAAGTTAAAATAATAAACACAAAAAAACACAATAAAGTTTACTTTCATGAATATGAACTTTTGGAAGGAGAAATAAAATTAAATCAAAAATGCCATCAAAAAATAGATAAAAAAAGAAGAAAAAAAATAGAAGCGCATCATTCTTGTTCTCATTTACTGCAATTTGCATTAGAAAAAATTTATGGAGAAGGAATTCAACAAATGGGCTCATATGTAAGCGATGTAAAATTCAGAGAAGATTTTTCATTTCCGAATAAAGAAATAGATTTAAAAAAAATAGAAGATGAAATAAACACAATAATAGAAGAAGAAAAAGAAACAAAAATAATGCAAATGGAATTAAATGAAGCAAGAAAAATAGGAGCAAAAGCATTTTTTGACTATGAAGATAAAGTAAGGGTAGTCAAAGTAGGCGATTCATTAGAACTTTGCGGTGGAACGCACGTAAAAAATGCAAAAGATATAATAAAATGCAAAATATTAAAAATAACAACAGTCAAAGCAGGAGTCAAAAGATTTGAAGGAGTAGCAGGAAAAGCATATATAGAATATTTAGAGGAAAAAGACCAAATTTTTGAAACAGCATGCAACATGTTAAATTGTAATAAAGAAAATTTTATAAATTCAGTTAAAAAATTAACACAAGAAAAAAAAGAATCAAAATTAGAAAATAAAGCAGTAATAAAAAGTTTAACGATTGGATTAGTAAGTGGAAATGAAGATGAAAAAATTGATGATTTAATAAATAAATATAAATTAGATATTTGTTGTTTATATATAGAAAAAAACAATAAATGCAACATAAAAATCATGAGTAAAGCGAAAGATTATAGCGCAAAAGATTTGGTAAACAAAATATCATCAATAGTAGAAGCAAACGGTGGCGGAGGTAACCCAGAGTTTGCCCAAACAGGAGGAAAAATTCAAAAAAATTTAGATCCATTATTCAAAGAGCTAATAAATTCAATCGCCTAATAGAGCACATTGTGAAAAAACACAACATAATATAGAATAAAACGATGTTTCCACATTCCATAATAAAAAAATTAAAGAGCAAAATAATTTACCATGTTTCAAGTTTTTGTAAAAGAGATTATTTAGAAGTTCGTTTTATCAAAGACGCAAAAAAATTAAAAATATTTTACTTAGAAAGCATAAAAAGAAGTATGGAAAGGGTAGAAAGAGAATTATTAGTTCATAATAAAAGTTACGGAATATATTCAAAAGATAGCGTGTTAGTCGAGGGAATAGAAAAAACATATTGGAACGTTGAAATAATAGATAATTATGAAAATTTTGCAAATAATTTAGTCCATTGGGGAATAAGTATTGCATTAATGAACGAAGAAAAAATTATGAGTATAAGTTATTATATTCCATTTTTAGATGAATTTTTTTATTGTGCAGAAGAAGAAGGATGTTTTTTAAACGATAGAAAAATAACGTTATCAGGTTCTTCAAAAATTGTTTTAGGAGTAGGCACAAAGAAAACACCTGAAAGAAAATTAGGGTCAGACATATTATCAATAATGTATACAGCCTGTGACAGATTTAACATAACAGTATTAGAAAACACATCTTTTAATGAAAAATTATCAAAATTAGTAATGAAAGAAACAAGAGGCGGTTATTTAAAAATTAATAACAAAATAATAATTGGCAATGAACTAGCGGTCAATTCAATTTCAATAACCAAATCATAGCTAAATATTTAAGCATAGACAAAAAAACTTCAATAAAAATAAAAAGCAAAAAAAAACGCGGATGGGAAAGGATTCGAACCTTCGGAACGATGAAGATCGTTCGCCAGATTTCAAGTCTGGTGCTTTAGACCACTCAGCCACCCATCCAAACTTAATTATAATAAATAAAAAAATAAAAATCAAATTTTTAAAGAAACGGAAAACAACATTGAATATAAAAAAAAAAGATGATAAAAGAAAAAGATCATGATTTCAAATATTTTTATATCAGGAACTTTTGTAGCGATGATTCTTTTTGCGCTAAAAGAGTATACCTATCTTAACAACTTAAAAGTAATAAAGCATAAAGAAGTGGAAGATCTTTCAAATATAATAAAATCAGCAGGAATAACGTATTTATTTTCGCAATTAAAAGTACTTTTAGTGGTGGAAGCAATAATAATGGTTCTTTTGTATTTTTGTCTTAGTTTTGAAGTAAGCTTAGCTTTTTTTGCAGGAGCAATACTATCATGGGTTGCAGGATTTTTATCGATGTATTTTTCAGTAACATATAACGTAAAAGTAGCATTGTCAGCAAAAAATGGGTATGAAGAAGCTTTTCTAGCCGCCTTTTCTGTAGGAAAAATAATTGGAGTGTTAGTAAGTGGAATAGCGTTTTTATCTTGTTACTTACTATATATCTATGCAAGAATAAGTAATTTCAAAAGTTTGTCCGTATTATTTATAGGATTTGGATTTGGAGCATCTTTGATATCTGTATTTGCAAGAATAGGAGGAGGAATATTCACAAAGGGAGCAGATATAGGAGCAGATTTAGTAGGAAAAGTAGAGCAAGGAATCCCAGAAGATGATCCAAGAAATCCAGCTGTGATAGCAGATGCATTGGGAGATAATGTAGGAGATGCTTGTGGCATGTCAGCAGATTTGTTTCAAACGTTTGTAGTGCTAGTAAGCGGAGCAATTTTTTTGTTAGTTCAAAGAGAAAAAATAGAATTATTAACAACTCATTTAAATTTAATCTTCACAATTTTAGCAGCAGGAAGCATAGCAAGCATGATAGTGTTGTTAACAGGTTGGTCGTTTAAAGAAACAGATAAATTCGCATCTTTAGGAATATCTATAAAAACCTTTATAATATCTTCTATAACATTATCAGTTGTTTTATTTGCTTTTTTTGGTCATATAGAAGAAATAAGGGAAATAATACTTTCAACAATTTGTGGTTTTTATGCAGCATCATTAATAATGCCATTAACAGAATACTACACAAGTAGCGGTTTTGAACCAGTAGATGGAATTGTTGCAGCATCAGAACAAGGAAGTGCAAATAATATAATTCAAGGTCTTTCAGTTGGATATGGAGCAGTTTTTTTTAATTTATTAGCAATTATATCTACAATTTTCATTGCTTCATATATTCACCAAACAAGAGGAGTAGCATATGCATGTTTAGGAATGATATCAGTTTGTCATGTAATTTTAGCATTAGATGCATTCGGACCAGTAACAGATAACGCAGGTGGCTTAGTAGAAATGGGAGGATTAGAAAACTCAGTAAGAGAAGTAACTGATAAATTAGATGCAATTGGAAATATGACAAAAGCAACAACAAAAGGATACGCGGTTTTCACAGCAGGATTAGCAGCTTTTGTTTTAAATAGTTTATACTCAAAATCTCTAGCAGATAATTTTAATATCACAGAATTAACAATAAACAACATACATTTATTAATAGGTTTCTTTTTAGGGGCAGCAATTGTTTCTTATTTCGCTTCATTTTGTTTGCTTTCAGTTAATAGAGCTAGTATGGCAATAATGGAAGAAGTTAGAATGCAATTCAAAACATTAAAAATAATGGAAGGAAAAGATAAACCTGATTATAATAAAGCAATAGATCTTTTAACACAAGCATCATTAAAAGAAATGATAATTCCATCTTTGTTGCCGATAGTATCAATTCTAAGCCTTTTTACAAGCGAATACTTTTTTTCAAATTTAGAAAATGCATTTTTATCATTAGGTGGATATATGATGGGAGTAACGTTAACAGGAATTGTTTTTTCGATAGCGATGACAGTTTCAGGTGGTGCTTGGGATAATGCAAAGAAAAGCATAGAAGCAAAAGGACAAAAAGGGCAAATGATTCATAAGTCAGCAGTTATTGGAGATACAGTAGGAGATCCATACAAAGATACAGCGGGTCCAGCAATAAATCCATTAATAAAGTTAGTGGGAATTTTTGCAATGATAATAGTTTTCAGTATAATAAAAGTATCTACAGTTCCATCTTTAACAATTATAAAAAATTCAATCATTCATATTGTAAAATAACAATGAATTTGTAAAACAAGGTATCATATTGTTTTTTTTATATTAAAATTTAAGTTTTTTAATTGTTTTTAAACTAAATTTTGAGCTTTTTTTAACGTTTTTTAATCATTTTTTAAGTGTTTTTTAAATGTTTTTAATAAAAAATTCAGCTTTTTGAATGATCTCAACAGGCATACCAGCTAATTTGGCAACCTCAATAGCATAAGATTTATCAGCAACACCATTAGATAATTTATAAGTAAAAGTTAAAGGGTTTGGTATAATTTTCATCATTTTTTTTTGCAAATTTAAATTGTTAATTTTTCCTAAAGATAAATAATGAGTAGCAAAAATAGTTCTACAATTCAATTTTTCTAAAACATACTCTAAAATTGATCGAGCTAAAGCTTCTCCCTCTTCAACAGATGTACCTCTACCCACTTCGTCTAAAATCAAAAAACTACGAGAAGTAGCTTGATTTATAGTTAATGCCATTTCTATCATTTCTAACATAAAAGTCGAATTACCTTGCAGAAGATCATCGTTAGTACTAATTCTTGAAAATATTTTATCAACAGTGCCAATAATTGCTTTTTTACAAGGAACAAACATACCACAGTGTGCGAGTAAACAAATTATCGCTTGTTGCCTTAAATACGTGCTTTTACCTGCCATGTTTGGTCCTGTCATTAACATAATATGAGTTGATAAGTTACAATCATTTTCAACAAAAATTTGCCCATTGTTTTTAAAGTGTTTTTCTAAAATTGGATGTTTTCCATCAATAATTTCAAATTCATTGCCTTTTGTTAAAATTGGTCTGTTATAACCAAAATCATTTGAAATTTGAGCTAAATTCGAAAAAACATCTATGTTTGCAGATATTTCTGAATAAATATATGTATCTTCTGCAATTGTTTCTATTTTTTTACAAAGATCAAAAAAAAGCTCTTTTTCTTTATTTTTTATAAAATCTTTGCTTAATAAAAACTTTAAATTTATTTCATCTAATTCTTTCGTTGAATATCTAAGAGCGTTTTTTAATGTTTGTTTTAATTCAAAAAAACAATCCAATTTATTTTGCAAAGATGGATTTATTTCAACCAAAAAACCTAATGGAGTTTTTTTAATTCTCAAATTATTTATTTTAATTTGATTTTGGTATTTTTCTTGAAGAGCATCTAATTGATTATAAAGAGTTTTCAGAAAATTTTTATATTCATCTAATTCATGATTATAATTTTCATTTATATAAGAATCATCTGAATTGATATTATTTGGAGCGTCTTCGTTTAAAGCTTGTAAAATTTGATTAAAAATTTCAGGATGTTTATCTATTTTATATTTCAGAAAATCGCATAACTCATATAATTTATTAGTTCCTGTTGCTAATTTATAAATTTGATTAGGGGATGCTTTTTTTAATATAATTTTGCTTAAAATTCTTTCAAAATCAGGAATTTCTTTTAATATTTCTTTCACTTTTTTTAAAATATTATTATCTTTTTTAAAAAATTCAATGTTATCATATCTTTGATTAAGTTTTTCTATATTGTTAATTGGATTAGTTAAATGTTTATATATTTTTCTTCCTCCTTGAGAGGTTTCTGTTTGATCAATAAAACATAATAAAGAGCCTTGAAAATTATTTTGTAATGTTTTTGTTATTTCTAAATTTTTTCTTGTAAATAAATCAAGCTGAACCTCATCTGTTTCATGTTTTTTAATAGGGAGCTTAATATTAAAAGATAGTTGTTTTTGTGTGTGCTTTATATATTCTAATATGTTAGCAATAGTAATTTTGTTTTGTTCGTTTAAATACTCCAAAGATTTCAAAGAGTGAAGATTAAAAAAATTATTGATAATATTTTCCGATTGATTTTGGGTTTTTTGTTGAATAATAGTAATTTTATTTTGATTAATTTTTTGTTCTTTTAATTGTATTGCCAAAAGTTGATTAACTAAAATTTCACTTGGGTCTAATTTTTCAAGTGCGTTTTTTAAATTTATTTTTTCAACGTCTTCAACAAAAAATTCATTAGTTGAAATATCAAAACATGCAATTGAAACGATTAAATTTTTTTCTTCTATACTAATTAAAAAATTATTTCTTTTTTCTTCAAGCATTGACTCATTCGTTATTGTTCCAGCTGTTATAACTTGAACGACCTCTCTTGGAATAATTTTATCTTTATTTAATTCAGATCCAATTTGTTCGCAAATAGCAACTTTATATCCAGCTTTAACCAATTTAGATATATAATATTCGCTTGTATGAAATGGTACTCCTGCCATTGGTATATCTTCAGATTTATGCGCTCTTTTTGTTAAAGTTATATTTAACTCTTTTGCTGCAATTTTTGCATCTTCGTTGAACATTTCATAAAAGTCACCTAGTCTGAAAAATAATAAACAATCTAAATATTCTAATTTTATTTTTTGATATTGCTGCATAATAGGGGTTGACATAACACTAAAATACTATTAATTTTTATTTTTATTAACCATTTCTTTACTTAATTTATTTTTGTACAATTTAAGATATGTATAATGTTTTTTTACCTAAAACCAATTTTAATATTTATGAGAAAGATTTTGAAGATAGAATTATTGATTTTTGGGATAATATTAATTTAAATAAAAAACGTGATTCAATGCACATGGATGCAACTCCTTTTGTTCTTCATGATGGTCCTCCTTATGCAAATGGTCCAATTCATATGGGACACGCTGAAAATAAAATTTGGAAAGATTCTTTAAATCGTATTTTTTGGATGCATGGCTATTCAACTCCATATGTTTTGGGGTGGGATGCTCATGGTTTGCCCATTGAAAATGCTGTTGAAAAAAAATTAAAAGCAGACGGTATTGATAAAAACGATTTGTCTAAGCAGGATTTTTGGGATAAATGCTTGGAGTTTGCTTCTTATTGGATTGAAGAGCAAAAAAAAGGTTTTAAAAAATTAGGTGTTTTAGGTGATTATGATAATCCGTATGTTACTTTTCATGAAGAAGAGTCTATTGGGATTATTGATTGTATTCATTCATTCGTTTCTTCTAATTATGTTGTTAAAAAATATCGACCTGTTCTGTGGTCTTACGTGGAAAAAACAGCTTTGGCATATGCAGAAGTTGAATACAAAGAAAAAGCCTCTAATTCAATTTATTTTTCTTTTCCAATTGTTAAATCAAACGACGAGGTTTTAAAAGGAGTTAACGTTCTCGTTTGGACGACAACTCCTTGGACTTTACCGGCAAATGAAGCAGTTGCTTATAATAAAAATTTTCAATATATTATTTTTTTAGTTAATGATAAGAAATATTGTTGTGAAGTTAGGCTTTTTGAGGAAATTAAAAATTTATTCAGTGAAGTTAACGTTTGGAAAAGCGTTGAAGGTTCTGTTTTTGAAGGGGCTATTGTTGAACATTGTATAGAAGAATTTAACACTGAAAATAAAGTTAGAAGAATGATTCATGGTGATCATGTTGATCATGAGAAAGGAACCGGTTTTGTTCATACCGCTCCAGCACATGGTGAAGAAGATTTTGACTTAGGGGTAAAAGAACATTTAAATATAGAAGATTTATTAGATGAAAACGGTGCATTTAAATCAACCGTGCCATTAGTTGCAGGCGTTCATGTAAAGCAAGCAGATAAATTAATGGTTGATCTATTACAAGAGAGAAGTTTATGTCTCGCACATGAAGAATTTAAACATTCTTATCCTCATTCTTGGAGAAGCAAAGCTCCTTTAATTTATAGATTAACCAAGCAATGGTTTTTAAACATGGCACCTTTAAGAGAAAAAGCTTTAGAAGTTGCAAATGATCCTAAGTTAAATTGGTTTCCAGAAGAAGGAAAAAATAGATTCATATCAATGCTTTCTAATCGTGATGATTGGTGTATTTCTCGTCAAAGAATTTGGGGCATTCCTTTATCTATTTTTTATAACAAAGAAAATGATTTTGTTTTAAGAGATGCTGAATTCTTATTAAAAACTCGTAAACACTTAGAAAAAATTGGAGTGAAAAATTGGAGTTCTGTTAAAATTTCAGATATTGATGATTCATATAATGATGAGGAATGGCAAAGAGTTGATGATATTGTTGATATATGGTTTGAATCGGGGTCTACTCAAAGTTTTGTTTTAAAAAAGAAAAATTTATATCCAGCAGATGTTTATCTTGAAGGATCAGATCAACACAGAGGATGGTTTCAATCTTCTTTATTGGTTGCAGCAAATTTAAATGGATCAGCTCCTTGGAAAAACTTAGTAACCCATGGATTTTGTTTGGATGGATCTAAGCAAAAAATGTCTAAATCTTTAGGCAATGTAATTTCTCCTTTAAGTTGGGATATTGATACTTTAAGAGTGTTTTTTTCATCTTTAAATTTGGCTGGAGATATCAGTATTTCAGAAAACAGCATTAAACATGCTCAAGAAATGGTTTTTAGATTTAAAAACACAATTAAATTTTTATTGGGAAACTTATCAATTTCCAAAGAAATAAAATCTGTTCCATACGAAGAACTCCCAGCATTAGAAAAATGGATTTTGCATAAAGTTTATAAGTTAGATCAAAGTTTTACTGAAATAACAAAATCTTTTTACTTAAATAATTTTATAAATAATTTATATGAATTTTGCTCTCAAGATTTATCTTCATTTTATTTTGATGTAAGAAAGGATACTTTGTATTGTGAAGAGTTTAATAATTATGATAGAAGAGCTGTCATTTCTTTATTTAGATTATTGACTCCAATTTTATTAAAATACTTATCAGTTTTTATGCCATATTCTATGGAAAATGCTTGGGAAACCTATAATAATGAAAATGATTTATCAATTAACAACAAAGAGTCAATTCATTTGCAAGAGAAAGAAACAATTCCTGAATATTATTTTAATGAAAATAGCAATAATTATATAGAAAAATTAAGAGATATTAAGAAAAAAGTTAATGAGCAAATCGAACCATTAAGAGAACAAAAATTGATAACAACTAGCCATGAAGTTAAAGTTGTTATAACAGATACTAATATTGATTTAACTGAGCTTAAGCAAATTTTGATTGTCTCAGAAGTTGTTTATGGAGAAGCTTTTCAAGTTGAAATAATAAAAGGCTTAAAATGTAAAAGATGTAAATTTTTGTTTAACTCTCTTGATGAAAATTTATGCAAAAGATGCTTTTCAGTTTTAGACAATTAAAATAAATAAAAATATAGGGGCTGGAGGATGATTTTTAAAATTTGTTTTTTTTTGATTTTAACTTTAAAAACAAATTATATTTTGTCCACAAAATTCAAAAAAATAGAAGAAATAAAGAAAGAAAGATATATAAAAACAATGTCTATTATATCTTTTAATATGGATTCTTTAATAGGAGAGGTAGCTCGTTGCTTTAATAGTTACGAAGCAAGAATTTTAGAAAAAACTTTAAAAAAACATTTACCTAAAGATTGGCATGACCCAAAAGCAAAAGTGGAAATATTATATATAAACACTCAAAACGGAAGAAACATTGATGGAATCTCTTTTTCTGGAAGTGGAAAAAAAATTGAAATTGTTTTTCAGGATTTTGAAAAAAACATCATAGTTGATGAAGCTCCAACCTTATCTAATATTAATTTAGACCCTAAATCAGATTTTGATATTTACAAATTGCCAAAACCTCTTTTAGAAAATATATATATTTTTATAAAAAAATTACCCAAAGAAAAAAGAAACTATAAAAAATATAAAAAAATTATTGTTGTATATTCAACTTTAAATTTTCAAGTTCATGCTATTGTGTTTGTTAACCAAAAGCATCAAAAAGATTTTTGTATTCTTTTTAATAATATTATTGTTAATAAAAAAGGTTTTTCTGTGGAAAAAATGAGTTTTTCTAATTATTTTGGATTAAATATAAAGAACATAGTAACATCCAGATTTGGTTATAGAAGACACCCAGTTTGGAAAACAAAAAAATTACATTCTGGTATAGATTTAAGGGCCCCAACAGGAACTCCTGTTCATGCAGCTTACAATGGGGTTATTTTATTTAAAGGTTGGATAAAAGGATATGGTAATTGTATAAAAATTGCACATACTAAAAGAGTAATAACTTTATATGGCCATTTATCTAAATTATCTAAAAACATAAAAGTAGGTCAAAAAGTAAAAAAAGGCACGTTAATTGGTTTATCTGGTTCAACTGGATATTCTACGGCACCTCACTTGCATTTTGAAGTGAGAATCAATAATAAGCCTGTAAATCCGTTAAAATTTAATTTTTTTTATTATAAAAAATTATCTAAAAATGAATTAGAGTTGTTTTTAAAATTTTTAAAAGAATTAAATAAAGTTATGTAATTGAAAATTATATCTGTTTTTTTTTATCTTTTATGATAATATGGACATAAGCGCTTTTAGCTCAGCGGAAGAGCATCGGCCTTCTAAGCCGCAGGTCGCAGGTTCGAATCCTGCAAAGCGCACTTTTAAAATTCAATTAAAATTTTCTTTTTTTTAATTAGGCTTTTATTTAAATTTAATGTAACTTATATGTAAGGTTTTTTTATTTATGAAAAAAATAGTATTATCAGCTGGTGGAACAGGAGGCCATGTTTTTCCAGCATGCGCTCTTTCGTTTGAATTGAGAAAAAAAGGTTACTACACAATCTTAATAACAGATCAAAGAGGAATAAAATATGTAAACAAAGAGTTTAATGAGGTTGTTATATTACCTATATCAAAATTAAATTGGAAATTTTTTTTATTATCCCCTTATCTTTTTTTTAAATGTTTTTTTGTTCAGTTTAAAATAAAAAAAACAATATCTTTTGGTGGATATGTTTCTTTATTTCCAATGTTAACATCAATAATTTTATTGAAAAATTTTTTTATAGTACAATTAGATTCAGTTGTAACGCGTTTAAATAGATTTTTTATAAATTATGCACATAAAGTTTTTTATGTTTTTCCGATTACAAACTTTAAAAAATTTAATTCTAATTTTTATTTAACCGGTGCTCCAATAAGATCTGGTTTTGAATTTTCATTTATAAAACATTCAAAAGAAAACTTTGTAATATCTATAATAGGAGGAAGTTTAGGTAGTTCCTATTGGGAAGATTTAATTGTATATTTTGCAGAATCTTTGAATGAAAAAATAATTGCAAACATCACATTGAATATACAAACAGAAAAAGATTTAAGTTTTTTAGATAAATTTAAGTTTAAATCATTAAAAGCTGAGAAATTCTTTGATACAAGAGTTCTTTTTAAGCAAAGCCATTTAATTTTAACAAGATGTGGAGCAAACACTCTTTCTGAGATAGGATCAATTGGTAGGCCTTGTTTTTTAGTTCCGTGGAAACAAGCAATTGAGAATCATCAAGAAATAAATGCAAAAAATTTAATGGAATTTGGCGGATGTCAAACAGGTGAATACAAAGAGTTGGTTTCTTTTTTTATGAAATTATACACAGACGAATTGTTTTTTGCTCAAACATGCGCCAATATTTCAACTTCTTTTGTTTTTGATGGAAAAGCAAATATAGTAAGCCATTTATCTTGATAATTATCAAACATGAACCGTTAATAGTTTATTAATTTATTAAACAGAAAAATTAATAATAATATGCACTAAATAAAAGATTTGATAATATTTAGCGTATGAAAAGATATTTTTTATTATTTTCTTCAATATTATGTTTTTTTACATGTATTTATAGATATCATGTTTTTTATATAAAAAATTCAAAATTTAGCGCAAATTATCCTGTTTTCTTTCATTTTTATAGATATTTAAGCGGAATTAATTTTTTTCTTTTTAGTTTTTTACATTTTTTTTTACTTATTTTAATTAGTTATAACTTTTATTTAATTTTTTCGTTTTTTTGGATATATTGTTTTTTTTGGAAATCGATTTTTTTATATTATTGTTTTTTATTGATGTGTGTTTTGCCTATTTTGTTAATAAGTTTTTTCACAAGCTTAGATCTTTTTTATTATAATATGTTTTTTATTTCTTTTTTTGATAAAAAAAAGATTTTTTTTAAATTTTTTAAAGCCATTCATGTTTTGAATTTTATTTTGACTCCTATTGTTTTTGTGGTTTTTTGTTTTTGGTTTTTTCTTTTTTTAGTTTATAACCCAAGTTTTGTGAATCATTTTAATGATAATTTTTTTTCAAATATTGCTATGTTTTTTATTGTTTTGATATTGTTTTTAAGGGTTTTTATATGTTTTTTTGATCAATTTAGTATGATTTTTTGCAAAAAAAAACTTTTTAAAATTACAGTAAAAGACACTGTTGTCAAATAGACTTTGTTTTTATATAATAGCTTCATGAATATAATTTTAAGCACATTATCGATGCTGGGTGTGTTAATAATCTCATCAGGACTATATATTTTTCATAATATATTTATTGAAATAATGCCATTTTCCTTTAAAAACAAATTGAAGGAGTTTGGTTTTTTCTTTTTTGCCTATTTAGGTCTATGTATTTTTACTGTTTCTTGGGGAATAATTTATTATTTATTTTATTTATATTTTGATTTAATTTTTTCATTAAATTTTTCTTTATGTGTTTTTTCTTTCTTTTTTATGCTTATTGGGCTTTTTGCTTTTAGTGTGTTTTTTATTGATGCTGTTAATTATCTTTTTATCTTAGAATCATATTGGGAAGGTTCTGCTTTTTTGGGGTTCATTAGTAAATTTTTCAGTTTATTCTTTTTTATGTTTTCAATTTTATCAAATTTATATTTATTTGTTCTTGTTTTTTCTTATATTCTTATTAATCCTTTTTATTTTTGTTTATTGTTTTTTTCAAATGTTATTTATTTTTTTTGGTTAGTTTCTTTTATTTACAACTTTGTTTTCAAAAAGTCATTTTTTCTTGTTTAAAAAATTTTTACACTTAGTTCATAAAATGTTATTATGATCTTAAGTTCTTTTATTTTGTTTCTTTTGTCTTATTTTTTTTCTTCAAAGCGAGATAAAGTAATTTTCAAAACAAGTGGTTGGTTATATTTTATTTCTCATTATCAACTTTTTCTTTTTGGTTTTGCTCTTTTGGCTTTTATTTGTTTTTTATTAATTGTTGGTTTTACTTATTCATTGTTTTTTCATGATTCTTCTTCTCTTTTTTTTTCAATTATTTTAATGTTGTTGTTTTTGCCGTTTTCTATAGATTGTATTTATTATGGTTTATTTGGAATTTCTTTTTTTAAAGAGCAATATATTAAAAGCAAAAAGTTTAAATCTATTAAAAAAATCAATAGCGGTTTTTCTTTTAATTATTTTATGTTTTCTTATGTTAAATTTATATATTTTTGTTTTTCTTTGTTTTTTTTTATTTTTTCATATTTATTTTTAATTTTTGTTTATACTTTTGTTTTTTGGTCTATTTACAACGAAAAAAAACCGCTTTTAATTTATATCTTTCTTTTTGAAAGCCATTTGTTATCTTTCTTTTTATTTATCATTTTTATATTTCCGTTTTTTATAGAGACAATGTCATATGCTTATAGAGGAAATTCTTATTTTATTAAGTTTATTGATTATTAAGTTATGTTGACTAATGGAAAATTAATCGTTCTTTGTTAAAATAAAAGCATGAAGTACTCAGTTTTTATTTTAATGGCGGGATGTTACAGAACAGTAGCATCATCTTTCGGAAATTATGCATATGGTAACACGCAAACTTTTCTTTCTTCACCTTTTGTTGATCAACAAAATGAAGAAGTTGTTCCATTGGGAAATTTGCAGGATAATTTTTTTATGCCTCAAGGGCAAGGATATGGAATGCCTCCTGCTCCTATTGTAATGCCTCAGGGGCAAGGATACGGAATGCCTCCTGCTCCTGTTGTAATGCCTCAGGGGCAAGGAAGTGGAGTTCTTTCTTTTCAACAGCCAGGACAAGATAATTACTCTTCAAATAATCTTCAGTTTTTGCATGATCAATTAACTCGCGCAAGACTTGAGCTCGAGCTACAAAAGGTAAAAAGCAACAGTGATAGAAAATATGGATTTGTTAATGGTTTTTTTTCTTGTTTTACAGAAAAAGGTCCTCAAAGACTAGACAGAGTAAATATTTCAAACAACGAAAATGGTCCTGGTTTATTTGAATCAGAATCTTGTTATTATGATAAGGCTAGTCTTAATTTTATTCTTGTTTCTAATAATGGTGAATTAAGAACTTTACAAAAAAAAATTGCAGTAAACGATGATAGTCGTATCTTTGTTTTTGATCAATCAACATCAAGATATTTTTATGTTGTTCCTGCACGACAAACAGGGCAAACTCTTACTTTAGTTCCTTTATCTCTTGTAACAGCAACTAAAGACTCTGGTCAATTTTCTTATTTAATACTTAAATGTGAAGGCAATGTTAATCTTCTTTATAGTCTTATAAGTGGAAACATGAAATATATTGGTCTTTTTGAATCACTTGGTTCTAATTGTGTAACGGATGCATCTGGTAATATTTTTAAACAACGTAATGAAAGACCTCAAAATATATCTGTTTTATCACGTCAGATTAATCAAAGTTCAAACAATGAAGCGATAAATTATGGTTCTCAATTTTTTAATGGTTTGCAAAACCAATCAACTCCAAATTACATAAATTTTGCTTCTTCTCAAGGAAATACTCAAATAATGAAGGATAATGCTCTTGATAGAACTTTAAATCATTACTTAAACCAAAAAGGAGTTTCCTCTTTACCTATGCAAACAATTAGATGATCATTTTTTCATGCTATTTTCTTTTATTTAATTTTTTTATATTGTGAATTCATGTTTAATAAAAAACTTTTGAATTTTATTTTGTTTTTTACTTGTTTTAATAAAAGTCCTTTTGGGCCTCAAGAAGAGATGTATTATTTAAACTCACAAGAAAAAATTCCTGGGCGGATAGATTATGCTGAAGAAGTTGCTGTTCCAGCGTTTGGAATAATTTCTGATCAACAACATGAGCCTTTTGGGGGCCAACAAAACAAGCTTACTTCGGAAGGTTTGTGCCAAATCGTAAAAGAACTGAAAGAGATAAATCACTGTGTTTTCAATACACAAACTCTTGATGAATGGGGTCTTAAAAGTTGCTTTGAAAAAATATTTGCACTCGAAGAGACTCATATTCAAATTGTTTGTGCTGTTGCTTTGCTTAAACATTCATTGTGTTTTACTAATAATCCAAGCCCTTATTTTGAGGATTATTTTAATCGATATAAAAATTGTTTGAACAAAATTGATCAAAGAATGAAAGCGTTATTAGATAGGATTTTGGGCTCAGAATTTTTTTTAAGTGATAATGAAAAAAGCTTTTTTATTTCTTCGGTTACTCAACCGATTTCGAATTGTATTTGTTTGGAATGTAATAAAAAAATTTGTGGTTGCACTGTAAATGCAGAAAATGGGTTTCCTTATATTAAGGGTAGTTTGATTTTTTGTTATCGCCAATTAGGTGGTGTTTTGATTCCTGATTTTTTTAAAGAAAATGCCATTGTTTTAGGCTATGCTAAAGACTCTTTTGGAGAAAATTTTGTTGCATTTCAGCACGCTGATAAGAAATGTTTTTATTTTTGTTCTGTTGGAAAAACACAGGCTTGTGCTAGATTAATTTATTTTAATGGATCTTTGTATTGTGTTGTTCCTAATAAAATAGATCAGAATGTTTTTTGTTATGTTAGTGTTTATTCGTCTACTGCTTTATCTAAATCATGTAATTATTCTTTTAAAAGCTTTAATTTTGATACCTTTGCAGGGGATTTTCGTTTTTTTATAAATATACCGCTTGTTTTATATTCATCTATTGTTATTGGTTCTTCAATTTTATTTTTTTCAATGTTTTGTGCAAATTGGGCTGGATCTTGTTATAGATGTGGTCATCCTGCTGTTAAATTTTTTGGTGGATTTTTTAATTTTTTCTTAGGCGGTTTTCTTGGGGCTGGCTTCTTAAAATATATTCTTGGGCCTACGTTGTTTTTCAAAGATATTATTCAACAAGATCAGACATCTCGTTTTATTGCTTCTTTTTCAAATTTTAAAAATATATCTATTGTAAATTTTTTAAGAAATAAAAGAGTGGGCGAACTTAATTATAAGGCTCTTTATGTTTTTGGTTCTTTAGGTTTAGCTTCTGCTCTTTTTCTTTGGTCTTTTATTTGGTATGTTTATATTTTATCGAAGGGCCGTTATTTGCTTAATGGTGTGAGTTTTTTTGCTGGACTTTCTTTGTTATGTTCTGGTTTTTTCTTTGGAAATTCTTTAGTTTATGTTTTTGAATATCAAAGAAATATACAAATGTTAAAAGCTGATTGTGGAACACAAAATTTTATTTAAAATTTATTTTATCTCTTCTTGTTATTACTTATTTTTATTATATTGTTTGTCTAATTGTTTTTTCAAAAAATTTCGCTAATTTTAATTGTCTTTTTTTTTCCATCTTTTTTTATTATCACTTCTTCGTTTTCTAGCTCTTTGGGTGCTATTATTATTTGCAATGGAGAACCTATTAAATCGGCTTCAGAATATTTTGATCCAATAGAAACATCTTCTCTATCGTCCCAAATTATATCATCATATTTATCATAAAATTTATTTGCGATTTCCTTACATTTTTCATCATTAGAAATTGAAATTAATGTAACATCGAATGGTGCAATAGGGCCTAAGTTTTCTTTTTCGAACATTAATCCAACAATTCTTGAAACTCCTATTCCATAGCATCCCATCATCATTGCTTCTTTTGTGCCTGGATAGTTTAATTTGAAAGCTGATGTGTATTTATCTCCTAAAGCGTAAATATGTCCTATTTCAGCATATTTGACATCTGAAGAGGCTTCGTAGGCGTGATCTTTTTCTTCCCATTGTATTGATTTTGAGACAGGTTTTTTAAATTGCAGTTCAGTTTCACCAAATTCCGATGGCACTAAAAATTCATGGCTCATAAAACCACCCATAAGACCAACATCAGCATGTAGAGTGACTGGTTCGAATCCTATTTCTGTAAAAATTTCTCTATAAATATAAAACATTTGTTCGTAAGTTTCTAATAGGCAGTTTTTATCTTTGTGAAAAGAATAAGCGTCTTTCATTAAAAATTCTCTTCCTCTTATTATTCCGAATCTTGGTCTTATTTCATCTCTAAATTTCCATTGAATGTTGTATAGTTTTAGTGGAAAGGTTTGTTTGTTGTATTGAAAAGATTGTAATAAAGAGCAAAAAAGTTCTTCCGCTGTTGGTCCAAAAATAAATTTGTGGTTGTTTCTATCGTAAATTTTAAGCATTTCATTGCCAAAAGTTTGATCTCTTCCTGTTTTTTCCCAAAGCGTTCCTTCTTGAAGCATTGGAGACAAAACCTTTATAACTCCATTTTTTTCATGAACTTTTTCAACAATTTTGATTGTTTTTTCTAATGATCTTAATCCAAGATTTAGCCAAGCATAAATTCCAGAAGATGTTTGATGAACAAATCCTCCTTTTATCATTTTACCTATTGCACCATCAAATTCAGATTCTTTTTTGAATGGAAGATAATAATTCGATCTTTTTACTTTCATTTGGAAAATATATATTATTTTTTGAATATGTTCAATTGTTTTTTATTTATTTGGGTGTTGAGAGTAAGGATAATTTTTTTGTACTTTTTCCCTATGTGTTATTATTCCTTTTTCTTTGTCGTATTTTGTCATTGACACTGTAACTTTATCACCTTTTAATATTTTTATTTTATATGTTCTAATTTTTCCTGAAATAATACCTTGAATTTTTTTACCATTATCTGTTTCAACTAAGCATAGACCATTTCTACCGACTTCTAAGACTGTTCCTTTAACTTCAAATTTATCTTCGTCTTTACTCATATTTTTTTATATTAGCATTTTGACAATAAAAGCACAAATTAAAAATATCTGTTATTAAAAACAAAAAGAGGTTGCTTTAAAAAACTTTTTTTGATATGCTTAGCGTCTAGGGTACTTAGCTCAGTCGGTAGAGCATCTGGCTTTTAACCAGAGGGTCAAAGGTTCGAATCCTTTAGTACCCACTTTTCAAAAATCTTAATTTACACTTGTTTTGTTTTTTTTGTTTTGATATATTTGTTTCATAGGGTGATTAGCTCAGGGGTAGAGCGTTTCGTTTACACCGAAAGGGTCAGAGGTTCAAATCCTTTATCACCCACGTTTTTTTAGTGGTCTTTTTCTTTTATTAATTTTTTGATAACATTCAACACAAAAGGTGTTTTTTCATGAATCGTTTTCCTATTCGAAGATCTTTTGGTAAAGATGGAAATCTTATACCTAGTTCCAATCTCATAAGTTTACAAATGGAGTCTTATTCAGATTTTCTTCAAAAAAACGTTAGTCCTAAAAACAGAGAAAACAAAGGATTGCAAAACGTTTTAAAAGAAGTTTTAACTTTAAAAGATCCCAATGCAAAAAATCATATAGAATTTCTTTCTTATGATATTGATGAGCCAGAGTATGGAGAATATGAGTGTGTTGCTAGAGGAAAAACTTACTCAGCAGCCGTGAAAGTAAATCTTAGGTTAATAAGATATGCAGGAAAGGCTTCAGAAGGGGTTATTTCTGAAATAAAGGAGCAGTCCATTTTTTTGTGTGATATGCCTTTGATGTGTTCAAACGGAGGCTTTGTTATTAGGGGAATCAATAGAATAGTTGTTTCTCAATTGCACAAATCTTCCGGTGCTTTTTTTAGTATAGAAGAATTTAAATCTCAAGGTATAAAAAAAATTTATTTAGCTAATATTATTCCACATAGAGGTGCTTGGCTGGATTTTGAAATAGACTATAAGGGTCTTGGTTGGGCAAAAATTGATAAAAAAAGAAAAATAAGTCTTTCAACCTTCTTAATGTTAGTTGGGCTTAAGGAAAAAGAAGAGGGGTATTCTAAACAAGAAATAATAAACTCTTTTTATGATTCTACTGTTTATGCAAAACATAAACACGGTTGGTATGTTAAATATTCTGAAAAATGGTTAAAAAATTTTAGACCATCTTATAATTTGCATGACCCAAATAGTGGAGAAATAATACTTCAAGCTGGTAAAACAGTTACTACAAAGAAACAAAAAGAAATAGAAGAATTAGGTGGCTACTGTATTGCGCATGAATCTCTGCTTGGAATGTATTTAGCAAACGAAATTAAAATTGAAGATTATACTTACGGCTTAGGATATGAAATAGATGATTCATTACTATCTTCATTAACTGATTTAAAAAAAATTGTTTTATTAAACATAGATCACTCTAGGTTTAATAGTGTAATAAGAGACACGGTGATTTTAGATAAAAACAACTCAATAGATGAAGCTTTGTTAAGTTTTTATAAAACATTAAGGCCAGGTGAAGTCGCTTCATTAGAGGGGGCAAGATATTTGTTTTACTCAACTTTTTGTGATCCAGATCGATATGATTTTTCTATGGTTGGTAGGTTTAAATTAAATCATAGGCTCAGAAATTATTATAAAAACGATTCTTCAAAAAAATCAAAAATTTTAACGTCGGATGATGTTTTTTGTATCGTGAAAATTTTATTGGGTATGAGAGATGGAAAAGAGCAGCCAGATAACATTGATCATCTTTCTTGTAGGAGAATTAGAAGTGTTGGAGAGTTAGTTTCAAACCAATGCAGAGGGGCTCTTTATAAGGTTGCGAAAGCGTTAAAAGATCGTTTAAATGGCACAGAAATAGAAGATAGCGTGGATTTATGTGCAATATTTCAATCAAAAGTTTTGGCATCTTCTTTAAAAGAGTTTTTTGGAACTTCTCAGCTTTCTCAAATTATGGATAACTTAAACCCTTTGGCTCGTTTAGCTCATTGTCGTCGTATTACTGCTATGGGAAGAGGTGGAGTTGTTGCTTCAAGAGCGGCCGATAGTATGAGAGACGTTGGAGAAAGCTACTATGGAAGATTGTGTCCGGTAGAAAGTCCTGAAGGTCAAAATATTGGTTTAATAAGCTATTTAAGCATGTATGCAAAGGTGAATGAATATGGTTTTTTGCAATCTCCTTATAAAAAAGTTATAGATGGTGTTGTTCAAAATGAAATTGTTTATTTAGACGCTCAAGAAGAGGAGCATTATAACATTGCTCCATTTACAGTTAACACTGATAAAGATGGAAAAATTTTAAACGAAAAGGTTGTTTGCAGACAGGGAGAGGATGACTATGTATCTTTAACCCCAAGTGAAATAGATTATATTGACGTAGCATCAGGACAAATTCTTTCTGTTGCTTCATCTTTAATTCCATTTATAGAAAACGATGATCCTCACAGAGCTCTCATGGGTTCAAACATGCAAAGACAGGCTGTGCCTGTGAAAAAAGCGGTTGCTCCATTAGTAGGAACGGGATTAGAGTCCAGAATAGGTGTTGATTCTATGATGTGCGTTTTAGCTAAAGAACCAGGAAAGGTTGTTTATGTTGATAGTTCAAAAATTTTCGTTCAACACATAGAAAACCCTAACAAAATAGACACATATTTTTTGAAAAAATATGAAAGGTCTAACTCATATTCATGTATAAATCATAGAGTAATTGTAAAAGTGGGCGATAAAATAGAGTCCGGTCAAGTTTTAGCGGATGGATCGAGTATAGACCATGGAGAAGTGGCACTAGGTCAAAACTTAAGAGTAGCCTTTATGTCTTTTAAGGGTAATACCTTTGAAGATGCTATCGTAATCTCTGAAAGATTATTAAACAACACTTTAACATCTGTCAGAATTGAAGAAGTTGTTGTTCAAATTAAAGATGGAGAATCGATTATTCGATCAATTCCAGGTGTTTCAGATGAGTTTGTAAAAAACCTTGATGAGGCAGGAATAGTAACAGTGGGGGCAAAAGTAAAGGAAGGTGAAGTTTTGGTAGGAAGAGTTATTCCTAAAATAGAAACAATTTCAACTCCTGAAGAAAAATTACTAAAGGCTATGTTTGGAAATAGAAACACAAATTATTCAGATGCTTCATTAAGAGTTCCTCCAGGATGTGCTGGTACAGTTATAGATGTTAAAATTTTCAACAAAAAAGAATCAAATAAAGACGAAAGATCCTTGTTAATTGAAAGAATTGAGTTGAATAAACTTAAAAAAAACAGAGATTTAGAGTTGAAAATTATTTTAAGCCGATATGAAAAAGAAATTTTAAATCTGTTAAAAGATGAATTAGTTGTTCAAGGAAATGATCATGTAAATGCTCAAGAAACATTAACAGAAGAAAATTTAAATCAGTTATCTTTTGAAACATGCAAAGGTATAAGAATTGAAAATGAAGATAAACAGAAAAAAATAGATTTAATTTATTCTGAATTTAAGTCTGTAAAAAAAGGAATTGTTGATCGTTTTGAAAATCTTGCTAAAAAAATTTCTCTTCCAACAGAGCTTCCAGCTGGAGTCATAACACAAATTAAAATATTTATAGCAACTAATAGAATAATAGAAGCTGGTGATAAATTAGCGGGTAGACATGGAAACAAAGGTGTTGTTTCAAAAGTTTTGCCAATTGAAGACATGCCTTTTGATGAAAACGGAGAGCCTGTTGATGTTATTTTAAACTCATTGGGTGTTGCAGCTCGTATGAATATTGGTCAGGTTTTTGAAATTGCACTAGGCTGGGTATCAAAAGAAATTGGTAAACAAGTTTCAAATTTGCTTTATTCAATTTATACATTAAACAAGAACTATGATGACTTAAAAGAGTTATTAAAAAAAGCCTATCCAAACAATGAAATAGACTCTATGACAGAAGACCAAATGTTGGCAATAGCGCTTAAAATCGCTAACGGATTACCATTTGCGGTTCCGTCTTTTGATGGTGCAAAGCTAGAGGATATAAAAAAACTGCTTTCAGATTGGAATATTCCATCAACAGCTAAAATAAAGCTAAGAGATGGAGAAACCGGTGAATTATATGCATCTCCAATAACTGTTGGATATATGTATTTAATGAAATTAAACCACATGGTTGCAGATAAGATTCATGCAAGAAGCACTGGTGGATATAGTTTAATCACACAACAACCTCCTGGAGGAAGAGCAAAAATGGGAGGCCAAAGACTTGGAGAAATGGAAATTTGGGCTCTTCAAGCATATGGAGCAGCTTATTTAACAAAAGAGTCAATGACAATAAAATCAGACGACCACTTAGGAAGAGTGTCTGCATATGAATCTATGATAAAAGGCCAAGAGGTGAGTATGGAAAATAACTCTCCAGAAAGTTTTAAGGTCTTAAGGCAAGAATTAAGGGCTGTAATGTTAAACACAGACTGTTTAATAAGGCAATTTGTTGAAGGAAAAGAAGCTTGGATAAAATCAGGAGCTGGCTCTGAATTTGATGCGTTAAAAATATCATTAATGAGCCCAGAACAAATCAAATCGTATTCCTATGGAGAGGTTAAAAAAGCAGAGACTTTAAACTATAGAACACAAAAAGCAGAAATTGGTGGTTTGCATTGTCCTGTAATTTTTGGACCAGAAAAAGACTATCGATGCGCTTGTGGAAGATATAGTAAAATGAAATATAGGGGAATTGTTTGTGAAAAATGTAACGTTGAAGTAACCGTTTCAAGAGTGCGAAGAGAAAGAATGGGGCACATAGAATTAGCTTGCCCAGTTGCTCATATTTGGTTTACAAAAATTCTTCCAAGTAGTATTGGCTTAATGCTAGATTTAACAAGTAAAGATTTAGATAAAGTTCTAAGATATGAATCTTATATAATTATTTCAGCTGGAATAACACCATTAGAAGAAAAACAGTTATTAACAGAAGAAGAGTTTGATAAAGCAAAACAAGAATACGGATCAACATCTTTTGTAGCAGATATGGGAGCCGAAGCAATAGAGGCATTATTAAAAGCTATAAATTTAGACGAAATGAGAATGCAAATTGTTGAGCAATTAAATTCAAAACCAAATGATTTACTAAAGAAAAAATTAATAAAAAAACTAAGAATGGTTAACGGGTTTATAGAAAACAAAACAAGGCCAGAATGGATGATAATAAAAACTCTTCCAGTACTTCCAGCAGACTTAAGACCATTAGTAGCATTAGATGGCGGAAGATTTGCAACTCCAGATTCAAACGATTTATATAGAAGAATTATAAACAGAAACAATCGATTAAGATCATTAGAAGGATTTCCAGAAATAGTAAAAAGAAACGAAAAAAGAATGATTGCAGCTGCAGTTAATGCTGTTATTGATAATAGCAGAGTAGACCAACCATTCTTAACTTCAAACGGAAGACCATTACAATCAATTGGAGATCTATTAAAAGGAAAACAAGGAAGATTTAGACAAAACCTATTAGGAAAAAGAGTCGATTTTTCAGGTCGATCTGTTATTGTTGTTGGTCCAAACTTAAAACTACATCAATGCGGATTGCCTAAAAAAATGGCCGTAGAATTATTTAAACCATTAATTTATGCAAGATTAGAGCAATATGGATATGCCGTCACATTAAGATCAGCAAAAAAAATAGTAGAAGAAAGAAGACCAGAAGTTTGGGAAATCTTAAAAGAAGTGACATATCAGTATCCAATTCTTTTAAACAGACCGCCAACACTTCATAGATTAGGAATTCAAGCGTTCGAATGCGTGTTAATAGATTCAAATGCAATTCAACTACATCCATTAGTATGTGCAGCATTTAATGCAGATTTTGATGGAGACCAAATGTCAGTGCACGTACCACTTTCAGTTGAAGCACAGATAGAGGCAAGAATTTTAATGATGCCATCAAACAACCTTCTAAGCCCTGCGAATGGTCAGTTAATTATGGAACCTAAAAAAGATATGGTATTAGGTCTTTATTATTTAACAAACTTAGTCGAAGGATTAGGAAAAGAAGGAATTGTTTTAAACCAAAACGAAGTTGAAAAAGCTATAGAAGAGCAAAAAATTTATTTCAATCAAAAAATTGAAGTAATTATAGATTGTCCAATAGAAGGATCAACAAAAACAGAAACAACAGGTGGAAGAGTAATTCTTTACAATAGCCTTCCAGAAGGGCATAAAATTCCTTTTAAAGAAGTAAATAAATTATTTATAGGAAGAGATGGCTCAAAACTATTTGAAAAAATTTATAATACATGTAAAAGATCAGACGTAGTATCATTTGCAGATACATTAATGACGTTAGGATTCAAATATGCAACAAACTCATGTGTTTCATTGGGAATAGAAGATTTAATTTCATTGAAAGAAAAAGAAAAGCTTGTAAAAGATACAAAAACAAAAGTATTAGAATTTGATAGACAATTTAAAGAAGGATTAATAACAAAGGGTGAAAAAAAGAACAAAATAGCTGAAGCATGGTTAAAGTGTGATACATATTTAGAAAAAGAAATGGATAGAATCTTATCGAAAAAAGAACCAGGTAAAGATCCAAATCCTATATATATGATGTATCACTCAAAAGCTAGAGCCTCAACAGCACAGATGAAGCAAATCATGTCAATGAGAGGTTTTGTTATAAAACCAAGCGGAGAATGGGTTGAAAATGCAATAGATAAAAGTTACAAAGATGGTTTAGATGCACTAAGTTACTTCACAGCAACTCACGGAACAAGAAAAGGTCTAACAGATACAGCGTTAAAAACAGCTGATGCAGGGTATTTTACAAGAAAATTAGTTGAAGTGGCGCAAGATTGTATTATCACAGAAAAAAGCTGCGATATAAACGATACAGAAGAAAATATATCAAATAAATATATAACTTTTGAGCCAGCAAACAAAGGAGGTTTCTTCGATTATTCAGGAGCAGAAGGAAGAATAATAGCAGAAGACATAGTAGATCCAGAATCAGATGCAAAAATTTTATTTCATAGATATCATATGTTAACAAAAGAAGACTTAGAAACATTATCTAAAAATATGATATTAAGCATAAAAGTAAGATCTCCAATTATGTGTTCATGTCATTTTGGTATTTGTGCAACTTGTTATGGTCTAGATCTATCAAAAGCAAAACAAGTAAGTATAGGAGAGCCAGTAGGAGTAATAGCAGCCCAATCAATAGGAGAGCCAGGAGCTCAATTAATGATGAGAACATTCCACGGAGGCGGAGGATCGGTTGGATCAAACGAAGAATCTTCTGTATTAGCTATCATTGAAGGAAAAATAAAATATATAAATGCCAAAATTCACAAAAGAGACAACGGAACAATGGTATTAATAAGCCGAGGAGCAGAAGTTTTAATTTTAGATGAACAAGGAAGACAAAGATCAAAACACAGAATGCCATATGGATCAAGAATGTTTTTTGAAGAAGGCCAACAAGTAAAACAAGGTAACATAATTTGCGAATGGGATAACACAATAATTCCAAGATTAGCAATAGCAAAAGGATATGTAGAATATAGAGATTTAATTGAAGGAATTTCCTTGAAAAAATTCATAGACGAAACATCCGGGTTATCATCAAGAATAGTAACCGATTATAAGAAATTAATAAAAAAGAAAAATAGTATAAATCCAGCAATTTTAATAAAAGATGAAAATGGAGACTATGTATTAACAGAAGATGGATTACCAATAAGTTATAAACTAGAACTAGACGATGTGATAATGGTAGAAAACGGAGCACATGTAGAGATCGGTGATTTAGTTGTAAAAAAACAAAAAATGTCAGCAAGATCATCAGATATTACAGCTGGTTTACCAAAATTAGTTGAAATTTTTGAAGCACGTTTACCAAAAATTCAAGCTGTAATGAGCGAAATAGATGGAACAGTAGTTTTTAACAAAGATAATAAGTTTAAGAGATATGTCACAGTAACATCTCAAGATGGATCAGATAGTAAAGAATATATGATATCAAAAGATATAAACATTGTGGTTCAATCAGGAGATCAAATAAAAAGAGGAGATTTAATAAGCGAAGGAAGCGTATCATCTCACGATATTTTAAGAATATTAGGGGTAGAAGCTTTGGTTCTATATCTTTTAAAAAGTATAAAAGATATTTTCAATTCACAAGGAATGGTCGTTGATAATAAACACGTAGAATGTATTATTCGATATATGTTAAGAAAATTAGAAGTAATAGAGTCAAAAAATTCAACATATGTAAACGGAGAGATAATAGATATATTAGATTATAAACAACTGATTAAACATAGTTCGATGGATGAAGATAAGGTGCCAGAAGTAAGATATATATTGCAAGGAATAACAAAAGCATCCTCTATGGATATTTCTTTCTTAAAAGCAGCATCATTCCAAGAACCACATAAAGCCTTAATTGGAGCTTGTTTATCAACAAATTCAATAGACTATATGCATGGAATGAAAGAAGCCTTGATAACAGGAAATTTGATTCCAGCAGGAACTGGAGTTGTGGTAAAACAGTGGCAAAGAGAGTTCGAAGAAAACTTAAAAAATTCAGAAAGCTTTGAAGAAGAAAAAGAAGGATTAACAGAGAACGTAAGTTCGTTTGAAGAATCAAATTCTGATTCTTCGTCAGATTTGTTTATAGAGTAAGTATCCGAGATTTATATCTTTAATAAAAAAATTCAAAGTCTTTTTAAATTAAAATAGTTTTTTAACAAAGCAGAACACTGTTCTTGTTTAATATTTTTAATTAATTCAATTTTTTTTGTTTTTTCATCTTTTCTATAATCAGTTCTAGATGCACCGCAAACAATAGAATTAATATGAGCTAAGCTACAAGCATATAAGCACATGGGACAAGGCTCTAAAGTAACAAAAAGAGAGCAATCATTCAAAAATTTACCCAAAATAAGTTGAGCTTTTTGAATACATAAAATTTCGGCATGCCAAAAATCTTGATTATGAGCAGAAGAAATAATATTATTATTTTTAACAATAACAGCACCAACAGGAACATTGTTTTTATTAAAAGCGTTTATAGCTTCTTGAATAGCTAAATCCATAAATTTGAACATTTTTAAATTATATACATATATTAAAATTTTTTCTCTATAGATAAAAAACTCTATATCTAAAAAATATAGGACTAATCTGTGAATAAATAAAAATTTAACAATTATGCTTAAAATCTCTTTAAAAACATTCGTTTTTTAGTATTTTTTAAGCGTTTTTTAAGCCTTTTTAATCATTTTTTAAGCTGTTTTTAACAAAAATATTGAAGAAATTTGAAATAAAAAATACTATAAAAATATGTTTAAAATTACAAATTTAAAATATGAAAAGACAGCTTTCGCAAATCTTTCACAAAAATCATTTGATTATCATCATGGAAAACATCATGCAACATACGTAAATAATTTAAATGATTTAATCACGAAAAATCCAGGGTTACAAGACAAAACATTGGAGGAACTAATAAAATTATCTTATTCAAAGAAAAAGGAACCATTCTATAAAAAACTATTTAACAATGCAGCACAGCATTATAATCATGATTTTTTTTGGAATTCTATAACGCCGGAAAAAACAACTCTTTCTAATGTTTTGTTGGAAAAAATGAATTCATCGTTTGAGTCATTTGAATTGTTTAAAGAACAATTTGAATTAATTTGTTTAAGTGTTTTTGGCAGTGGATGGGTATGGTTGATTTACAATGAGTCAACGGAAGAATTAGAATTATATAAAACAGAAAATGCGGAAAATCCGATATATTTAGAAGGGGTAATACCTTTGTTAGCATGTGATATTTGGGAACATGCTTATTATATCGATTATTTTAATGAAAGAAAGAAATTTGTTGAAACAATTTTTGAATATTTTGATTGGAACTTTGCAGATAAAAATTTTCAAAAGCATGTTAAAAAAACAGAAAACACGGAAAATTTGATATAATATGTGGACCAATAAAACTTATAAAGAGACTTTTTTTCATGATTCAATTTATAAAACAGTGAAAAATTTAACAAAAAAATTTAGTAATCCAATTATTTTTTTAAAAGCTTCATGGAAAGATATAGCTCCAGATTGGGCAAAAGAGGCTATTCCTTATTCAATTAAAAATCAGACCGTTTTTTTTAAAACAAAGGATAATCCTATGGTTTTGCAATATAAAGAAAAAGAAATTTTGAAAATAATTAATATTTTGATATCAAACTCTATTACAAAAGTTAAGATTTTTTCCATTTAAAGAGTTAAAAATCAATTTAAATTTATTTTAAACAAACAAAAAAAAATTGCTTTTAAATTTTGTTTTTTATATAATTCCAATATGAGTTGTATTCAGCTAGTTTGTCCCAAATGCTATGAAAGCTATGAAATTCCAGAGGAAATATTAGAATCTTTCGATAAATTTAAATGTAATCATTGTAATTTTCTAGAACAAAAGTCTTATTATTCTCCAAAAAAAATAATAAATGAAGAAGAAACTAATGATTCATTAACTTCTGATTTTGACAATAGCCTTATTACAAAGGAAAAACCACCTATAAATATTCCTGTGCAAAACATAACATTAAACAACACAGATTCTTTTAATTCATCAAATGAAGTTTTGAAAAATATTATTATTATGGTTACAGCATTAGCTTTATTGACTGGATTTGTTTTTTTAATGATTAGAAAATGAATATATTATATATTGATACTCATTCTACTAAAAATTTTAATATTGGTTATTTTAATGGGGAAATTTTTGTTGAAAAAAACGGTAAAGATGCTTCCTGTGAAATGATTGATTCAATAAATGAACTTACTAAAAACAATATCGACAAGATTATTATTAATAAAGGGCCTGGGTCTTTAACCGGGTTAAGAATTGGGTCTTCTTTTGCGCAAGGTATAGCTTTGTATAAAAATATACAAGTATTAGGCATTTCAATTTGGGATATTTTGTTATTAGAGTACCCTGATACTGATATCTTTTTTTTTACAGGTACTAAAAAATGGATAAAAAAAAATTCAACAGAAGAAATTATTTTTGAAGATGATTTTTGTTTATCAAATAATAAATGGATTTCTAACAAACCTGATTTGGTTCCTTTAGATAAAACAAATAATATTGAGTATTCTTTTTCTGTCTCTTTAATGCATAAATATCAGCATATAGCATCAAAGGATATTAATATTTTATATCCAATTAATATGTTTTGATTATTATATATGTTTTTTCTTAATACTTTGTTTTTTTATAGTGAGTTCAAAATTTATTCTCTATATGCAATTTTCTTATATTATTTGCCTAATTAAAGTTTTAAAGTGCATAGATTCCTCATCTTCCATTTTATAATCCTCTGGATATCCATTTTCAATGAATTTTTCATATGATTTTAAAAATGGTATTTTTGCTATTCTTTTAATATGATTTATATTTATATCAAATTCTTTTAGTTTTTCATCTGGGTAATAATCATTTGTCATGTTTTCTACAAATCCTAATACTTTTAATCCCATTGCTTTTACTAGTGCAAACATTCTAATTACATCGCGGTAAATCATTTTGTTTGGTTGGCTTATCATTATTAATTCAACATTTGGACAGGTTTTTAAACAAGCTTGATAGGCTTCGTTCATACCTCCTGCAAAGTCTAATATTAAATATTCACAGTTCCAGTTTGATTGCACTAAAAATTGAGAAGTAACAGCTCCTATTGTTCCTTCGTGCCAAACCTGGCTTTCTCCTTCTTTTAAGAAAAGTCCCATAGATAAAACTTCTATTCCATGCGTTTTTATTGGGTTTATGTTTACTCCATCTGATGATTTTGGAACTTCTTTTAAGTTTAATAGACCTGCTATTGATGGGCTATAAGCATCTGCGTCTATTAGGCCTACTTTATTTCCAAGATCTCTTAATGTAAAGGCCAAATTTAAGGCTGTCATACTTTTTCCTACTCCGCCTTTTCCCGATGAAATTCCTATAATTTTTTTAAACTTTTCTGTTTGCATTTGTTGAACGCAAAAAACAATTTTTACTTCATATTCTTGAAATCTTTCTTTTATATTTTGCTCGGCTTTTTCTAGATCTAAACCCGGTATTACATTTATTGTTAATAATAATGTTTTATTTTCTTTTAGTTCTATGTTCTGAATATTAAATTCAGAAACTCGAGAGAGTAGCGACCCTAAATTAAAACTATCATTATTCATATTGTTTTATTCTATATCAATAAAACATTTTTTAAAAGTTTACGTTTTGTCAATCTTTTGAAAGCATAATAACTCTACAGGAAAAAACATGACAAAAAAGCAAATGTATTACTTTCGGAAAAAACTAGAAAGTTGGAAGTTAAATATTGAAACTGAAATGCAAGAGGAGTTAGAATTAGAGTTAAAAAACGAACTTTTAAATTTAGAAGATGCAGATGAAGGAGATGTTATTGATAAAAGAAACATAATTGATTTTCAAGAAAAAAGAAAAAATTATTATAATAAAATTTTAAATGAAATAAAGTATGCTTTAAAAAAGATTGAAGAAAACACTTTTGGAATTTGTGAAGAAACGGGCGAAGAAATTAATTTTAAAAGGTTAGATGCTAATCCAATAGCTAGATTTTCTTTGGAGGCTCAAAGCGTTAGAGAAAATTATTAAATTATTTAACTTAGGCAATCTCGTGCTATTTGTATATATGATTTTTACACTTTTTTAACTATGTTTGCGCACCAAAAATTTCTTTTATCTGGTATAACAATTTTTTGAAAGTTTATTTTATGTTCTTTGCAGTATTGCTCAACTAATAAGTTAATATTTTCTTTTGAAACTGAATTTAAAACTTCAATCACATCTATTTTTTTTCCATTTAAACTTAAAACTAAATTAATTTTTTCTGCTGTATAATTCACTTTTTCAAAAGATTTTGGCCAATTTTCTAAAATAATAGATGGTTTTTCTTTTATGTTTTGTTGGTATAAAAATTCAGCTAAGTGAGGTGCAAACGCTGAAATAATTATTATTATTTTTTTATATAAATTTGCACTTATAACATCATTTAATGAGTTAATAAATATTATGTAAGCTGAAATTGCTGTGTTAAAACGTAAATTTATTATGTCTTCTTCAATTTTGTTTAGCGTATTATTAAAATCATATTTAGTTTTTTCAGTATCTTTAATTTTGTTATCAAATTTTAGTGCATAAACTTTATCTAAAAGCCTTACCATTCCTTTTATTGCTGAATAATCCCATGGTTTAGATTGATCAAGTGGCCCTAAATACATCATGAATAGTCTTAATCCATCTATGCTATATTGATTACAAATTTCTTCAGGTGTTACTCCATTTTTGTATCTTTTTCCAATTTTACCAATTGTTTCTGTTAGCTTTTCTTCTGTGCTTTTTGAAAAATATTCGTTTCCAATTTTTTTTACATCATTATAACTAAAATAGGTTCCATTTTCGTTTGAATATGCTGGACCTAAAATCATTCCTTGATTAAACAAACGTTGAAATGGTTCTTTTGAGTTCAGTATTCCTAAATCGTGCAAACAAATATGCCAAAATCTAGCATATAATAAATGGAGCACTGCGTGTTCTGCGCCTCCTAAATATAAATCTACGGAACCAATTTTTTTCGGTGTTTCCCAGTAATTTTTTGCATCTTCTCCAATAAAAGCATCTTTGTTTTTATTATCCATATATCTTAAATAATACCAACAAGATCCTGCCCAATTTGGCATTGTGTTTGTTTCTCTTGTTCCTTTGTGAATTTTTGATCCATTTGCTTCGGCATCTTCTTTTATAATTTTAGCTGTGTAGTTATCAAGTTTTATAAATTTTATATTTTTCCATTCTTTACAATCATCTAAAGGTTTGAAAACTTCATCACTTTCTGATTCTGTTTTTATTTTATCTGTGTAAGGTAATTCAACTGGAAGCTGTGATTCATCTATTGCATAAGGGTTTCCTGCTTCATCTAACACGATAGGAAATGGTTCTCCCCAATATCTTTGTCTACTAAATACCCAATCTCTTAGTTTCATATACTTGTTTTTTTTGATAAACATATTTGTTTCTAAAAAATTAATTTCTTCTTCTGTGGTGTTTCCATTTATCATTTTGTTTTTTTCACAAAAAGCAGGATATTGATTTGGATTTTTGAGGTATTGTATATAATTTATATTGTTTTTAGATAAATATTGATCGTTTGGTTGAACTACAGCTATAATTTTCAAATTATTTTCTTGTGCAAAGTTAATATCACGTTCATCATGAGCTGGAACCCCCATAACGGCACTTGTTCCATATGAAAGTACGTAATCTGCTATATATAACGGGATTGTTTCATTTTTTATTGGGTGTTTAACTAAAATATTTGTTAAAATTCCAGGAAACTCATCTCCTTCTGGAAGTTTTCCATCGTAAAAATATTTTATATCTGGGTGTTTTTTTGAAATAGCACAATAGGTTACTCCACCTAATGTATCTAATCTTGTTGTATAGGCTTTTATTGTTTTTCCATTGCTGCATTCAAATGTTACTTCGTGGCCGTAAGAAAGACTTATCCAATTTTTTTGCATTTCTTTTACACTAACAGGCCAATCTAATTCATCTAAGTTTTCAACTAATCTTTCTGCTAATTTTGTTATTCTAAACATCCATTGTTTTAAAGGTTTTTTGATAACTGGGTGAGAACCTCTTTCGCTTAATCCACCAATAACTTCTTCATTTGATAAAACGGTTCCAAGCTTGGGGCACCAATTTACTTCAACTTCGTCTAAATAAGCGAGCCTTGAATCTTTTATTAACTCATATATTTCATCTTCGTTTTTGCCTTGTCTTTTAAGTTTTTCAATCAAATTTTGAATTGGTTTTACTTGATTTAAGTTTTCATCAAAATATGAGTTATATAGTTTTAAAAAAATATATTGAGTCCACTTATAATAATCAGCATCTGTTGTGTTAAAAGTTCTATTTTCATCTAGGCTTAAACCTAAGGTTTTTAACTGAGCTTTTATGTTATCTATATTTTTATAAGTAATAATACTAGGGTGTTGTTTGTTTTCTATTGCAAACTGTTCTGCGGGCAAACCAAAAGCATCGTATCCCATCGCGTGTAAAACATTTTTTCCTTTTAATCTATAAAATCTAGAAAAAATATCTGTAGCTATATATCCAAGAGTATGGCCAACGTGAAGACCAACACCACTTGGGTAAGGGAAAAAGTCTAAAACAACCATTTTTTCTTTTTTTTTATCGATTTTTGCACTATAAACATCAAGTTTATCCCAAAGTTTTTTTGATATAGTTTCAATTTTTTTAAAATTCTCATTGTAAGACATGATATATTAATATTACTTTCTAACTAAAACTATGCAATGATGAAATAATGTTTATTTTTTCTATTTTTTTATATAATTGAAACTGTATTATGAAAAATTTTTCTTTTCAGCCAATAGTAAAGCTTCTTAGTTTGCTACCAAGTATTGGTCCTAAAAGCGCTAGAAGAATCGCTATTACTTTAGCAAAAGAAAAAAAAATAACAACTTCTTTTATTCAACAATTAACTTTAATTAATGAAAACGTTAAATCTTGCAAAATTTGTAATAATTTGAGTTTTTTTCAACACTGTGAAATTTGCGAAGATTCTTTAAGAGATAAAAATCAAATCTGTGTGGTTTCAGATATATCTAATTTATGGGCAATAGAGAATATAGGCGTATATGAGGGGGTGTTTCATGTTTTAGAATCATCTAATATTCTTGAAGAAAATCAATATATTGAAAATGAATTAAAAAAAAGAATAACAGATGATCATCAAGAATTTATTTTAGCTTTAAACCCGACAATAGAAGGACAAGCTACTATTCATTATATAAAATCGATTTTAAAAGAATTTCACAACGTAACAGTAACAAGTCTTTCTTTGGGAATTCCCATTGGTTCTGATTTAGATTATTTAGATTCAGGCACAATAACAATAGCTTTAGAATCTAGAAAGGAATTATGATGAAATTTGGTTTTTTTCAATCTCTTGCTCAAAAAGAAGAAAAAAAAACTTTAAATTGCAAGGGGTTTTTTATAAAAAGTAAGTCTTTTCATTGTAAATATTTAAAACAAAAGGAAAATAAAGCTATTTTTATTATTAAAAAAAAAATTGGCAATTCTCCAACGAGAAACAGAATAAAAAGACAAATTAGGGCTATTTTAAGCAAAAAACAATTAAATAATGCAATTCATATTATGATAATTCTGAAAAAAGAATTTTTATTAACGAACTTTCAGCAATTGGTTGAAGAGTTTGATTTTGTTTTTAATCAAATTGAAAAAAAAATAAAACATTAATTCCAAATTATCACATAAAATGATAACCTTTGTTTATGTTTAAAGCAAAATTATTAAGTTTGTTTTCTGTTTTAGGGATATTTTTTTTAACTGAAAACTTAAACTTAGAACAAGAACAAGAAGTTATTCCATCTATAATAAAACTCGAAAAAAAAGGGGGAATCATAAAATTAAATGATCAAGAAGTTTTTGTAGAGTTTTTTGGATATGAAGATGTTCCTAACAAAGAAACAGTTTGGACTAAAAAGATCAAAGATGGATTCGAAATGTTAGAATACAAATCTAAGAAAAACAACGTTACTTATCAACTAAAAATTAATCGAAAAAACCCACTTCAGCCACTTTTAGATGTTGCTGTGTTTAGTAATGTTAAAATTAATTTAAGACATTCTGTAATCTTTAAAAATATTTCTCAAAATAAAAAAAGCCAAATAATTACAAACTTGTCAAATTTAAAAATTGATGAAATTTTATCAAAAGTAAATTCTTTTTCTATCTCGGACAAAGTAGGCTGGCTAGCTTTTGTTTCAGAAAACAATGTGTTAGCTGTTAAAATTAACAATGAGAAAATAGAAATAACAAAAGATTTGATGATTTTTTATAAAGAAAATTTTAATTGCTTGCAAATTAACGAAACATATCAATTGCATTCTAGTTGTAATCAATATTCTATTTTAAAAAATCAAACTTTATTTGCTAATTTAGATGATATAATAGATTTTGGATATTATCTTTATTTTTTATCTAAACCAATTTTTATTATTACAAAAAAAATTCAAGAAAAAACTAAAAATATTTTTTTAACACTTTTGCTTATTTTTATTATTTTTGGCTTGATTATATTACCTTTTTCTATTGAGTCTATTAAGATGCAAAAAACATTAGATTCAATGCAACCAGAATTAAATGCTATTAATACGATTTCTAACTTATCTTTTAATCAAAAAAATTTAATGATAAAAGAAATTCATAATAGATATGGATATTTTCAAATAACTCATTTTTTAGGCCAGATTTTGTTAATTGTTTCATTAACAATTTTTCAATCTGTTTTTGGTACTATTGAATTTGTAAATCTAATTCCTAATACGCAATTAATAAACTACTCTATTATTTTATTGGTAATGCTGACAATTGTCATATATAACGCACTTTTATTCAAAAATAATCAGATATTTATTACAATTTTATTTTCTATCTTTTTTTTAGGATATCCTAAATTGCCTTTAATTGGTTTTGTTTTTTTACATTGGTTTAATATTTTTTCTTTTTATATTTATAGTAGGGTCGTGAAATATTATGGGTAATTTAAATTTTAAAGAATTATTGGAATTTGGCAAAGAATTACAAGTTTTGAATTATAAAAAAGTTTATAATGCAAATCAATTACCTGATAACCAAAAAAAAGAAATTGTTTTTATAGGAAAATCAAATGTTGGGAAGTCTTCGTTAATAAATATTTTATTAAATTATAAAATAAACAAAGTTTCAAAAAATCCAGGATGTACAAAATGGATAGGTTTTTTAGAATTACCTAATATAAATATCATAGATTTACCTGGATATGGATACTCAAAAGTTTCTCAAGGTAGAAGAGAATTTTGGGATAGTATGTTAGATGGATATATAAAAAAAAACAGAGCTTCAATTGTGTTTATTTTAGTGGATAGCAGAAGAAATATTTGCGAAGAAGATAAAACTATTATGGAAATGTTTAAAGGTTTAAAAACTGAAATTATTTACACTAAACAAGATAAAAAGCCAGAAAACAACGGTTTTTTCGTTAGTGTTAAAACAGGCTTGGGTATTTTAGAACTTAGAAAAAAAATATTATATTTCTAGAATTTTTTAAATTTTGATTTTTGGCAGCTAAAAAGAATATAAAAAAACTAATTAAATTATTTATAAAAATATAAAATCTAAAGATGAAGTTACACATATATATTGCAATGATTTTTCATGTTTTTTCAGTAAAAAAAAATGAAGTAAGTCGAGAAGTTTTAAGAGCTAATCGGATTATTTCTTTGTATAATAACAGCAACCCATTATTGCTAAGTGGTTTAAACAAGGAGGGTTTCTTTTTCTTACGCCTTTTACAAAAAACATCTAAAACAAAAGAAGATCCGATAAAAACCAATCAACTTAGTCTTTTATCATTTATTATATATAATATTTTAACTATTCCTTTACCTATAAATGAATTTTTCAAAGTTGTTCCTAAAGGTTATTTTTCTTTTTTTTGGGGGCTTATTAATAAAGCACAAAATAGGCCTTATAAAGAAGTTTTAGATGTTAAAAATAAAGATACATACTCTCAAGAAAGTTTAAAAGAAAATTTTCTTTTCTTGCAAGTCTCTGATAAAATTTCACAAATAAGAGAAGCCTATATAAAAAAAAATATGATTAGTCTTTTTGTTCGTTTTTTATATGTTAAAACCAAAGATGAATCCTCTCAAGAAGATTTAAATAAAGAAAATTTCCTTTTCTTACAAATAGCTGATAAAATTTCAAAAATAAAAGAAGAATCTGTAAGAAAAAATGTGCTTAATGTTTTATCTAATATGATTTACGTTGTTTTAAAGAGGCTTATTTTATCAAAAAAGATATGCCAGATAGAATCTTTAGCAAATGAAGAGAAAGAAGAGTTGCCGAAATTGGCAACTGACAACACAAAAACTTCATCTTTTTTGTTCAATAAGTGCGTTAGCTCTCATAATCCTTATTCTTTTTTTTCTAGTAAAACATATAGAGTTGTTATCGATGAAGAAGGTAATATGAAAAAAATCACACACTTAAATCAAATTGGAGACCAAGAAACATTGAGCAACTCTTCAAATGATATTTCTTTTGAACAAACACCTAATGAAGCTTATCTTGAGCAAACACCTAATGAAGCTTCTTTTGAAGATGTTTCACATCTAAAAAAAAGTCTTTAAAAACAATTGTAAGCTCACTTATAATGAAATTATGAATAAAAAAATTTTGTTTTTTTGTGCTTTCAAATTAAATGCTAGTTTTTTTGATAGTCAAGGAAATTTTATGTGTCAAGAATCTAAAAATAAAGAAGACTCTTCAAATAGTTTTATAAAACCTTATTTGAATTTTGTTTTATCTACTTCAATTGTAATAAGTTGTTTCACCAATTATTTGTTTTATAATGCAATAGGTAATAAATCTGTTGAAAAAAATTTAAAAAAAACAAATCCGGATGTTGATTTATCTGAAATAAAGGCAAATATTATATGTGGATTTATTTTTAGTATAATTTTAACTTTTACGTTGATCTATATTTATTATATTTATAATGGGTACTTGTTTTAATAAGGGTCTATTTCAATCTCGATTTTTGTTTTGAATTTTTTATAGATAGGGTTTATAATTTCTTTTATTTCTAAATGATTTTTAGCTTTTACAAGAAAACGAAATTCAAATATTTTGTTTTGAAGCCCAAAAAACATTGGACCTAATATTTTTGGGTTATTAAATTGCAAAGAATCTACAAATTTTTCAAGTTTTTCTCGATTTTTTCCTTTAAATTTTAAAAATGCAGTTTTGGAAAATGGCGGCCAGTCAAATTTATATCTATCTTCTAATAAATATGAAATTACATTGTTTTTTTTAAATAGTTCTAAAAATCTATTTTCTTTCTTAAAGTTTTGAAGAATCATTTCTCCTTGGATGTCATGTCTTCCACTTCTTCCACGAATTTGTTGCCATAGCTGATAAATTTTTTCCATAGCTCTAAAATCTGTTGAAACAAGGCCCATATCTGCATCTACAACTATAACTAATGCAATATTTTTAAAATCATACCCTTGCGCTAAAATTTGTGTAGCAATGATACCATTTATTTTATTTTCATATATATTATTGAGTTGTTCAGATATATCTTCAGAGTCGCAAGTTATCACTGAAAAAACATTGTTAGGAAAAATAGAAAGTAAAAATTCATTTAATTTTTGGACTCCCAGCCCCCAAAATGACCAAGTTGTTGATTGATTACAATCTGGGCAAGTTTTTGGTAGATAATTTTTTTTGTTGCATTTGTGGCAAATTATTTTGTATCCCAAATAAAAAGTTAATGCAGATTCACAGTCTTTGCACATCAAAATATTCTTACATTTATTACAGTAACAATATGGAGAATAGCCTTTTCTATTTAAAAAAAATAAAACTTGTTGATTTTTTTCAAATGTTTTTTTTACTTTACTTAAAATTTCTGCAGATAAAATTTCATTAGCGTTTCCTTTTATATATGAAATTTTTGCTAGTCCGTGTTTTGGTTCTCTAATTAATTTAATATGGTCATATTTATTCGCTTTTATGTTGTAAATGGTCTCTAATGATGGTGTGGCGCTTAGCAATAAAGTTTGAATCTGTAAGTTTTTAGATAGTAAAATTGCCATATCTCTAGCGTTATAATAGGGATATACATCTTGTCTGTATGAGGTTGAATGCTCTTCATCTATTATTATATAATCCAAATTTGAATATGGAATCATTAGGGCTGATCTTGTTCCTATTATTATGCCAGGATCGTCTGAAATAGCCCAATTATAAAAGCTTTTCTTGAATGATTTGGAAATTTTAGAATTATAAACAAATGGTATAATATTAAAAGTTTCTTCAATTGTTTTTACCCAATTATATGCTAGGTTAATTTCTGGTACTAATATTAAAATTTTTTTTGAAAAGTCTTTAATTGATTTTAGTGCTACTATCGTTTTTCCTGATCCTGTGACGCCTTCTAATAGACATGTTTTTTTAGAATTTTTAATGAATAATACAGCTTTTTTTTGATCTTCAGATAATTTAATATCTATAGTTGTACCGATGTTTTTTATGTTTTCTTGGCAAGTGATTTTTTTTAATTCTTTAATTTTTTTTAGTGGTAATATTTTTAATATTTGATATAAAGCATAATTTTTTTCATTATATTCTAATAATATTGGATATCCTTTTTGAAATGCAATTGATGGAAAAACAAGTTCTAACACCGCTCCTATATTTAAATAGTAATATGATGCAAAATTCAAAAGATACGAAAAAAAAGTGCTTTTTAAAATAAATTTGTAAGCCTTTATAATTGTTTTATAATTTGGAATTTCAGTGGATTTTGAAATAATTACTCCAAAACATGTTTTTGTTCCAAAGCTTATTGATACTACTGTGTTTTTTTCTAAATCTTCGGAATACGCATATATATATGGTTTTGAGCAAAACGAATTCGCGGCGTAAACATTAAAAAAAAACATACTATTTCAGTATAAAAAAATATTAAAAAAGACTCAAATTAAAGAAAAACAAAAATAAAAAGTACAAACAACGCTAGAACTAAAGGATGTAGAGATATTGTGTAATTGCATAAAAGAAGCACCGGTGCGGTGCTTTCTTGGTTTAACAGAAGAAACAATTAAAGAAATGTTAGAAACAACGCGAATAACACCAAAAGAAAAACTTGCCATTTTATACAGCGGTCTCTTCTTAAATAAAAGAGATTCAATAATAAACGAGCTTGTGAAAAGCATAATTTAACAATTCAAGTTACATATGATGTTTTACTTGACAAGAGCAAAGTGACAAAAGCCAACCTTAATGATCAAAATGATCCAGATAACTTTTTTTCATTCATCTTTGGCATTCTGTTATATACCACAAGCTTTATGCTTACCAAAACCTTGAAGATAGTGTCCCTTATAAGCGGCTATTTGTGTTTACAAGCAACAATAAGGCACCACAACCTTTTTTCTCAAATTAAATCAAATGAAGATAAATATTATAGTCAGGTTTTTTTTATGGACTTGGAAAGGGCCAAAAAAGACTTTGAAATAATAAAGAACAGAAATATTAAGATTAAAATTAATCCAAAAAATTATGTTCATGAGGTTCATTTTTTGTACAATAAAATTATAATAGAAGATATAAAAAAAGAATTTGTATAGATTCTATATTGGCACATCAGGATAAAAATACAGAGACATATAGAACATTTGATACGCTAAAGCGACGTCAACGCGACTATTCCGCTACATTCGAAATACAAAACGGAGAAAAAAAATATATTCTGGATATAGCTGTGATGCAGAAATATAAAGATGATATCGAGCAAAAACTCAAGAATAATAAAATTGATAGAATCAAGGAGAAATTAAGGTTTGTTTGAAACCCATCTAACCGTTGACACATTGTCTGCCCCCCCCTAGAAACACAAAACACAATAAGAACAATAATAGAAGTAAAACTCCAAAACAACGAAAATTATAAAACAAATTTTCAAAACTTTATAAGGCTAGAAGGTGTCTTAATGCAAAAAAAAACAAGCGTGCGACTTAATCAAGCCTAAAAAAGATTATTAAAAAACTATCAAAAAAGCTTGAAAAACAACTAAAAAACTTACGATTTCGAATGTATTTTGTATATTTATAACTCTGTGGCTGATTTTGATTAATAAATAAAAAACAATCTTAAAAATCAAACTGCAAAAAATTAAAACATAGAAAAAAGCGATGTTTTTGAAGTGTATTAAAAATAAATCTTGCTAAAAAAAACGTGCCCAGAGCCGGAATCGAACCAGCGACACGAGGCTCTTCAGGCCACTGCTCTACCAACTGAGCTATCTGGGCTCTTGTCTTAGTATATCAAACCAAAAACAAAAATAACAGCTTAAAATTATGTAAATATTAAAAATTTTCAAAAAGACTTTTATGCTTGACAAACAAACAGCAATTAGAGCGTTTTGTATTTTTTTCATTGTTTAAAGAACGACTTAAAACTTTCAATTATTAAAAAAAGTTTGCTTCTATCAAAATATTTTTTTTATTTTTTTTTGGGTTTGTTAGTTTGATAAGACCTCGCAATTGCTAAGGTATCGTCTTCTACATTTTCCGTAAATGTACTTCCAGCCGCTAATAACGACCCTTCACCCACATTAATAGGTGCTATTAATGTGGTATTGCCTCCAATAAGTGAGTTGGAGCCTATTTCTGTTTTATGTTTATTTTTGCCATCATAATTACAAATTACACATCCTGCACCAATGTTTACTTTTGTACCAATTTTTGCGTCTCCTAAATAAGATAAATGCTTTGCTTTTGACTTCTTTCCAATCACAGATCTATTAACTTCTACAAAAGATCCTATTTCTGCATCCTCATGAATTTCTCCTGATTTTATATTTGAAAATGGACCAACCGTTCCGTTAATATAGCAATTTTCTAAAGAACTGAACGACCTTACTGTTCCTTTGGGGCCTATTTTTACACCAGGAAGAAATCTTGTGTAAGGCTCAATTACAGAACCTAATTCAAAAGCTGTATCGTAACTTAAATACACTCTTTTAATATCAAAAAATATTGCTTTTGATTCTAATGCTTTTTTTCGCCATTTGCTTTGAGCTATTCCTAATAGCTTGTGAAATTCAGAGATTGTATTAAAACCCAACGCTTCTTCGTGCGTTAAAATTAATGTTTTAACTTTAAAACCTTTTGTCTTTGCAATTGCAATAATTTCGGTTAAATATGTTTCCTTGTTGTTTCCTTCTGTTAATTCGTTTAATAAGTGCAAAACTTTTGGATTTAATAAAATTATACCCGTATTAACATATTTTGTTTTTTCTTTATATTGTTTGTATTCTAAAATTTTTTCAACTTCATCGTCTTTTATAAAAACCCTACCATAATATTCCATTCCTTTTGGTGTTTTCATTATTCCTAATATTATATCTGCGTTCTCTTTTTCTTCTTTAAATTTTTTCATTACTTCATGATCAACTAAGGGAGCATCTCCTGGTATTATTAAAACAGATTTTTTTTCATTAATTTGTTCATAATAACTTTGTACCGCAGCACCTGTTCCATAGGCCTCTTTTTGATATATTATTTTTGTATTTTTAGGTAAATCTTTAAATTCATTTCTTAAAACAACATATACTTCTTCTGATATTTTTTGTGCGTTTAAACAAAGCATTTTTACAATAGGAATTCCCCAAAAGTTAACTGAAATTTTTGAATTATTAGAAAAAAAACGACTTCCTAATCCTCCAGCTAATATGAGCACATTCATTCGAATTATTATATAAAACTTTCAACTATAACAAAAGAGCCTTGGTTTTTAATTAAAATTTTTCTTTTTTTGTTTTAATAAAATTTGGGAATTTGTTTAATTCGTTTTGTTTTATTAAATCTTTTTTTGAAATCATAAAATTTTCAAGATTTTGTTTTATTTTCGAAGGAAATTTTTGGCTAAGAGAACATAGTTTTTCTGGGCTAGAAAAAAAATTTAAATTTGACTTAAAAAAATTTTTTAATAATTTTTGATCTAACAACTGATTATTGTAAAAATCAGATAAAAGATCGTTTAAATAAAAATAATCTAAATAGCCATATTTTGTTACTGAAAGATATTTTTTAATCATGATTTGTGTAAGCAAAAAATCTTTGTAAATCGTATTTAAAAACTCAATATTAAGATTATTTTCGTTGTCAAGAACATTATGTGTTTTTAAAATTTGAGTAATTTGATCAACGGTTCTTGAAGTGTCTTGATCCCAAAGCTCTTTTAAAATTATATTAAAATCATTTTGAACATAATAATTTAACATATATTTATCGGTTAATGTTTGAATGACTCGGTTAATATAAATGAATTTCTCTTGTTTTATTTTATATTCTTGTAAATCAATTTTATCCAAGTCTTTTAAAATTGAAAAAAAACAAAAAGATTTTGTGGTTAAAGGAGAAAAATATTGAGAATATTTTTTAATTTTCAGAAAATATTTTTCCTGTTCGGTATAGTTTATAACTTTATATTCAGTTGCTTGCAAACTGGGAGCTGGCGTTTCAATAGCTTTTAAAATTGTGCCTAATACGATAAAAGAGTGTTTTTTAAAAATTTTTGTCATGCTTTTAATTAAAGCATATTTGAAGTGCCCTTGTAAATTTTATTTTTACAACAAGAAACTTATATTATAGGTATATCTAAAATTTTAATAATACTATTTTTTGAATATAATATAATTTGATATGAGAATTTTAGGAATTGAATCGAGTTGTGATGATACAGGTATTGCTGTTATTGAGAATAACAAAATTTTAGAAAACATTGTTTTAAAACAAGATCATAAACACGGAGTAATTCCTGAATATGCAGCAAGACAACATCACGTTGCTATTTTTGAAGGAGTTAAATCTGTTTTTAAAAACATTGATTTAATTGCTTATACTAATGGCCCTGGTTTGATTGGTAGTTTGTTTGTGGGATCCTCATTTGCGAAAGGTTTAGCTTATGGCTCAAACATTCCTTTTATTGGTATTAATCACTTAGAAGGCCATTTTTTTCTTCCTTATTGGTTATATCATTTTGATTTACCTTTTTTAGCTTTATTAATTTCTGGAGGACATTCTCTTTTGATTGAAGTTTATGATGTTGATAAGTACAAAATTATTTCGAGAAGTTTAGACGATGCTGTTGGTGAAGTTTTTGATAAAGTAGCTAGGCACCTTGGTTTTGATTATCCTGGTGGTGTTCATATTGAAAAAGCTGCTTTAAATGCCTCTCATTTGTTTGAATTTTCTTTTCCAAACTCCATGATAGACAGAGATGAATTTTCTTTTTCTGGTTTAAAAACAGCAGCTATTCGACAAATTTCAATTAATGATTCAGATGAAAAAAAAGCAGATTTTTGTGATCAGTTTCAAAAACACGTTGCTTATTTGTTAATTGAAAAAATTGCAAAATTTTATTTAAAAAATCAAATTAAAAATTGGGTAATATCGGGTGGAGTTGCTTCAAACAAAGTGATTAGAAGTCTAATTGAAGAAAAAGCTTCAATGTTTGGTGCTTTTGTTTATTATCCTCCAGTTGAATTGTGCACAGATAACGGGGTCATGATTGCAGCTGTAGCAGATTTGTTTTTTCAAAAAGGGTTTTTTGTCTCTAGTCAGTATAACTTAAAACCATTTTGTTCGGCCTTTTGAAATTAAATTGCGTTTTTTAAATGAAAATTGTGACGGTCACCTAAATGAAAGTTTGGTGGACGTTTTACTCCAACTTTGTAACAGTTCTATTTTTAATTTTTGCATAATTTATATTTTTTTGAATAATTTTAAGCTGTTATTTTTGTTTTTGGTTTGATATATTAAGACAAGAGCCCAGATAGCTCAGTTGGTAGAGCAGTGGCCTGAAGAGCCTCGTGTCGCTGGTTCGATTCCGGCTCTGGGCACGTTTTTTTTAGCAAGATTTATTTTTAATTTATAATTTAATTCAAAAAAAATGTTTGCTAGCCTTATATCTTCTATAAAGGAACGAAAAAGATTGTAATTTTCGTTTTTTTTGACACATCTAGGCCTTCTATTTACTATAGAAAACCAAAAATTAATGAAAAATTTATCTGGGTTTGTATATTCAATAAGAGCTTCTTTCGAGCAAGAGCCACAATCATCCCCAAGATCTTCTTCCTAATCTTCCGAACAAGAGCTAATCTATTTTCTTGGGGTAAAGAGACTCTCACAAGCTCGTTGATTATTGAGTATCTTTGCATTAAAAAAAGTGTATTAATAGATAACAGCAAATTTTTCTTGTGGCGTTATTTCCATTCTTTCTAACTCTTTTTTAACTCTCTTTTTTTCTAAGCCAATAAAGCATTGCACTGGTGTTTTTTCTGTGTAACGACATAATATCTCTAGATCCTTTGGTTCTAGAGTTGTTTGTATTTTTATTAAAAAGCAGAAAATAAAAAAGTATTTCATATGATTCTAGAATACAATCATTTCTTCTTTTTGTCAAAATGGGGTTTTTATTTTTAAATTGTTTTTTTTTCTTTTTTCTGTTACCATTCATGTAATATTTTAAGCTTAAATCAATATTACATTGTTTTTCTTTAATTTGGTTTTTTGCTTTTTTATTTAGGAGAATGGGTATGGCATATCAAGATGGTGCTATCCAGAAGGCTAGCAAAGATATTAATGAGCTAAACAGCTTGTTAAAGGATGCTGGCGTTGTGCTGGATGATGATAAAAAAAAGAAGGTGAATGTTTTTGAAGATGGCGTGTTGAAAATGGTTCCTTTAGCTGGCGCTGAAGAAATTGGTATGAATATGACTGTTTATTTTTATCAAAAAAACAATGAACGGTTTGCTATTCTTGTTGATTGTGGTGTTACTTTTGAAGAGTTGCCTGGTGCTAGTGTTTCTATGCCAAATTTAAGCGTTTTAAAAGATTTAGGTATTAAAATTAATGCTATTGTTATAACTCATGGACATGAGGATCATATTGGGGCTCTTCCTTATCTTTATGATCATTTGCAGGTTCCTATTTACGCAACTTCTTTTACTGCTGAATTAATCAAAAAAAAGATGGATTATATTCGTAAGAAAAATTATAAGGTTGAAAGAGTTGTTGCTGGAGAAACTAGAGAACTTGGTCCTTTTAAAATTCAATGGATTAATGCTACTCACTCAATTCCTGATAATACAATGTTAGCTATAGAAGTTGATGGTATTAGAGTTCTGCATACTGGAGATTGGAAGGATGATCCTTCTCCTTTGGTTGGAAGACCCACTGATTTTAAATCTATTCAGGCTTTTTCTTCACATGGTGTTCAAGCTTTAGTTTCAGATTCTACTAATATTCATCAGGATAATCCTGCTGTTTCTGAGCTTACTGTTGCAAAATCTTTGAAAGATCTTGTTTTGAGTTCAAAAAAAGGACGCTTTGTTTTAACTTGTTTTGCTTCAAACGTTTCAAGAATTCAAGGTTGTTTTGAGGCTGCTAGGGCTGCTGGAAGAAAAATTTTGGTGCTTGGTACTTCTTTGAAAAAGTCTGTTGAAATTTCTGCTAATTTAAATTATATCAAAGATGATCTTTTGGTTTCAGATGAAGAGGCTAATTCAATTGCTCCTGAAAATTTAATGATTATTTCAACTGGATCTCAAGCTGAAGAAAACTCTGCTTTATGGAAGATGGCTAATGAAATGAGGTCTGCTGGAAGTATTTTAGAAAAAAATGATACTTTAGTTTTCTCTGCAAGAGTTATTGATGGTAGACAGAAAGCAGTTAGAAAAATTATTAATAAATTGGTTGAAAAAGGGGTTAAAATTATTCATCCTTGGAATTCAGAATCTTGTATTCACGCTTCTGGTCATCCATCAAAACCTGATGTTGCAAAATTATTAGATATTGTTAAGCCAGCTTGTGTTATTCCTGTGCACTGTGAAGCTGAGCATCGTGTTTCTCATATTGCTTTTGCTAAATCAAAAGGATTTGCTACTTTTAATTTAAGAAATGGTGTTATCATTTCTATTACAAAAAAAGGTGTTTTTAAATTTGGAGCTGTAGAAACAAAAAAACTTGTTGTTGATGGTTCAAGATTGGTTGATGAAACTAGTGAAGTTTTTCTTAAAAGATCAGAATTAAATTCATCTGGTATGGTTGCTGTTTCTGTTGGTTTGAGGGGTAAGGTTTTAATTTCTATGCTTTCTAATATTGGTGTTTTTGATGATAAACATGATGTTAAGAATAAGGATACTTTAAATAAACATCTCAAAATTGAATTAGATAGGCTTTTAAAATCATGTTCTATTAATGATTTTTTAAAAAAAGGTGCTCATAAAAATTTAATGGAAGTTCGCAAAAAAATTATATATATGGTTAAAAAGTTTGTTTGGAATCATATCAAAAAAAATCCTATTGTGAACGTACAAATTTTAGCTTAATTTATTTATGTTTTGATAGTAATAATTAAGTTGAAAAAGGCCTTCATCTTTTTCGTTTATCGTTTTTATTTTTGATTCAGGATGTTTGCTTAATATTTTTTCAACTATTATAGGAGAAGGTGGTAGTAATACTATTTTTGCGCAATCTATATCATTAATTTGATTGTTTTTTTCAATAATTAATGCAATTTTGTTTTCAAGTTTTGTTTCATTTAAAATTTTATCTGCATATACTAAAAATATATCGAAATTTTCCTTATCAAAATTTTCAGTAATTTCTTTTGCTTTTTCTGTGTTGTTTGTCCATATTTTTTTATTTGTTGCTTTTAAAAAATCTTGTGCAATTTGAGCTGAAGTAATCACCTCTTTAACTTTTTGATTTGTAAAGTTTGTTTTATAGGTTTCTTTAAACAAAATCACAAGTGCTTTTTCAAAAAAATTTGATTTATCTTCAATTTGATTTAACGTTTTTTCAGAAATTAAAAAAATATTTTTCATATGCTTAAAATTATAAAAAAGGATAACAAGAATCAACAAGGTTTTTGTATTCGTTTTGTAAATTTTCGTAATATGTTGTGTGAGAAATGTAATTTTTTCTATTAAACTATTTTTTTCAATTGTTTCGATTATAAAATTCATATTGTGGATTTTTTTATTTCAAGCAAAAGTTTTTTTTTAGTTTAAACACTGAAAACATTTTTCTTTTTGTACTTTGTTTTTTATCCTTTACCAAAGGCTTGGTTTATAGTACCTTTTGTACTCTTTAATTAATTTTTTTAGTTCTTTTTCTTTATTTTGAAGAAAGATATTGATTTGTCTGTTTTCTTCGTTGCTGTCTATAGATATGTCCTCTACAAAAGAAACTAAAAAATCTAGATCTTCTTTTAATAGGTTATAAAATATTCGTGAATTTTTTTTTATATCGTGAGAATTTAATAAATACAAATTAACAGAATAAATAGAAATATATAAAGATGCTTTTGTATGATTTAAAACTTTATTGATTTCAAGCATCTGCTCTTGAGTTAAGTCCGTATTATCAAAAGAAAAAAGAAGTGTTCTTATAAGTAATTTTATATATTTTTGCTTAGATGTGAATTTATTTCTGGGATTACTATCTCTTGATAGAAAGGGGAGTCTTCGGTTGTCTGGGCGTCTAATCCTCGTGTTTGATATCCTGTTTCAACTATTCCTAAAATTGGCTCATCATTTGTTACTCTGTTTATTTCTAAAACCACGCCTCTATAGTAGTTAGGTGCTTTTATTGAAAATAAAAAAAATAAACATATTATATAATTTTTCTTGCTTATAAATAAGATCATGTTATATGATATGCAAAATATGACATTTAACTCAATATGACTCGCATTTTTTTATTTAATAAATCTTAATGACTTTTTTATTTGGTTTATTGAGAACAAAGCAGTTTTATGTTTTAATTAATATGAATATGTCATCAACTTTTTTATTAAATGAACAGCTAGCAACCGCATATGGTGTTTATGCTATGAGTGTTATCAAAGGAAGAGCCCTTCCTAGATTGCAGGATGGTTTGAAGCCTGTGCAGCGTAGAATTCTTTATTCTATGTTTGAATCTGGTTTTAGATACAACAAACCATTCAAGAAATGTGGTCGTATTGTTGGTGATGTTTTGGGTAAATATCATCCTCATGGTGATGCTCCTATTTATGAAGCTTTGGTGCATTTAGCTCAAAGTTTTATAATGTCATCTCCTTTAGTGCGAGGCCAGGGCAACTTTGGTTCTATAGATGGAGATAAGGCTGCTTCATCTCGTTATACAGAGGCTAGACTGGAACAAATTTCAGAATATTTATTACAAGATTATGACAAAGATACCGTTCCTTTTAAGTTAAACTATGATTCAACTTTAAAAATTCCTGATGTTTTACCTGCTCAATTTCCAAATTTATTAGTAAACGGATCAAGCGGTATAGCTGTTGGAATGGCTACTAATATTCCTCCTCATAATTTAGGTGAGGTTTTAGATGCTACTATCGCTTTGCTTGAAAATGAAAACATTTCTTTAGACGAGATTATGGCTTTTATAAAGGGTCCTGATTTTCCAACTGGTGGTGAATTTTTTGGTGGTAAAGATTTAAAAAGAGCTTATGAAACAGGGCGTGGAAAAGTTATTTTAAGGGGCACCATAGAGGAAGAAGCAGTAAGTTCAAAAGTCAACTTAATTATAACTTCAATTCCATATCAAGCTTCTAAAGCAAAAATTATAGAAAAAATAGTTGAGTTAGTTGAAGAAGGTGTTTTAGATGATGTTTCAGACGTTCGAGACGAATCGAGTAAGATTATCAGAATTGTTATAGAGTTAAAAAAAAATGCAAATATTGAAATTATAAAACAAAGAATATTTGCTTTAACAACGCTTCAATCTTCATTTAGTTTTAACATGGTTGCAATAAACAATGAAAAACCTCAAACTTTTGGATTATTAGAAATTTTGAGAGAGTTTTTAAAATTTAGAGAAGAAGTTGTTATAAAAAGAGCTGAGTTTATTTTAAAAAAGACTTTGGCAAAAACACACATAGTGTGGGGGTTGTATTTAGCAACCAATATGTTGGATAAGATCATATCAACAATTAGAGAATCAGAAAACCCAAAAGAAGCTGAAGAAAAATTAATGATGCTTCCATGGAGCAAAAATCATTATTCTCCTATTTTAGATATTTTAGGGGATGGTTTTATTAATGATGATCCATATTATTTTTCACAAGAGCAAGTAAAAGGTATTTTAGATTTAAAACTTCAAAAATTAACTAAATTAGAAAAAAATCTTCTTTTAGATGAATTAAATGAATTAAAAGTTATTATAGACGAACAAAACAAAATTATTATTAATAGGCAATATAGATTGTCATTGATGAAAGATGAGTTTGTAAAGATAAAGGAAAAGTTTGCTGGAAAAAGAAGAACCAATCAATTAACTATGTTGGATGATTTAAGTGAAGAAAGTTTAATAGAAGCTGAAGATGTTGTTATTATGATAAGCGCAGCTGGTTACATTAAAAGGGTTAAATTAGAAGAATATAAGGTTCAAAATAGAGGAGGCAGAGGAAAGCTATCTAATAAAAAAGTTGAAGACCCAATTATTAATTTATTTATGATTAACACCTTGACCTCTGTTTTGTTTTTCACAAATAAAGGAAAAGTTTTTGAAATTAAGGGCTATCAAATTCCGGAATGTTCGTTAACAGCAAGAGGAAGGGCCGCTGTAAACCTGTTTAAATTAGACGATGATGAATTTATTTCAACGATTTTACCAATGGAAACAGATAATGGATATTTATTTTTTGTTACAAGTAATGGAACTGTTAGAAAAAATAAATCGTCAGACTTTTTAAATATAAGGGTTAATGGAAAAATAGCTATGAAATTTGAAGAAAACGATTCAAACAAATTACATAGTGTGTTGCTAGTAAACGATGGAGATGACGTTCTTTTAACTTCTTCTATTGGTAATGCAATAAGATTTTCTATTGATGATGTTCGAATTTTTGAGAGTAGATCTTCGCAAGGGATTCGTGGAATGAATTTAAAAGATGATGAGCATATTGTTGGGGCAACAAAAGTGGCGCTAGATGCTCATACTGAGTTTGAAAATGATTTTGTTCAAGATGATAAAAAAAATGTTGAAGAAAATAATGGGGAGCTAGGTTCAAATGATTTGCAAAGTGTTTCAGTGGATAAGATAGAAGAAAAAATTTTAAATTCTAGTGCAGAAATATTGTGTGTAACAAAAAATGGATTTGGAAAAAGATCTTCTTTTGATGAATATAGGAGAATAAACAGAGGAGGAAAAGGATCTAAGGCTATGAATATAAACAATAAAACAGGTGAATTAGTATCTGCTGTGTATGTTGAGCCTAACGATGAAATATTGATAATGAGTAACAATAGTCAGACAATTCGAATAAGTTTAAACGATATAAGAAAAAGTGGACGTGTTACATCTGGTGTTTGTTTAATAAAACTTCCAGCCAATGATTTTATTACTCAGGTATTGAGAGTAACAGAAACAGAAGAGTCGGTTTAAATAGTTTTAATTTGAAAAATAATATATTGCTAAACTTTTTAATGATTTTTCTACTAGTTATGTGCTATTATTTTCCTATGTTTTAAAGAGCTCTTTTTTATCCCGGGGTAATTTTTTTATTTTATCTGCGTTGCATTAGCTTTGTATCTGGTTTCATCTGAGTTTTCATCTGATGTGTAATCTGATATTTCATCTAATGTGGAATATGACGAGCAATCTAAGATTTTATCTATAAATTCATTCTCAGAATCTGACCTATCAGAAAGATTTATTAATTGATTTTTTATTGAGAGATCTAGAATTTTTTCTCGCTCATTTAGACATTTATTCCAAAAAGATAAATATTCTCTTTTTGTTTCCAGCCTTTTTTCCTCTGAGTCTGTTTTTTTTCCATTGGATCCACATTATTTTTTTTTTCCTCCAGATAACTCGTCAAAGCATTCAAAGAGGTTTTCTGTAAAGCTAGATCGTTTATTATTGCTTCTAAAATATTTTTCTTTTTTTTTATCTGATTTTCCAAAGATTCTAGATGTGTTTTCCATAGTAAAAAAGCTTTTTTTTTTCTTTTTAAAAATTTTTTCTGTTGTTTTATCTCTTCTTCTTGTTCTTCTATATTTATTTGTCGTGTTGTATGTTCTTTATACTCATTGTTTTTTTGTCCTTGAGGTGAATACAGTTGAAACAAGTAAAAAACAGAGCGAAAATTTAAAGAAACTTTTTTCATTGGCCGTCCTGTTAAATAGACTGTATAGTTAAAACGACCTCTTTTCAATGCTTTTTTTGGAACATTTATTTTATTTAATTTTCATATGATATTAGAACAATTATAATTTATTTTTAGTTATCTAAAAATTTTAGATGATTTTGTATCTTCTAATGTTTCTATAAAACCATCGTTAACATGTTGAATCTCAACTTTATTAGTACGAACGCTTTCTCTAGTCACAACAACCTTACAAGGTTTTAATGTCTCTAACTCAAACATCGTTTCTGTTAAAATTTTTTCAATCACGCCTTTTAATCCTCTTGTGCTAATTTTCTTTTTTAGTGTTAAAGTTGCTATTTCATCTAATGCTTCATCTGTAAAAATAAGTTCACAATTTGAGCATTTGAATAGTTGTTGATATTGCTTAATAATAGCGTTATCTGGTTTTGTTAAAACATTAATAAGTTGTTCTTTAGATAGTTCTTGTAAAGTAACAACAGATGGCAATCTTCCAACAAACTCAGGGATCATGCCATATTTTATTAAATCTTCTGTTTCAACATTAGAATATGTTTTTAAATCATTTTTTTCTTTGATTTGTGCATGAAGACCAATAGAGGATATGTTTGTTCTGTTGTCAATTATTTTTTCTAAACCAGAAAAAGCTCCAGCGCAAATAAATAAAATATCAGAAGTGTCTATTTGAATTGTTTCTTGACCAATTGATTTTTTACTTCCAGGTGTTACGTTTGCTATTTTTCCTTGTAATATACCTAATAAAGCGTGTTGAACTCCTTCGCCAGAAACATCTCTAGATAAAGATCCTGCTGAATTTTTAGTTGCAATTTTATCTATTTCATCTATAAAAATTATACCTTTTTGGGCTTTTTCAACGTTAAAATCACATTCTTGTAGTAACCTTAAAAGCATTGTTTCAACATCTTCTCCAACATATCCAGCCTCTGTTAATGTAGTTGCATCTGAAAAAGCAATTGGAATTCCTTTTTTTGAAAATAATTTTTGAAGAACTTTTAATAATAATGTTTTTCCAGAGCTGGTAGGACCAATCATAAGAAGATTCACCTTGCCTTCTTGTAAAACATCTGAGCTTTGAAACAATAGTCTTTTATAGTGGTTGCTAACGACTACTGCCAACTGTTTTTTTGCATCTTCTTGTCCTATTACAAACTTATCAAACTCATTTTTTAAAAACTTAGGAGAGATATCCCAAAAATCTTCATCAATATTGGCTTCATTTTTTTCTTGCTTTAAAGCCTCTAGGGCTAACTCTAAGCATTCGTTGCATATTGATGCGTTTTTACCGGCTATTAATTTCTCAACCTTTAAATTGTCTTTTTGACAAAATGAGCATACGTTTTTAGGATTCATTTCCTATATTTTACAATAAAAAAAGGTTAATTGTATATTGCTTTATTCTGTTTTTATTATTTAGTTGGGTTTGTGTTTTTTATAATTATTATTTATATTTGAAGGTATGAAACATAAAAGTTTATTAATTTTAGCCTCTATTTTTGACATGCGTTCCGAACCGTCTAAATCAGATGTAGACTCTTTGAAAAATCAAGCAGAAAGCATGAAATCTGCGGATTTATCTTTGGGTAGAGCAGAGGTTGGTTATAAAGGATTGTTTTTACCATATTCGATATTTGTATTTGGAGTTGATGCAACTTTAAACGTTTATCTTGGTGCAGGTGCAATTTATAATACAGAATATCAAGGGTGGCCATTAGAGTTTAGAGCTATTCTTTATTATTTTGATTGGGAAAACAAAGAGTTTAGCAGAGAATATTTTTCAAAAGTACCAGTAAGCTTAAGTGTTGCTACTAATATTTTGGGCTTCAATGTTGGAGCATCAGTTGCCTTATCGTTAAACAAGAAGTTTTTGGTTTCTGTTTTTGTAAACATTGTGCATGATGATTTTGATTTATCTATAAATTATCATGCTTATGGTAAAAATGACTTTTTCTCAAAAAGCTCTTTTTCAAAAGTTTCACTTAAAAAATGGAGAGAAGATAATAAAAAAGTTGTTTCTGGTTTCAAAACATATTGTTTAAAAAATAACGCACCTAATGAGCAACAAGAAAAAATGATAAAGGCGTTTCTTGATCATTGTTCTTATAACGTTGCGCTTGCAGATTATTATATAGACGATAAGAAGATAAGTGATTATAGCAAAGGAAAAAGTGATTCTATTTTTATCATTGGTAGATCAGGCTCAGGAAAAACATATATATATGATTTAATCGAAAAATTTATTGAAGAAAATGAATTAAATAGTATTGCTTTATTTAAGCTAAGCGCAGACAACTTCACTCCAGAAGGTTATGTTGGAGGAAAAGCAAACAAACAGGTTGAAAATGGATATAATACAATTATAGAGGATAATAAATTTAAACATAACCTAATAACTCTTTCTAGATGTCTTATTTTAATTGATGAAATTGATTGTATTTCTGATAAAGGAATTCGTGGTGGTGCCGATGATTTTTATACCAGGGTTCAAAAAAACTTGTTAGAGTTTATTGAGGGTAAAAAATTTTATCAAACAAAAATTGGTAAAATTCGAGTTAATGGATGTTTTAAATTGCTTCCAGGTGCATACGAAAGCAGGTCAGGAGAGTTAGAGAGAAAGGTTATTGAAAATGTTTTATTGTCTAATACTATGTTAGGTGATTTAATTAAACCTTTAAATAATTATATTAAAAAAGAAAAAATAGTAGGCTTCAATCCAGAAATTTATGAGCTGTTTAATAAATTAAAAACTAAGACAAAAGACTTTAGTGAAAGAGTAACAACTATTTTAAAGAAAAACCCGATTTTTAACGAGCTTTTGTCTAATGATCACAACCCAAAATCAGTAGAAGAAATTATTGCTGGTTTAGAAAAAGAAAAAGTTTTCTCAGATTTTTCTACTGATAACAAGGTATTAGCTCTTTCAAAAGAAATTTCTGGCTCATTCAAAAAGTTAGAAGATTCTATTAAAACAGAAGCTTTTTATGATGTTTATAGCAGGGTAATTAAATATGGTAAAGAGCTTGAGTTTTTAGCAGATAAACCAGAAGGGTTTGTTAGAATTGTTGAGTTGGCGATTGAAAACTATAAATTGAGTCATCCTTTATACTGTCTTCAAGAATCTGGTATGGGAAAAGAAATGTTAAGAAGAGGTACAAAATATTTCTATATAATGAATCCATCTGTTGGTGTTGCTAAAAAGTTTTTACAAAATTCTAAATTAGGGGAGTTGCTTAACAATCTGGAAAAGAATGAAAAAATAAAAATACGCGGATGTTCTATTGACGATTATTATTATCAAATTTTAGATTACAAAAAAAATGATAACGCTACATTTACTTATAGAGAATTAAGCAACATATCCTCAGATGTAATTGAAGAGATAAAACAGGTTTTAAGTTCTAATGGAAAAATTGCTTTAGTAAAAGAAAACGGAATTATTTTAATAAAACCAGAAGTTTCTGAAATTGAAATAAATGAATTAAGAGAGTTTTATAAAAAAGAAAAAAAGAAGCTTGAAGAGAGCATTGTGAATTTATCTAGTAAATTGGAATCAGGAATAAAAACTCTTGATTTATCTATATCAGATGAAAATAATAATGCGCTTGATATTAATACAGAGCTGTTTAAAGAAGATGATAAGGGAATTTTGAGCTTTCCAGACAACATTGATTTGACAAAATTAAAAAAATGTTTTAGTGATTTTTCGAATCTTCAAAATAAAAACAATAGGTTTTTTGCTATTCAATCAATGATTGATAGAATTCGATCTATGCACATAGATGGAAAGCACACTTTTCATGCTATAGACTTTGAGAAAGAGGTGAGACAAAATATTTCAGAAGCTTCTTCCCTCTTTACAAACCCATTTGTATATAAGAGCGGTTGGACTTATGAAGAATTACAACAAGGTTTAAAAGAATACTTTCATAAACACAACATTAAATATATTACCGCGGATATAAAAGAAGCCTTTGAAAATCTTATAAAAAACATTGAAAAAAGAAATAACTTAATAAGTAAAGATGTTGAACTTAAGAATCTAGAAGTAGAATCTGCAAATCCTCTTACAAAAACACCAAAAACAAAAGAAGCAATAGAACTGCAAAAAAAAACATCTAAATTACAAGAAGAAATATCAAAAATTATTTATTCAGAAAATCCTGAATCAAAAATTATTTATTCAGAAAATCCTGAAGAAGAAGCTTCTAAAGAAGGTGTCGATACACAAGCATCAAACGTAAGCGAGTAAGATATTAATATAATTTCTTAGTTATTGTTTTTTTTTATTATATTTTTAATAATTCTTGTATGTATTCTGAAAATATTTTCACTAAAATTATTAAAAAAGCGATTAATTCTGAAGTTGTTTTTGAAAATGAGTATGTTTTAGTTATTAATGATATTGCCCCTAAAGCCAAAAACCATTGGTTAATTTTACCTAAAAATAATTACTCTGATTTAAAAGATTTTTTAAACAACGCTTCTGAAGATGAGCAATTGGCTTTTTTTGATTGTATTAAAAATTTTTTAAATAAGGTGGAATATGCTAATGTTCAATTTAATATAGGTGAAAAAGCTGGCCAAGAGGTAATGCATTTACACGCGCACATTATATCTGATTATTAGATGTGATCTTGTTAATAAATTAAAAAAAAGGGTAAAAAAGTATGAAAGAAATTTTATGGGTAGATTCGCATTGTCATCCTCAATATGAAAATTTAGGATTGGAGTCTATAGAGGAAGCATTAGAAAATGGTATATCAAAAATATGCTGTGTAGCAGCTGGAGAATCTTTTGCAGAGCATGATTTTTTAATGAAATGTAAAGAAAAATATAATACAGCGATTGTGATTGGTGAACACCCAACGAATGATTTTGCTAAAACAGACTGGAATTTTTTAGAATCTGTAATTTTAAATTATAATGCAATTGGAGAAACGGGTTTTGATTTTCAGTCAGAAATAGAGCCACAAATTGAAGCATTTGAACGACAAGCTAATTTAGCGCTTAAATATGACTTGCCAGTTGTTTTGCACATAAGAGATGCTGGAGATGGAAAAATAGAAGAATTAACAATGCAAGAATTAAAAAAATTTCCAAATTTAAGAGGAGTTTTTCATTGTTTTGTTGGTGGTAAAAAATTAGCACAATTTGCAATTGATAGAAATTTTTTTATATCTTTTTCAGGTATAATAACGTTTAAAAAAGCAGAAGCAATACGAGACCTAATGAAAACTTTACCTGTTGAGAATTTTTTAATAGAAACAGATGCTCCTTACTTAGCGCCAGTACCTAAAAGAGGAAAAATAAATAGGCCATCATATGTTAAATATGTTGGTGAATTTATTTCTCAGTTTTTAAATATAAAAGAAGAAGTTTTTTCTGAAATTGTAAATAAAAATTTTGATAAGTTATATTGGAAAAGTTGAGTTTTTATAAAATCAGTTATGTTTTTAAGTGTATTGTAAGTCCATGAGATTTTTTTTATTTTTATTCCATTTTGTTCACTCTCCCAGTTTAGCGAATCAAAATCAAAATAATATTGAACCTGGTTTAGATCATTTGTTGGCTGCAAATGAACAGAAGCTGCATATTTACTTTATTAATCTTTTTGATATAACTCATTCTAAAGATTTTTATGGTATTCAAAATTTTCAATATTTAATGATTAAAGATTCAGTGTTTATGTTTAATCGTTTTTTTTCTCGCAATAAAGAAAATTTTGATCAATGTAATGCTGTGTTTCGTTATGTAAAATATTATACAAATAGTTTAAATGAAGAAGAGGAAAAAGAAAAAGAGTTTTTTAATTTAGAAAATTCAAAAGAGCGTTCAGAATATTTACAAATGATAAATAGATATCATGTAAATAATTTGAAGCATATTATAGTACAAGAGCGCACAAAGAGAGTGAGGTCAGAGTCAAAAGCAACGTCAGACCAAAATCGAAAAATAGTTAGATCAGAATAAAAATTTTATGTTAGAATAAAAAGATGATATACGGTATAGATTTTGGAACAACATATACGGTAGTTTCATATTTCCAAAACGAAGAAATAAAATTTATTACTTTTCAAGATTCTATTTTTTTGCCAACTGAAAATAGCAGAATAAAACATTTAAAAAGAGTATTATTAAAAGAATTAAACCAAGAGGCTTTTTCTGATAACAATAAAATTTTAAAAATTTTAGTTGATTTTTTTATTTATATAAGAAATCAAATTATTTATCAAAATAATGAAAAAGATATATTAATAAATTGTGTTTTAACAGTTCCAATAAGATTTAACGATTTAAATAGATATTTTATAAAATATGCGGCAATTTCTGCTGGTTTCAACGTGATTAAATTGATTCAAGAACCCATAGCGGCAGCAATTTCTGTTATTAATCAGAACAAGTTAAAAAATGGAAAATATATAGTATACGATTTAGGCGGAGGAACTTTTGATGCAACTTTAATAAAAAAACATGAAGATATTTTTCACGTTTTAAAAGTTGATGGATTAGAAAACTTTGGTGGAATAGATATTGATAAATATATTGCAGAAAAATTGAAAATTTCAGAAAAAGAAGCTGAATTTTTAAAAAAAACACAATATTTTGAAGATTTAGATATAGTTTTAGAAAAAACATATAAAATAGTAGAAAAATTATTAGAAGAAAAAATAGAAGCTATTATTTTAACAGGAGGATCATCTTATTTAAAAAATATATATAATTATTTTGAAAAAAACTTTAAAATTATTTCGTCTAAAAACTTACAAGTATTAGTTTCAGAAGGAGCCACATTATACGGAGAAAATTTTTTGAATCAGTCTCAATTTTTAATAGACGTGACTCCTTTTAATTTAGGAATTGAAGTTTTAGGAGATAAATTAGAAGTAATTATTCCAGAAAACTCTCCAATCCCTGTCAAAAAAACAGAAAAATTCCTTCCGATAAATAAAAAAACAGTAATAAAAATTTTACAAGGTACTTCCATCATAGCATCTGAATGTAAAAAACTTGGAGAGTTTGTGTTGGAGTCTGATGTTGAGTTTTATGTTGATTTTATTCTAGATTGTGATGGAATATTAACAGTTAAGGTTCTTGATAAAGTATTTGCTATTTCTTCTGTATTTGATTAATTTTATTTTTATTATGAAAATGAAAAAAGCTATTAAATATAGGAGCTACATTTTAAAAGAGGGAAGTATAAAACTATATAATTGAGTTTAAAATCAAAGCTTCAGTGTTAGGCAAAATAATTAAACGAAAAACAACAATATCAGATGGAACATTTCTTAAAAACCCAGAGTAATATTGAATTTCATATTTTGAAACAAGCCTTTCATTGAGAAAAACCTGATTAGAAGAGTTTAAAAAAGTTGTTTTTTTCATTTGTGAATTATTCTTAAATAAATTTGGATACAAAAAATATGGTGCATCAAAAGGTAAACATTCTTCATTTTTTATTAATTTAATTTTTGATGAAAAAAAAGATTCGCTAATACCAAGATCTTCTTCTTGATCAATTTTTTCGTAATTTTCATGAGAACGTAAAAAGCCAGCAATACTTTTTAATTGATCTTTTTCAAAGTCGATTGAAAAATTTATATTTTGTGTTTTTCTCTGAACTAAAATTAAAAAAAAAGTGAAAATAGAAAAAATTAAAAATAATAACATGGTTTATAGGCTGTTTTTTATGTTTTTTAATTCGTTTATCTGATTATTGTATAAAGAGTGGATGTTTTTTATGCCATATTTTAACATAATCCAACGTTCTAAGCCCATACCAAATGCAAAAGCCTGTGCGTTTGGTTTATTAAATCGCTCTAAAATAGTTGGATGAATAATACCGCATCCACCAATCTCTAATGGTTCACCATCTTCGCTTAAGATTAATTTGCCATTTTCAACTTTAGCGTATGCAAAAACTTCGCAAGAAGGTTCTGTGAAAGGAAAAAAGGAAGGTCTAAATTCAACCTTGACTTTTCTTTCAAAAAAACTTTCTAATAAATATTCTAAAAAGCCTTTAAGATGTTGCATAGTGACACCTTTTTCAAGAATTATTCCTTCTATTTGTTGAAATTGACATGAATGTGTAGCATCATGAGAATCATTTCTAAAAACATTTCCAATAGAATAAGCTCGTATATCTTTATTAATTCTCGAAATCGATTCCAGAAGCCTAATTTGAACGGCGGTAACTTGAGTTCTTAATAGTTCTGATTTATCGTTAGACATGTAAAAAGTATCATTATTATCTCTTGCAGGGTGGTCCTCTGGCATGTTTAAGGCATCAAAATTATAATATGTTTTTTCAATATCTGGGCCTTCAAAAAATTCAAAACCAATATTATTAAAAATTGTATGTAGTAATTCGATTGACTCTGAAACTATGTGTTTTAGGCCAATATCTGTTTCTGGCAACAATCCAAAGTCTGTTTTTTCGCAGTTTTTTTGAGAAAATTCTTCTTCTTTTTCTTTTATTAAGGTTGATATTTTGTTTTTTATCCCATTTAATAATGGGCCAAAAAATTTTTTTTCCTCTAAGCTTAATTTGCCTAAGCCTTTTAATTCATTTGTGATAAACCCGCTTTCTCCGATTAATTCTGCTTTTACTTTGTGTAAACTTTGAATTGATTTTGTTTCTTGAATAATTTCAATTGCTTGATTTTGTATTAACTCATATTTTTCAGGGTCATTATATGTTAATTTCATACATAATATTGTAGTTCCTTTTTTTTATTTTGGGAATTCTTTTTTGCTTTTATTTAGCTTAAAAAATGATAAAAAAACATTAAAAAAACACTCAAAAATGATTAAAAAACGTTAAAAAACTGCTTTTTTTTTATTTTAAAATTTCTTTGCATTTTTGTTTGAATTAATATATTTGAAGAATATTTAAAATTCTTTTTGCTTTAATTATTTGAAATTTTTTTAGATATGTTTTATATGTTTTATATGTTTTTAAAAGATATGAACACCTTGTATTTTGAATGTTAAGTATTGTTGTTTATTGTGGGTTGTGTTTATGAAAAATCCAAAAGCAATGAAAATATATTTCATCTGAGCCTCCTTTTTCTAGGCTACTAGTTTTTGCTAAAAAATCTAGTGATTTGATATAATTTTGACGTTTGTTTTTGTTATGGCTAAATCAAAATCTGATATTGATTCTAATGCTTTTAGGTTATGATCGTTTATTAAAAAACTTAGTCCTTTTTCTTTTAATTTTATAAATATTTCGCATACATTTTCTATTGTTGGTATATCTAATGCCGCAAATGGTTCGTCTATTAAGGCCAGTTGACATTTTCCTACCATTAGTTTTGATAGTTCACACAGTCTTAATTGTCCTCCTGATAGTTGGTTTGGGGTTTTATATACAAATTCATTTATTTGAAAAGTTGAAATTGCTTTGTTTATCGTATCTTCTCTTTCGTTGGCTTTGGGCACTAAATATTCTGCAAAAATACATAAATTGTTATAAACAGAAAGATCTTGAAAGAATGAATTTTTTTGTGGAATATATTTTAATCCTAGCTCTATTCTTTTTATGGATGACAGATTGTTTAATGTTATTGATGAGTTTAAAATTATTTCTCCTTGGTTTATTTCTCTTAATCCTATTAGTGCTTCGTAAAATGATGATTTGCCAATTCCATTTGGTCCTCTTAATCTCCATATTTCGTTTGAGTTTATTTTAAAGTTTACATTTGTTACAAAAATTAAATTATTAGCTTTATTTAGTACATTTAAATTTTTTGCTTCAAACATCTATTTATTAATACTATATAAAACCTTTGAAAGCTATATATTTCCCTCTGAGAATTTAAATGTGTTGGTACTAATATTCCAAGAACCTTTTTTTATTGTTGATATTGATTTTGTTATTTTTGATTCTATTTTTATATTTAATAATTCTGATTTTGTTTTTGAGGGGGGATAAATTATTACTTTTTCTATCGTTATTTTTGATTTTTTAAAATATATTATAACGTTTTTAAGTGTTATTTGTTCTTTTTTTATTTCTATTACACCATCTGGAGCAAATATTTGCATTTGTTTTTCGTTGCACTTTATGTTTTTTATTTGAATTTCTTCTTTGTTGTTTATGTTTATTATTCCTTGTTCTATTTTTATTTTTTTATTCTTTATTGATATTAATATGTTGTTTAATATTACATATTGTTCATTTGCATTTATCTTCTCAATTATTGATTCTATTTCAAGGTTTGGATATATTATTTTTGCTTTGCATAAAATTGCTTGTTTTGTTTTTAAATCAAGGTTTAATTCTTTTAATTTGATTTGAATATTATAAGTTGTATTGCTTCCCCATAAATTTGACCCACACAAAGACATATCTTTAAAATGTAAACTTTCATTGCTGCCTAATTCAAAATTTTGATATTTTAGCTTATAATCAGATTCAAATGTAATATCTATGTTTTCATGGTTTTTTAGATCTATATATGCGTTTATTTTTTTTGCTTCTAATGAAATATCTTGCGTTGTTGCGGATATTCCGAATCCTATTGTTTGAAAAGTTGTTATTTCTTCTTTTTTTATTTGATCTTGTTGAAAAGAAAATGTTAATTTTTCCAATAACACAGTTCCTGGTGTTTTTTGCATTTTTGAAATTATTTTTATTCCAAATAAATAAAATGCTATATTTGAGCTGGATGTATTATATTTTGTTTGTAATTTTTTTATTAAAACTTCAATATCTTTTTGTTTCTCTAGTGTTAGTTGTACATCGTTAATTATTGAAGAAATTATATCTTCTGTTTTTAAATTTATTATTATTAAAATAAAAATTATTTTTATCATTATAAGTGGGCGAATAGGTTTTCTGACCATCCTGAGCCATCCAATTTTATTATACACTTCAAAGCTTCAAAGCATTCTATTGCTAAGTTTTTTCTTCCTTCTCTTTCTAACATTTCATTTAGTTTATCTCTTATTTCGTGCAAGTATAACACGTCTCCTGCTGCGTAGTTTTTTTGTTCTTGTGTTAAAACGCTTTTTCCCCAATCAGAAGATTGTTCTTTTTTTGAAATTTCCATTCCTAATAATTCATTGCATAACGTTTTTAATCCATGTTTTTCTGTATAGGTCCTTGCTAGTTTTGACGCTATTTTTGTGCAATAAATGTTGTTTGTCATTACTCCAAAAGTATGAAATAACAATCCACAATCGAAACGGGCAAAATGAAAAATTTTTTGAATTTTTTTATTTTCTAATAGCCTTATTAATTTTGGTGATTCTTGCAGATTATTCGCTTGAAACTGAACTAGATGGCAGTTTTTTCCATCAAATGTTAGTTGAATCAAGCATAATCTATCTCTTTCATGAAATAATCCCATTGATTCTGTATCTATTGCAACAGATGGATAATCTTCTATTTTTACCCATTCTGGAAGATCGCTTTGATGTACATATATATTTTCTGGTTGTTTTGTTGTGTTTTTACTCATCATTTATGATTCTATAATATTTTTTTAATTTTTTATACTATATCCTTTTTAATTTAAAATTTTGATATCTTTATATTACATATATGAATCAATTTTATTCTTGTTCTAATAATAAAGATCTTCTAAAGGTTTTAATAAAAAAAGGAAGAACAGAGCAACTAACAATCAATGTTTTGTGTAAAGATGCTTTTGTTGTTGACGATGTTTCTAAGTTTTTATGGAATAATTCTATTCCTCATTTTGTTTTTGATGATCCTTATCTTGATCAAAATCATATTTTTGTTAGTGATCAGGAAATGCCAGCTGATATGGTTATTTGTTTTGAAGATTGTAATTTTAAAAATATTTATAAGTGCGATAAAAAATTCTTTATTGGAAAGTTTGTTGATTTTGTTGAAAATAATGAAAAATATTGGGTTGAAAAAGGAAAGAAATGGGATTTAGTTTCTAGAAAAGATTTTTTTTAATTTTTGGTAATTGTTTTTTTGTTTGTTTTTTCTAGTTTTTGTTCCAATTTTTTTATAGCCTCTTCTTCTTTTATGTTTAAATTTTGAATTGAAACGAATGTTTTTTCGTGTTGTACGTATGGTCCAAACCTTCCAATTGAAACTTTTAACGGTTTGTTATTGTATGATCCTATTTCTTTTGGTAGTTCGCACAAAAGTAAGGCTTGTTCTTGAGTAATTGTTTCTGCTTCTTTTAGCCATTGTTTTGGGATTGGAATTTTTTTTTGTATTTCATTTTCGATTTGCACATACATACCGTATGGGCCGTTTTTTACAAAAACATCATATCCTTCTTTTGTTGTTGCAATAGCTTCTTTTGAATTTGTTTTTTTTTCTATTAACGAAATTGTGTTCGTGCAATCTGGATAATTTGTGCATCCTCTCATTGCTCCATATCTTGTTACCTTTAACATTAATGGTTTACCACAAACACATAGTTCTTGATTTGCTAAAAAATAATTAGAGTATGTTTTATCTATTAGTTTTGAAACCTCTAATGGAGAGGAGTCTTTTGCATTATTTATTAAATTTTGTAAATTTTCCCAAAAAGTTGATAGGGTGGGGAGAAAGGATTGATTTGAGCTTGCCAGTTCGTCTAATTTTTCTTCCATGCTGGATGTAAATTCATAAGCTATTTCGTTTTTAAAATAGGATGATAAAAAAGCTGTAACTATCCAACCTTTTTGAGTTGGAATTATTATTTTTTTTTGTTTTTCCACGTAATCTCTTTCAATCAAGACGGATGAAATTTTTGCATAAGTGCTTGGTCTTCCTATTCCTAATTTTTCTAATTGGCTAATAAATGTTGCTTCTGAAAATCTTTTTGGAGGCTGGGTTTCATGATCTTTTTCATATATTTCTTTTAAATCTAAAATTTGGTTTTCTTTTAGTTTTTTCAAATTAACTAAATTTTTCTTTTCTTCTTCTTCATCTTCATTTTGAATTATATCTTTGAAGCTATTAAATATCATTATTGAGTTTGTCATAGAAAATGACGATAGATTATTTTGAGGTTTGTTTTCTGCTTTTATTAATATATTAGTTTTTTCGCTTAATGCTGGCTTACATTGAGATGCTAAGGTTCTTTTCCATATTAATGTGTATAATTTTTTTAAATTAACATCTGGAAAATTTATTTTTTCAGGATCTAAATCTATGTTTGTTGGTCTAATAGCTTCGTGTGCTTCTTGTGCGTTTTTTATTTGTTTAGAATGAACTATTATATTTTCTGATAGATATTCGTTTCCATATTTTTCTTTTATTTTTTGTCTGATTTTATCAAGCGCTGACTTTTCAATGTTGAAGCTATCTGTTCTCATATATGTAATAAGACCTGTATGATTTCCATTTATTGAAAAGCCTTCATATAGTTTTTGTGCGCATTGCATTGTTAGTTTAGGAGGAAAGTTTAATTGAGATGAGGCTAATTGCTGTAAGCTAGATGTAATTAATGGGGCGGGCGCATTTTGTTTTTGAATTTGTGTTGTTATTTTGCTTATTTCAAACACGCTTTCTTTTAAAACTTCTAAATTAACTTTATCTGGTTCAAAAATATTTCCATTTTCAAATTTTTCTCCGTTATTTTCTGTTAATAACGCAATTCCTTCTGAATTTTTGAATTCGCTGTGAATTGTTATATATTTTTTCTTTTGAAAATTTAAAATTTCGTTTTCTCTTTCTATAATCAACTTTAAGCTTGCAGATTGCACTCTACCAGCAGATTTACAGCAAGGAACTTTTCTCCATAATAATTGAGATATTGAATATCCAAATAAATAATCTAATCCCACTCTGGCTAAGTAAGATTCCACTAAGCCGCTTCTTATTTCCATTGTGTTATTTATAGATTCTAAAATTGCTTCTTTTGAAACAGAATGAAATAAAATTCTTTTAGTTGGTGTTTTTATTTTGTTTTCTTTTAAGACTTGATTAAGATGCCAAGCAATTGCTTCTCCTTCTCTATCGGGATCGCTTGCTATTAATATTAGGTCGGCTTCTTTGGCTGCTGATAAAATTTCAGATTTGTTTTTATTCCACTGTGGCGTAAATTCCCAAATGTATTCAAAGTTTTCATTTGTTTTAATTGAGCCAGATTTTTTTGATAAATTTCTTATATGTCCAACCGTGGCTAAAACTTTATAGTTTTCTTTTTGATTTTTTAAATATTCTTTAATTGCCTTAGCTTTATTTGGAGACTCCACAAAGATTAGTATCATTATCCTTTTTTTTTAGCATAAAAAAACTTAAGAATCTATGGTAATTAAGTTGTTTTTTCTTGTTTTTTTCGGTGTTTTTGATTAAACCCTGTTGGTCAAATCGATTTTTGCGAAACATAGAAGCATATGTTGTTTTTTTTGTGTTAAAAAATTTTTTTATTTTTTTTCTTGTCTTTTTTTTTAAAAATTAATAAACTTATGGACAGGGGACATAGCTCAGTTGGTTAGAGCGTTGGCTTGTCACGCCAAAGGTCGCGGGTTCGAGACCCGTTGTTCCCGCCATTAACATTGTTTGAGTATAGTTTTTTATGATTTTTCTATAAAACGATTTAAAAAACATCTTGAAAGAGATTGGTTTTTCAGGTAAAACTTATTTCATGGATATAAAATCTTTAATAAAAAAATCTATGATAAATTGGTCAGAGGCCGAAGAAAATCTTATTAATGATTTTAACAATATATTAGAGTTAATAGGGTCTCTTCCTGAGCCTAAAAATCAAGAAATAAAATATGAAAATTTTGCACCCTTATTTAAAGATGAAGAAAACAAAGTGGCAAAAAAAGAGGATATAATTGAAGAAGGAGATATGTTTGTTATATGAGGGGATTTAAAGATAATTTACCTCCAATTTCTCATAAATTTGAATATATAAAAAAAATTTTCGAAGAAGTTTCTTCAAGCTATGCTGTAGACTTAATTGATTTGCCCTTGGTTGAATCTGCGGATTTATATTTTAGAACTTCTGGCGAAGAATCTGATATTTGTAATAAAGAACTTTTTGAAGTTAGAAAATACAAAGGATCTTTTGAAAATTGGGTGTTAAGACCCGAGGGAACTGCTTCTTGTGTGCGAGCTGTTAAGGATTTAAATCTTCTTCAAGATAACAAATTTTTAAGGCTAGGTTACTATGGGCCTATGTTTAGATATAACCGTCCACAAAAAGGTCGGTACAGACAATTTAACCAAGCTGGTTGGGAGTGGTTAGGAATAAGCCATAAATATATAGATTTAGAAATAATCTTAGCTAGCTGTGAGCTTTTGGATAAAATTGGGATTGAATATACTGTTGAACTAAACTCTATTGGAACTTTAGAAGATCGTGAGGTTTATAGGGCTGAATTACGCGAGTATTTTAACGTAAAAGAAGATCCTTTTAAAATTTTGGATAAACTAGAAAAGTTTGAGAAGGTTCCTAAAATGCAATTAAATTTTGAAGATCAAGAAAATTTTGAATTTTTATTGCAAAAACTAAAAGAAAAAAACATAAAACATCAGCATAACCCATATTTAGTTCGGGGATTGGATTATTATAATGGGGTTGTTTTTGAGTATAAGCACGAAGGAAAAACTGTTTTAGGTGGTGGGCGTTACGATGGTTTGATGTCTCAGCTGAGCAACAATAAAGACGCAAAAAAACAAGCTCACTCACCTAAAGTTCCAGCAATAGGATTTGCCTTGGGGGTTGATAGAGTTGTTGATATTTTAAATTATAAAAATGTAAAAAAAACAGTTACTGTTATAAGTTTAAATGAGGATGCATATACTTATAAGGTTGTTTCTATGCTTAGGGACTTTGGGTTCTCTGTTAATCCGCTATGGGGAGTTGATCTTTCAAAAGGGTTAAAGGCAGCTTCAAAAACAAGTGTTTATGCTGTTATTATTGGTGAAAATGAAGTGAAAAATAATTCAGTTGTTTTAAAAAACCTTGAAAAAGCTAGCCAAGAAGAGGTTTCTATTGAAGCTTTGAGAAGTCATATAATATTGCTTTAAAAATATGTTTCTATTAATTTAGCAAATGTGTAATAGTAATAGCATGAATATAAAACAAATATTTTGCTTATTTCTGAGTTTTGTGATTTTATCTCCACCAAAAACAGCGGAGATAAAAGAAGGGTTGGATTTTGAAGGTCCTGTAAATAATAGTTTAGTGCAGGATTCGATAAGTCTTATACAACAGTCTAAAACTATTGTCGACCTTTCGTACACAAATTTTTTGGACTCTGTTGAAAATCTTAAAAAAGATGTGTCAGATATAAAAAATCAATTGGGGTTATTTCAAAGCACTAGCAACGAAGGAGTGTCTATTTTTGAGGCGGAAAAACAATGGAAGGCTAAGTTAGAAACAGAATTAGAAAAAAAATTTCTGTACACCTTTGACCGTTTATCAAAAGTTGAGCGTAATTATAATGAACAACAGCGCGATTTGAAGGAAATTCCTAGTATGTTTTTGTCTATTCATACAAATGTAAAAAAGGAGATGGACTCTATGAATTTATGGACTTATAAGTTTAAGGAGGAAATTATTACTTGGCAAAAAAAAATAGAAAATAAGATGGATGCCAAGTTATTTGATTTGAGTCAAAAAAGTGCTGCTAATGAAGAGCTAAAAAAGCAGTTGGTTGATGTGAAAAGCGTTAATAAGAACGGTCTTAAAAGCTTAAAAGAGCAAATTACAAACTTAGAACAAAAGTTAGCTGATCAACAAAAAGAAAATCAAAAAAAGTTAAAAGATATGTCTTTAAAGTTTGAGCAAAGGTTAGCAGAGCAAGAACAAGCATATGAACAAAAGTTACAAAATATATTATTAAAAAAAGTTGAGTAAGTAGCCAACAATAAACAAGAGGGACACTCAATTCAGTCAAATAGTTCAGAGGTTGAGCAAGCAGTAAGTGAAACTTCCGTTCAAAAAAATTCGATTTCTCAAATTCAATTAGAGCCTGAAGCAAGTGGTTCAAATTACTCGTTTTTGTGGGAAAAAAGAGTAATTACTTATCAAAAACTCCTGCAATACAACCAGTACTTAATCGAAGAAATCCATATTCTTATGTAACAAAGCTTAGCTAAACAAAATCTACAAAAAATGAAAAATCTACGTTAATTATTTTATATTTTTTGTTATCAAATAAAATTGTTATATAGTATAAATTTGAATATTCGAGCTTGTTTTTGTTCATAAATTCAAAAAAGGTTGTTATGGATCGTTTACATTGTGTATGCGAAATTGAATAGGCTGCATTATCAATGTTTTTTCTATGCTTAACCTCAACTATATAAAAAGTTTTGTCGTTGTTTTTTGCAAGTATATCGATTTCTCCAGTTTTAGATTTTATTCTTGTCCCAACAATCAAAAGCCCTTTTTGCTTTAAAATTTTATCTGCAATTTTTTCAAAAAAAAGCCCTTTTTCAAAAATTTTCACCTGTTTATTAAACATATAAAAAACAACAAAATTTGTAAAGAAAAAACAAAACACGGTTCATTTACAAATGGAGATCTTTTGTTTTCTCCAGAAGGGTAAAAGAAGCACCCAATTTCATCGAGCCTAAGGAATGTCTGTTTATTGTTTAAAATAAATAAAATAGCATCACCTTATCTTCGAGATAAATTCTGAAGTTGTGATTTTTTAATTGACAGAATTTTTTGATTATAAAGATTATTGGCAGCAACTATACAGGCTAAAAAATTAGTATATACTATCAAATAAATGGTAAATATTTATCAACTACAAAGTTTGGCACCAATTTTTCTAACGGCTGGTTTGTATTTGGGGCTAGGAATTAAAAGTATTTGTTTTTTAATTTCTATTTTCACAGTTTTTTATAAAAAAATCACTCCAAAAATAAGAAGAATACTGATTTTTTTTTTATTAGGTTGTATTCGTGGTTTGTTTAAAGTTACTGAAACTAATTACTCCTATAGATATACAAGCTTTCAAGCCGATATAATCGATTATCAAATAAGAGAAAAAGCAAATTATTTATTGCTGAAAAACTTCAAGTATATCCCAAAAACTTCGTTTGAATATGAATTAGACAAATATCCATCTTTTCCAAAAGAAGCAATTATGGCAGTTGATGACTTAGAGACTTTAAAAAATGCAGGAAAAATTGAAGCAATAGGTAGGTTTCATATTCCAATGCAATTTATGAATGATAGAAGAATGAAGCCTAGAGGTGTAATAAAAACATTTAAAATTAAAAAAACCAAGAATCATAATTTAAAGAATTATTTAAGAGAAAAATTTCATACTTATTTAAGTTTAGATGCAGCAGATTTTTGTTGTGCGATATTTTTATCAGACACTTTTTCTATTTCAAAAGAAAGAAGAAAAGTATACGAAAAAGCTGGTTTATCTCATGTTTTAGGTGTTTCTATATTAAATTTGAGTGTTGTTTTAATTTTACTGTTTTATATTTTCTATTTTATGATTGGAACTTTTTACTTAAAGTCTGCTTTCACAATTCCATTGTTTGTGTCAGCTCAGTTGTTCTCGATTTTTTCAATAGTGATATATTGTTATTTGGTTGGATTTGAGTATCCGTTGTTAAGAACTCTTTTTATGTCGTCTGTTTCTCTGTTTATGTTGTTTAATGGCAGAAAAAATGATGTAGAAAGTGTTTTGTTAACCGCATCGATAATTTTAATGATTAACCCAGAAGCTATATATGATTTGAGTTTTCAGCTTTCATTTGGTGGAGTTTTAGGGATTTACTCGTTAAACAAAAATATAAAAAACAAGGTGTTATCTTCGTTTTGGACGACTTTATCAGCTATGTCATTAATCGGGCCAATTTCAATTTTTCAGTTTAAACAAATTTGTTTACAGCCTTTTTTATCTAATTTAATAACAACTCCCTTGTTAAGTTTTTTAATTACTCCATCACTATTAATTTATATTTTTTTGCCAAGTTTTTTAGCTAAATATTTTGCATTAATTATTAATTATGAGTTTATTTTTTTTGAAAAATTGATCATTTTTTTATCAAAAACAGCTGGAAATATTCATTTTTTACCTGTTTTTTATCTGTTTTTTGTTGTTTTTTTATCGTTTTTTTTAATTTTTTCTATAATAAAAGAGAGAGTTAGATATGTTTTTTTAGCATTGGGTTATTTGTTTTTGTTAATAGGAATAATTCGTGCATATAACAAAAAACCTTTTGTTTTGGTGAACGCTTCTATGATAGCATTAGTATTAAAAGATAAAATATATGTTTATCCAAAAAGTGGAAAAAATGGAGAGATTTTGTCTGAATATTACAACTTACCCGTTTATGATGGTAAAGATATAGGTGTTTTTAAAGAAGATTGCGGAAAAATTATAATTAATGATATAGGAATAGTAAGATCAGGGCCAAAAGGATGTTATTGTTTGAACACAAAAAAAGACTATGTTTTTTTACCTGAAGAAATAATAGATAAAACGCAAAAAATCGTGCTTTTTTAAGGGTCTTTTTGGAACTAAAATTAATTGTTGCTATACAAAAAATTTAATTCCACAAAAAGCTGCCGCCAATGCATCTGTACTATCGAATTTTTCGCTGTTTTTCCAGTTTTCTAGGTTGTTTTTGAAAAAACTTTCTATCTCTTGTTTTTCTGCATTTCCTTTTTGTGTGACTTCTAGTTTTATTTGTTTTGGGGCTATTATTTCTACTTTTCCTTTGTTTTTTCCAATTGCTGTTAAAATGCTTCCTCTAGCTAATCCTAATTTTATTGCTGAGTTTTTGTTTAGCCCCACAAACGAATCTTCAACAATTATTAAATTTGGAGAGTATCTTTCTATTATTTGATTTATTTGCTCGTATATAAAAAACAATTTTTCTGTGGTTTCTCGTTTAGTTTTTAATTTTAAAAACAAATGAGTATGATTTGTTATAATTGGAATTAATGAAATTGGGTTTATTTTGTTTTTTTTGTTTGTTTCAATTGTGTTTATTATTTCTGGATCGATTTCAATTATGCCTATTCCTAAAAAGTGTAGGCCTGGATCTATTCCTAGAATGATTTTATTTTCTTTGTTTGTTTTTATGTGTTCTCCTATTAATTCTCCTGTTGTTTTTTTCATTACTATTGTTTATTTAATCATTTTATTTGTCTTTTTAGATAGATGATGGGGGGGGTAAGTTTTTTTATTTAGCTAAACAAAATTTAAAAAAAAGTGTATATTGGGCTTAATGGCAGGACATTCACACGCAAAGAACGTAGCAGGTAAAAAAAACGCTATGGATAAAAAAAGAGCAAAGGTTTTTATGAAAATTGCTAAAATTATAACTGTTGCTGTAAAAGAGGGGTCTTCAAACAATCCTGATTTTAATCCTAGGCTTAGGCTAGCTTTAAAAATGGCACAGAATGCTAATGTTCCAAAGGATATTATTAAAAAAGCTATAGAGACTAAGATTGATCCTAATGAAAAAGTTGAAACTATTGTTTATGAGGGGTATCTTGATGGTGTTGCTATCATTGTTTTAGCTCATACTTGTAATAAGAATAAGACCGCTCCTGAAATTAGATATATTTTTAGTCGTGCGAATGGATCAATTGCTGAGCCAAACTCTGTTGTTTTTATGTTTAATAAGATTTCAAAAGTTGAATGTGAGGTTCCAAAAGACAAAGAAGAGGATTTTTTATTAGACTCAGCTTCGATTGGTGCTTTGGATGTTTCTGGAAATATTGCAAAGTTTTCTGTGGACATGCATAATCAAGCTCAAGTTGAACTTGAAAAAAATTGGCCAATTATTTTTGCTGGTATTACTTATGAGCCTAATACTTGTGCTACAAAAGGAAGTTTGGAAGCTGTGGAAGCTTTGATTGAAAAACTTGAAGAAAACGAATCTGTTGAGGCTTGTTGGCATAATTATTCTGACAATTAATTCTATAAATTTTTTGTAAATTTGTTTATTATTTTATTATATGAAGGTTGTTTTTAATTTATTGACTGGCGGCCGTCTGCCAGAGCGGCAAACGGAAGGTAGCGTTGGTTATGATCTTTTTTCCTGTGTTGATTTAGAAATTGAGCCTAAAAAGGTTGGTTTGATTAATTTGGGGTTTTGCATGGAAATTGAAGTTGGTTATGAAGCTCAAATTCGTTCTCGTTCTGGTTTTGCTTTAAAAAATCAAGTTTTTGTTTTAAATTCTCCGGGCACTATTGATTCTGATTATAGAGGAGAGGTTGCTGTGATTTTAATGAATTTATCTGATAATGTTTTTAAGGTGAGCGTTGGAGATAGAGTTGCTCAAATGGTTTTTTCTAAGGTTGAAGCGCCAGAAATGGTTTTAAGTGATGGTTTATCTGTTTTTAGAAAAAAAAGCGATATAAAAGAAAGTAGATCTGGAGGGTTTGGTTCAACAAAAATTTAAATTTTTTTGTTGTTTTGCTTTTTTTGACAAAAAACATTATGCCTGGACTATTTTTTTTTTCAAAAAAACAGTATCATTAAGGTGAAAAAACAGTCAAAAGGTTTTTATTTTAAAAGCTGAATCGCGTTGGGAGTAATATGATGAATTTGAATGATTATGAGCTTGTTATAAAAGAAAGAAGCGATATAGGGTCAAAAGCAGCAAGAAAGTTGAGAAGTGAGGGCTTAATTCCTGCAACTTTTTATGGTCAAAAAGAAGTTTTTTCTGGCTGCTTAGAGTTAAAAGATCTTGAACGGGCAATTAGGTCTAAAACTTTATTTAATAAATTTACAAACGTTGATTTTAATAATAGTAAGCGCATTGTTGTTGCAAAAGTTTTACAAAAAGACTCCGTTTCTGAAAAAATTTTACACATTGATTTCCAAATAGTTGTTCCTAGTGTTGAGTTTAAGATGAGGGTTCCAATTGTTTATAAAAACGCAGAATTGTGTAATGATATTAAATTAGGTGCAATTTTAAACATTGTAAAATCCACTTTGGTTTTAAAAGCAACTCCGGAAAACATGCCTGATTGCTTAGAGTGTGACTTATCTAATGCTAAAGCAAAAACACCAATTAGGCTCTCTTCTATTGAAATACCTAAAAATGTTTTATTGGTTGGTAGTAAATCAACTGATACTATTGCTAGTATTTCTTCTTTAAGAAAAAAGGCTTCTGATTCTTCGTCTGAAGCTTCTTCTAGTTCTTCTGCTTCAGCAAAAACTGCTGCTAAAAAATAAATTTTTTTATAATGTCTGGTTGTTTTTTTTTGTTGGATAAACCTCTGGACGTTTCTTCTTTTTTTTGTATAAAACCTTTTAAAAAAAATTATAAAAGGGTTGGACACAGTGGCACTTTAGATCCTTTTGCCACTGGTCTTTTGGTTGTTGCTGTAGAAAGAGCTACTAAATTTATTCAATATCTTCCAACTTCTAAAAAATACTTTTTTTCTATTCAATTTGGATTTAAAACTGATTCAGACGATGTTTCTGGTAAGGTTGTTGAAAAAAACAATAAAAGGCCAGAGTTAAAAGACATTGTTTCTTCTATATATAAATTTATTGGTTTAATTGAACAGCGGCCTAATAAATTTTCTGCAATTAAAATTAATGGTAAAAGAGCTTATAAACTTGCTAGAAATGGAGTTTTATTTGATATACCTAAAAGAAATGTTTTTATACATTCTCTTGAATTAATTTCTTTTGAGGGGGATGTTGCAAGCTTTGAAGTTGTTTGTGAAAAAGGAACTTATGTTAGAACTTTAGCTAGTGATTTATGTAATAGCTTGTCTGTTTTAGGTTGTGTTATAACATTAAGGCGAATTGCTAGCAATGGGTTTGATTTAGGTTTGATTGAAAAAGCTACTGAAGGTATTGGTTTGGATTGTTTTTTTGAATTTTACCCATCTTTATTTATTTCATTTGAGCAGTTTGAAAAATTAAAAAATGGCTGTGAATTAAGCATAAAAGATGATCGGTTAATTGGTGGGGCTATTTATTGTTTAAATTTAAACGAAGAATTTCGTGGTTTAGTGAAAACAACCAATTTTTCTATTAAAAAATTATATTTAATTTAAAAAAAACGTTTCTAAAAATTACCTTTGTTTTTTTTAGGGGCTGTTTTTTTTGACATTTTATGATATGAAATATTACATGAATAAACTAGAAATAATCAAAAAACATAGAATTTCTGAAAACGATACTGGTTCATCTCAAGTTCAAATAGCTCTTTTGACTGAAGATATTGCTTCCTTAACTGTTCACTTTCAAAAAAACAAAAAGGATCATCATTCTAAAAGAGGTTTTTTAAAAAAATTAGAAACTCGTAGAAAATTGTTGAAGTATTTAAAGCGTACAAACACTCAACAATATTCATCTTTAATTGAGGCATTAGGATTGAGGAAATGATATCTATAAAAGAAAATTTTAATTCGATTCCTTTTAGTTTTTTTTTTGACTTAGAAAATAAAAGAGTTATCGTAACAGCCGAAAAAACAAGTGTTATGTGCCATTTGACAATTGCAAAAGAAGATGTTTCTTGTTCTTTTTCAGAGTCTGGTTGTAAACCTTTAAAAGTAACTTTTGAATCTAGGTTTAATTCGATTAATAAAATACCGGGTGGTTTTAAAAAAAAGGACTTTATCTCAGACTTTGATATAACTTTATCAAGATTAATTGATAGGTGTGTTCGCCCTTTGTTTCCAAGCGATTTTAATAAAGATGTTAATTTATATTTTCAAGTTTTAAGTTATGATGACTATTCTTTAGAAGTTGTTTCTGTTTTAGCTTCTTCTTTATCTTTGCTTTTATTTGGCGTTACTGAGTTTCCTGTTTCTTTATGCAAAGTTTCAGGTGGAAACATTAATAAGGCTAATAAAAAAGATGTTAAATTTAGATTTTTAGCCTCTTTTTCTTCTCAGCCTTCAAGTTTAAATAATTTAGATTACTTAACTGAAAACACAATGGTTGATTATGAGTGTTTTTCTGATCTTGTTTTAAAAAATTCAGATTCTTACAAATCTATTTTGGATAAGGCTTTTAAAATAACTTGTTCTTTTGCTGAAGATATGAATCGTCTTCAATATAAGATTATTTCTGAAATTAAGGGGCACCCAAGTTATAAATTAGAACCTATTAACTCTAATTCGATTGGGTTTTTTTCTAGAAGAAGTGCTTGGGGGTTTTCAAAAAAGCTTTTTAATTCTTTTTTAGCAAAAGATAGAAGCTCTTTTAATCTTAAAGATTTTGAAAAAGATTGTGGTCAAAACTATGTTTATAATTCTTATGTAAGAGATTTGGTTTCTTATCGTTTTGCAGAACATATAACAAGAAATAAAAAAAGAATAGATGGAAGAAGTTTGTTTGATCCATCTAGTTTACTAATGGATATTAGAGAGCAATCTTTAGTTAATCAATTAGTTGCTGGAGTTTCTAATTGTAATTTCTTTTCAAGGGGCAACACACAAATTATTTCTTCAATATCTATAGGAGATAGTTCGAATGTTCAATGGATTGATTCTATTGATGGTAAAACACCTGAATCTTTTATTGTTAACTATAACTTTTTATCTCATTTAAGTAATAAAAAAAGTGTTGGCGGCTCTAGAAGGGAAATAGGCCATAGCGAGCTTATTAAAAAAGCTATAAAATCTTGTTTATTAGATAAATCAAACGTAATAAGAGTTGTTTGTGATGTTGTTAGCTGTGATGGCGGTAGTTCTATGTCATCAGTTTGCGGAACTTCAATTTTACTTTATCAAAAAAAGCTTATTAAAAATTTAATTGCTGGTGTTTCTATTGGTTTAATTAAGCATGAAGAAAAAACAAGTTTTATTGTTGATTTGAATCAGTTGGAAGATGAATTTTTAAGTTTGATCGATTGTAAAGTTACTGGAACAACTAATTCTATTACTTCTATTCAGTTAGACTCTAAAAAAACATGTTTAAACTCTAAAGATTTTTATGAAATTTTAAATACTTCTATTATAAAACTTAATGAAGTGTTGAACTCAATGGAAACTTTATTAGCTTCTAAAACCCAAAGTAAATTAACTCAAGAAGTTGATATAAATTTTCAGCTTAATGAATTATCTGAGTCAAATGGTTTAACAAGCGATGATGTCTTTAATGGAAAAAATGAAAGAAGTTTTTACAACCGAGAAAAAAACTTTGCTTTTAAAGGGGGGCATCACAACAAAGAAAAAAGAAGTTATGGAAAATCTAAGGTTGATATTTCAAAAAAAGATATCTCTAATCAATCTTCTTTTTTTGGCTCTGATTCCGTTAAACCAACTAAGTTTGATGGTTTTTCTGATGAATCTTCTATTAATAATGATGTTTGTGCAAACAATAAAATGGCTTCTGAATACGTTGTTCTTAATATTGATACAGCTTTTTTAAAAGATGTTTTATTAAAAAGGGATATTGAGGTGACTTGGCTTTCCAAAAAATTAGGCGTTTCTTTTTCTGTAAAAGGACATAATCAATTGTGTATTCACGCTAAACAGTCTCAAAATTTAGCAGATGCAATTAAGTTTATAAAGCATTTGGTTAAAGAAAGGTAACTTATGTATATTTTTGTAAAAGCGTTTTTTTTTATTTGGAATATTGTTTGGTTTATTCCATCTTATTTTTTGTATTTTTTTTGGTTGTTTTTTTATTATGGTTATTGCATAGTTCACAGATTAATTTATCCTGATTATAACGCACGAAAAGTTAAGGTTTTATATCCTATAATAGAGAAAATAAATATTCTTAAAGATGATTTTTCTAATCTTTCAAACGCTGATTTAAAAAAAAAGACTCTTGAATTTAAAGAAAGAATAAAAAATGGAGAAACTTTAGATGATATTTTAGTTGAGGCTTTTGCAACTGTAAAAGAGGCTTCTAAAAGAGTTTTAGGGTTAGAGCATTATGATGAACAATTAATGGCCGCTATTTCGCTGCACCGTGGTTGTATGACTGAAATGAAAACCGGAGAAGGAAAAACATTAGCTGCGACTCCAGCTGTTTATTTAAACGCATTGGATGGTAAAAGTGTTCATGTTGCTACTGTGAACGATTATTTAGCTAAAAGAGATTCAGATGAAATGGGTCGATTATACTCGTTTTTAGGTTTGACTTGTGGTGCTTTATTAGAATCAATGGACACAAAAGAAAAACAAATTATTTATGGTTTAGATATTGTATATGCAACCGGTTCGACTTTGGGGTTTGATTATTTATATGACAATATGAGTATGGATAAATCTCAAATTCGTCAAAGAGGTTTGGATTTTGTTTTGGTTGACGAAGCAGATAAATTAATTGATGATGGCAGAACTCCTTTAATAATCACAAACCCTTCTGATGATTCTTTAGAATATTATTCTTATTTAATTGATTTAGTCAGGCAACTTACTGAGGAAGATTATGAAATAGAAAAGTCTCAAAAAAGCATTACTTTTTCAGAAGCTGGGCTTAAAAAAATAAATTCTATGTTAGAGCAAGATAATGTTGTTGAAAAGGGTGAGACTTTGTACTCTAGTGGGCAACTTAATTATGTTCATGGATTAAATCAATGTTTGCATGCGGAATATATGCTGGCAAGAAACGTTGATTATATTGTGAGTAATAGAGGTGAAATTTTATTAATTGATGAACATACTGGTCGTATTTTAGATGGAAGAAGGCTTTCAAATGGTTTGCACCAAGCAATTGAAGCTAAAGAAGGGGTTCGAATTAATTCAGAGGGCAGAACTTCTGCTTCTATTAGTTATCAAAAATTTTTTGGTCTTTATCAAAAATTTTCAGGTATGAGTGGTACTTGTTTAAGTGAAGCTGAAGAGTTTTATGAAATTTATGGTGTAGATACTATTTCAATTCCAACTCATAAAAAAGTTATCAGAAAAGATGAAGACGATGAAATTTATATTGATTTTGAAGATAAATTTAATGCAATTGTAAAAGAAGTTAAAGAGGCTTTGGATAAACAACAGCCTGTTTTATTAATCACTGGTAGCGTTGAATTTTCAGAAGTTTATGCTCAAAAATTTAAAAAATTAGGTTGGAAGTTTAACGTTTTAAATGCAAAAAGAAACAAAGAAGAAGCTGATATCATTGCTCAAGCAGGAATGCCTCGGGCTATCACTATTGCAACAAACATGGCTGGAAGAGGGACGGATATTCAACTAGGTGGAAACTTGGATATGCATGTACGATTATTAAGAGAGCAAGGTTTAAGTGAAGCTGAAATTGAAGCTAAAAAGCCTGCTATAAAATCTGAAATAAAAAAATCAAAAGATATTGTTTTGAAGGCAGGTGGGCTTTTTGTTATTGGAACAGAAAGAAATGAAAGCAGAAGGGTGGATGATCAAGCTCGAGGAAGAGCCGGAAGACAAGGTGACCCAGGAAGATCTAAGTTTATGATTTCATTGGATGACCCCTTAATGAAAAATTTTTCAAATCAAAGTTGGTTAAAAAGTGCTATGACGAAAGGTGAGCCTATATATGATCCTTGGATAACTCGTCAAGTTGAAAAAGCTCAAAAAATGGTTGAAGCAAGAAGTTTTGATCAAAGGAAATATTTAATAAAATATGATGGTGTTATGGATGAGCAGAGGACTATGATTTATGAATTTAGGAATAAATATTTGTTTGATGATGATTTAACTTCTCATTTAGAAAAATTTGTAAGAGAAAAGTTGAATTTTTTTGAACAAAACACAAATTCAGTAACCGTACGCTCAATGAGTGACTTATTTGGAGTTGATTTTTCTTTTGATAATGCATCTGAGGTTGTAGTTTCAAAAATGAAAGACATAAACATGAAGTCCTTTAAAACAATTTTATTAACAACATTAGATGATTTATGGAGCTCTCATTTATTAAATTTATCTTATATAAAACAAATCACAGAATTACGAGCACATGGACAAAAAGATCCATTAACAGAATATAAAATTGAAGCATCAAAATTATTTGAAAATTTATTAGAAAGGTTTGTTGAAGACTCTTTATATAAATCTTTTCACTTAAATGAAACTCAATTTTTTGAAAACTCAGATGGTGTTTTGGTTAAATTAAATTCCTTAATAGAGAACCTTGAATCATCTTTGAATTCGGTTGAAGATGAAGCTTCGGCATTACAGCTAACTTCTTTGCTAGAACAATATAAAAAAATAAAAAATGAATATGAAGATAATTTAAATGGCCATAATACAAGTTTAGATTTAGAAAATAAACCTATTGTTTCAAATTTTGATGGTAATGTTGATTTATTAAAAGAAACAGATTCTGCATTATTGGATAATGTTCAAAGTGAATTTATTGAAACAAATAAAGATAAAACAAAAAAGAAAAAAATTTCAGTAAAACCAAAAAACAAGAATGAATATAATAAAAGCAATGACAATAAAAATTTTAAAGGTCCAGATAAAAAATTAGATAATAAAAAAGCAGTGAAAAAAACTTATAATCCTTCATATAAAAAAGAACAAATTGAAAAAAATTTTGCTACATCTAAATTTAAAGAAGATAGAAAAAAAACTTTTAGAGATAATAAAAACACTAAACCTAAAAATTAAAAAATATTTGTTGTTTGCTAATTATAATTAAAACTAACAAGAAATTTTCGCCTTAGCATAAATTAAGTTATGATAACACAGTACGCCTCCAGATTTTTCAATTAAACATCTTCCGTCGTTTTCGAAATAATTTTGAGACCAATTATTTTTTAGATTTTGAAATTCTATATCGTTTAAATTTTTTATTTTATGCCATCCAAATTTGATATAAATTTTTTTATTTATTTTCAGTCCAAAATAAATTCTGAATCTTCTGCCTTTTAAAAGATGTAAATTATCTTTATGAACAAATCTTCTTCCTACAAAATGAATTGAAATTAATGTAAAAGGGTGTTCAATTTTTTTTAAAATTTCTGAGATAACTTTTTTGGGTTCTCCATCAAAGGGTTTTATTTCTAAAAAATTGTTAAGAACTTCGATATTAGATTTTATTTCAGATATAAGCATTTATATATCATAATAAGTCAAAAAAAAAAAAATTAACATTATTTGTGTAGTTTTGATTCTGATTCTTTTATTAATTTTTCTATTTGATCTTTATTTAAATTTGCAAGAGACACTTCTTCTTTTTTGTGATTAATAATAGAGGCTAAAACTTTTTGAGATTGTAAAGCAATAGCTAAATTTTCAGATTGAATAGCATAATTATATATTTTTTGAAGGTTTCTAATAATTTTTTGAAGTTCATTTACCTTGTTCATACTAACAGCAGTTTATCAAAACAGTTAAAGTAAAGGTAAGTAAAAAAAACAACTTAAACACAATTATTGACTTTTTAATAAAGTTTGTCTATTCTACAAATAGAGAGGCGAAAATGAAAGAGGAAATTAAATGACCTTATCAGATATTTTTAAATCTCAACACGATGAGAATAATGAATGGATGTATTGCTCATTAAAAAGAGAACAATATAAAAAACAACAAAGGTTAACAAAATTAGCCGTTGATTCTAGCAAATCAATAGTCAAAAAATTATCTTTGTTGGTCCAAAACTTAAAACAAAATTTTCAAGATTTTTAAAAAATCTTATATTTTTCCTAAAAAAATTTTAGTATTTTTGAGTATTGTACTAAAATTTTTTATTTTTTATAATAACAATATAAATTTAATTAATTTTCAATTGAAGGGATTTTATATTTTTTATGACAATAAAAGGAAAAAGTTTTAGTGAAAAAGAAGGTTTGGCTATCAAAAAAACCGTGATAAAAAAAAAGATGAATGATTTAATATTAAACGACACCTTTTTTTCAAATGTTGAATTTGATCCAAAAAAACATTCTCAACCAAATGATCCATCATTTTCAATCAAAGATAATGAAAAAATAGAAGTCAAAGGCCTTCCAAAGTTTATAGATTTTAATGAGCTAAAATCGAAAAAACTTGCTGATTTACTAGAATTAGGAGAACAATTAAAAATAGAAGACCCATATTCATATAAATTACACGATTTGTTCACATTAATTTTAAAAAGATATATATACAATGGATCCGTTGTAATAGTTAAAGGAGTTTTGGAAATAGTCTCAGATGCTGGACATGCTTTTTTAAGGTTTCCAGATATTAACTATAAAATTACTTCATTTGATATTTTCGTTCCTGGCCAAAAAGTTAGAAAAGCTAATATAAAAACAGGCGATATCTTAGAGGCCGTTATAAAATATCCAAGAGAAACAGAGAAAAACTTTAATTTAGCAAATATTTTAACAATAAATGGAGAAAACGGAGATTCAAAAAAAAATCGTGTTAATTTTGAACAATTAACTCCTTTATATCCAATCGATAAAATAAATTTTGAATTAGAAGATGCTTCAAAAGAAGATTTAGTTCTTAGGGCCTGTGATTTAGTTGTTCCAATAGGTTTTGGTCAAAGAGCTCTAATAATAGCACAGCCTAGAACTGGAAAAACAATTTTAATGCAAAACATGGCAAACGCAATCACAAAAAATCATCCAGAAGTTGAATTAATGGTTTTATTAATAGATGAGCGTCCAGAAGAAGTCACAGATATGAAAAGATCGGTGCGAGGAGAGGTTATTTCTTCAACTTTTGATGAAGCTGCTTCTAGACATATTCAAATAGCAGAACTAACAATAGAAAAAGCGAAAAGAATGGTGGAACAAGGTTCAGATGTTGTTTTGTTTTTAGATTCTATTACAAGATTAGCAAGAGCTTATAACACAGTTACCCCATCATCAGGCAAAGTTTTATCTGGTGGTATAGATGCTCATGCAATGGAGGGGCCAAAAAAAATATTTGGAGCGGCAAGAAAAACAGAAGAAAAAGGTTCTTTAACAATAATAGGAACTGCGTTAGATAAAAATAAATCTCAAATGGATTTTTATATTCTTCAAGAATTTGCAGGAACAGGAAATTGTGAGTTGTATTTAGATCCAAATCTAGCCAATAAACGAGTGTATCCAGCAATAGATATAATTCAAAGTGGAACCAGAAATGAAGATAAGTTTTTTAAAGCAGAATCAGAATTAAATAAAAGATGGGCTATAAGAAAAATTATGCTTTCAATGGGATCAGAAGGAATGCCCTTCTTGCTTTCAAAATTAAAAACAACTAAAAACAATAAAGAATTATTTGAAATAATTAATAAATAGGATCATGTTTAATAAAGCACAAGAAGAAGCGATTAAAAGCGAAAATAAAAGAATTTTAATTTTAGCTGGAGCTGGAACTGGAAAAACAAGCGTAGTAATAAATCGAATAGTAAAAATAATCCAAGAAGGAACACCCGCAAATCAAATAGTTGCCACAACCTTCACGAATAAAGCTGCAAAAGAGTTATTAACAAGGTTATCTCTTATCATAGGAGAAGAAGCAAAATCGATATATTGTGGAACGTTTCACAAAATTTCAGCTCAAATTTTAAGAAAATATAGTTCATTAGTAAGTTTAGAGCCAAACTTTCAACTTTTAACAGAGGATGATCAAAAAAGAATAATAAAAAATTACTTAAAAAGTGTTGGAAGTGAAGAAAAACCAAAAGTATTATTAGATAAAATATCTCAATATAAAGAAACAGGAAAAACAAAAGACGATATATTGTTTATAAAGACATATGAATTTTACCAAAAAACATTAAAAGAAAATAATTTTTTAGATTATTCAGATTTAATACAAAAAGCAGTCGATTTATTTGCAAACAACGAAGATGCCAATAAAGAAATTTGCTCACATTTATTAGTAGATGAATATCAAGATATCAATGGTTTGCAATATAAATGGATAAAAAATTTAAGCAAAGATGCAAGTTTATTTTGTGTAGGAGATGAAGATCAGTCTATTTATGCATTCAGAGGAGCAAACATAAAATATATTCAATCATTTCAAGAAGATTTTCAGGAAGCAAAAATAATAAAATTAGAAGAAAATTATAGAAGCTGCAGCCAAATTTTAAGGGGAGCTGTGAACGTAATCAGTAAAAATAGAAAGAAATATATAAAAAATTTAATATCGGCAAATGAAACTTTAACCGGTTTTATCAAAGTTAATAAAGTGTTTAATGAATACGATGAAGCAGCATATATAGCAAAAAAAGTTATAGATTATCAAAAAAACTATCCAGATTATACAATCGGAGTATTAGTAAGAACAAACCTTCAGTTGTTAGCAATAGAGCAAGCATTGGTAGAAAACAACATTAAATATAAACTTTCAGCTGGTAAGAAATTTTATGATAAAAAAGAAATTTTGGATTTAATTTCTTATTTAAGAGCAATAAATTCTGCGGAAGATTTTTTAGCTTTTTCAAGAATAATAAATACACCAAAAAGAGGAATAGGAGAAGCGAAGCAAAGTATGTTTTTAGATGCAATGAAATCATTAAACTGTGGTTTTGAAAATGCTCTTATAGCTTTGTTAGATCAACTACCAAAAGCTGTCTCAGAAAAATGTAAAATATTTTTAATGCAAATAAAAACATGGAGAGCGCTGTTAAAAGAAACAAAACCAATAGAAGTTTTAAAAGCAATTTTAAAAGATACAAAATACATTGAATTAGAAGATATTAAAGAAATGAAAAATATAGATGCATTAAAAGATCATTTAAAGCAATATGAAGTACTTTCAGACTTTTTAGAAAATTTACAATTCACAACAGAGGAAGAGGAGTCAAACGAAGTTCAAATAATGACAATGCACGGAGCAAAAGGATTAGAATTTGATATTGTAATAGCGCCAGGATGGGAAGAAAATATTTTTCCATCAATGTTATCAAAAACAACAGAAGAGTTAGAAGAAGAAAGAAGATTGGCATATGTAACAATAACAAGAGCCAAAAGATTTTTGGATATATTATATACAACTTCTAGAAGGATTAATGGTAAATTTTTCTCACAAATTCCGTCTCGTTTTATTTTTGAGTTATAATTTTGTGTTTCTGCTTATTTTTTGATTAATTTAATTATAAAAAAATCTTTTTTTCATTGTTTCTTTTTCTTCTATTGCTATTTGTTGTATTTCTATTTCTTTTTCCCGTTCTCTGTCTGCGTATTCTCCGTATTCTAGTTCTTTTTTTTGTTGGTTTCTTTCTATTGATCTTTCTTCTATTGTTTTTTGTTCCATTGCTATTTTTATTTCTCTTTCTATTTTTTTTCGTTTTTGTTCCAATCCTCTTTTTATTTTGTTTTTTATTTCTTTTTTTATTTTTTTTTGCCTTACTTCTAGCAAAGTTAAATAAAGCTTTTTATAAGCAGGATTACTATTAATAAATTTAACGGCGTGTTTATGGGATTCTTCTTCAAAGAACATTAAATAATCCTCAATGTTTGATCCAATTAAATTTTCATCAACTATTAATTTTAATGTTGATAATTTTTCTTTTTCACGTGCTTGATAAAAAAATTTAACTAAAATTTGAGAAAGCCTGGTGTGATTGAATTTTGTTAGCATCTTTATAAGAAGAGGTTTTTTTTCATTCATGGAATATTGATAAAATGATTGAACAAAAAATTTCATTTCCCTTTCATATAGTGTGTTTTTATTTAGCAAATAATTAATAAATATTTTTCTTTCTTGTTGGTTTAATTCCATCGTACTCAATAGAAAGAGGTGTTCTGGTATATACGTATATTTTATATTTAAAAAATTTAATTTTGTTTTCACTTGATTGTGTTTTCAAGGCTGTGTAATATTTTTCTAAGTTGTTTGTGAACTTGTGACCTATTGGAAGACTTGTTATATAGTCCTGAAGATAAATTACTTCAAGTGATCCTTCTTCATTTGGAAATGAAATTTTTTTTAGTGAATTTAGCAACCTAGTTAGTTTATTTTGTCTGGGCGCATCCACTATTTTGCATGGAGAAAACATTAAAACACGCAAAAATTAAAACAATTAATTTATTTTTTATCATATAACCAATGTAGCAATTTTGATTTTTTTTGTAAATTTTGCTATTATTTTAATGTGATTTTATCAAGTGAATTTGCCCATAGTGTTAAAAAAGCATACGATTTAAGAAGTAAAAACTTAGATACAGAAGATGCTTTTTTATTGGGTAAAAGTTTTGGAACAGAGTTAATAATACAAAATAAATCAAGTTTATGTGTGTGTCATGATAGGCGTAAATTATCAGAAAACATCTATAATTCTTTCATAAAAGGTGTACTATCAACAGGAATAAATGTATATAAACTAGGCCAAGTGGGAACACCTGTCGTTCAATATATGGCGGTACAAAAAAAAATAGATGCAGCAGTATCAATAACAGCATCACATAATCCAAATGAATATCATGGAATAAAATTTTTCGTAGAAAACAAAGCCTTTTCAGAAGAAAGATTAACAAGTTTAATCAACAGATGTTTAGAAAAAAATTTTGAAAATTTCGAAGAAGGGACAGAGCATAACATAGATAAGACTGAATATCTTGCGCGATTAAATTCAATAAAATTAGAAGGAAAATTTAACATAGGGTGGGATCTTTTAAACGGTTGTGGAGGAGATATAATTGATTTTTTAAACTTAAAAGGTCAAAACATCATATTAAACAAGGAAAAAAAAGAAGATTTTGGCGGATTTCCACCAGATCCAAATTGTATTGAAAGATTGGAAGAAATAAAAAAAATAGAGCAAAAAAATGAAATAGATTTTGCTTTTATAATTGATGGAGATGCAGATAGAACTTCATTATTATATAAAGGAAACTTAATATCCGGAGATGTGTTTCTTGCAATGATTTTATACCTGAATCATCAAATAACAAACACAAAAAGCAAGGTGATTTGGGATGATATTAGTAGTTTATCTATCAAAAAATGGTGCTCCCAATTTAGTGAAAGTTTTTTTTCAAAAACGGGTCATTCTAATATTCAAAACTTAGCAGTTGAAAAAGATTGTTTTATAGCAGGTGAAATGAGCGGTCATTATATGTTTAAAGATCACTTTTTTATAGATGATGGAATTTATTCAAGCTTAATTTTTCTTTCTCTTTTAGAAAAATCAAATTTAACTTTAGATTCGTTGTTACAATTAATTCCAAAAACTTTTTTAAAAAAATGTCCCAATATTGATTGTGTGGATTCTGCAGATAAAGAAAATAAAATGAATTTATTAAAAAAATACTTTAAAGAAAATTCGATACACTTTACAGAATTTGATGGTATAAAAGTTTTTTTAGAACAAGGATGTTTAATTATTAGAAGTTCAAATACAGAGTCTATTCTGAGAGTGTTAATAGAGGGCTGGACAGAAAAAGGCCTTGAAAACATGAATAAATTTGTTGAAAAAATTTATTTGTTTTTGTCGAAAAATTTTTAAATTTATAAAAAAAAATCAAAATGTTTTTTGCAATATTTCTCTTGTTGTGGTTATAATAACAAGATATGTTCCCAAAAGATACTTTATTATTAGACTTAGGAAGTTATGAAATAAAAGGTATGTTTTTTGATGATAATTTAAAACAAACGATTAATGTGAAAGAAAAAAAAAGTGGAATTTTTAATGGGTACGTTGTGAATGTTTTTTTATTTCAAACCTCTGTTTTAAATCTTGTAAAAAGAATAGAATCTCAAATTAATAAAAAAATAGTTAATATTGTTTTATTATTAAGCGGTAAAATTTTGGAATATAAAACACTATCTGTGAAAAACCTGAAAATTCAAGGTGTTATTGATCAGTTTAAAATAGATATGATTAGTCGCAATATTAAAAAGTGGGTAAAAAACAAAAACGGAGTATTAATAAAAAGCTTTCCAGTTAAATATATTTTAGATGACTTTACAATTGAAAACCCATATGGTTTGTTTTGTGATAATTTAAGTTTTCAATATTTTATATGTTATGCATTTAAAAGTAAAATTAATAATTTAATTTATTTATTAGAGCAATTAAATTTTAATGTAATAGATTTAGTGCCTTCAATTTTATCACTAGGAGATAGATATCTATCTGAAGATGAGAAGGGATTAGGTTCTTTGGTTTTTGATATTGGTCATTCAAAAATGCAATGGTGTTTTTACTATAAAGGTGCTCCTGTGAAGGCTGGAAATATTAATTTTGGATCAGAGTCTATAACTTATAAAATAGCTCGCAGTCTAAACCTTTCATTAGAAGAAGCTTCTAGAATTAAACACGAATCATTGGCTGCAGCTTTAAAGCCAGAACATTTTTGTTCATGGATTAGAATTGTTAGAGATTCAAACGAAGAGTTTATTTTACAATCAGAAATGATTAGAAAAATTTTACCAGAAATAACAATTTTTATTAACGAAATAAAAAAAACAATTTCTTTATTTTCAAATCAAAAAATTTATAATGTAGTTTGTTTTGGTAACGCTTCTTTTTTATCTGATTTAATAGAGTCTTTACAAAAAGGAACCACATTAAAAATAAAAACAGTTGGTAAGGATGATATTTTTGGAGTTGCTGATTTGTTTTTTAAAAATTTTAAAAATGAAAAAAGTTTAAATAGAATTATAAAGTTTCTGAAAAGAGTTATTGGTTATTTTTTGGATGCTTAATTGGTTTTTTACCTCATTGTGTAAAATTCTTTTTTTGTGATAAAATATGACATAATAAAGGGAGTTGATATGAAGGGGATCAAAAAAGAAAACGATCTAAAAAAAGGGCAAAAAAAAAAGGTAGAGGTGGAGTTAAAAAATCTTGAAACAAAAGATTTAAAAAAAGAAAATATTAATTGTCCTCCCAAAAACTCTTTGAGTGATATTCTTTCTAAAAGAACAGATTTAAAAGATTTCACTCCACAAATTGCGGTAATTGGTGTCGGTGGAAGTGGTGGTAATGCTGTTAATGCCGTTATTGAAAGCGGTATTAAAGGAGTGAAAACTATAATTTACAATACTGATGCTCAAGTGTTAAAAGGAGCGAAGTCTGAAGTTAAAATGCAACTTGGTCCAAAGTTAACACAAGGACATGGTGCAGGAGCAGATCCAGAAGTGGGTAGATTAGCAGTTCTTGAAAGTGAAGATGAAATAAAAAAACATTTAGAAGGAACACATGTTTTGTTTATTGTTTCAGGTATGGGAGGAGGAACAGGAACAGGAGCAGGACCTGAAATTGGAAGAATAGCATTAGATCTTGGCATTTTGGTTATTGGTCTTGTAACAACTCCTTTTGAATTTGAAGGTGAGCAAAGAAAGAAATGTGCGAGATTAGGTGTAGAAATTTTTCAAAAAAACTCAGATGTTTTAATTGTAATTAGTAATCAAAACCTATTTTCGTTATCTAATTCAGAAACCACATTTGAGAACGCCTTTAGATTAACAGATGAAATTTTATGCGAAGGTTTAAGAAGTTTTATTCAAACAATAAAAGAGCCAGCTAGAATTAATGTTGACGTTGCTGATTTTTTCACAATTATGAAGGGTAAAAAAAGTAGAGCAAGAATGGGAACCGGATTTTCGTCTGGTGAAGATAGAGGAATTAAAGCAGCACAAGAAGCTATGGCTAGTCCATTATTAGAGCTAGGCGGAATGATGTCTAAAGATATTGATGGAGTAATTATTTGCATTCGTTGTGGTAAAGATATGACTTTATCAGATATAAACAAAGCAGTTGAATATATAAGACAATCAGTATCTCCAGAAGCAAACATTATTTTTGGAGCAACATTAGATGATGACTTAAGCGGAAAAGTTGAGTTATCTATTTTCGCAACAACCTCTAATTACACAGAAAAAAACAAGCCAGTTGAAAACACTTTTAACGAATTTGATGATAGTTATTCATCAGATTTTGATACAACATCTTTTGATGAATTATTAAGCTTGCAAGAGGATGATCTAATAGGACAACCTCACTCTGCAGCAGTTAATGAAGCCTCCGAGGATTATGTGGTAAAAAAGAAGCCGAAAGGTTTTTTTAAAAGATTATTTAGTTTCTTTTTTGGTAGCAGCAAAGATGAAAACGAAGCTTCCGATGTGCCTCCGTATATGAAATAAAACAGAGGCTGTTCAAAATAAAAAAATTTTTTTAATATTTTGATATGTCTTTAATAATTAAATCAGAAAACGATTTTCATAAATTTGTTTTAGAAGAAAAAGATATTTTTGTTGTTGTTTATTTTTTTGCTCAATGGTGTGGGCCTTGTAAGATGTTTTCTAGTGTTTTTGAATCTGTTTGTGAGGAATATCAAACAATGTCCGAAGATCAAAAAGTAAAAATATATAAAATTGATATTGATAATTTATCAAAAATATCAGCAGATTATGGAATTTTATCTATCCCTACTTTTATTATTTTTCGAAATGGTGTGGAGTGCGCTAGGCAAATTGGAATACAAGAAGATTTTAGTGATTGGGTTGCTTCTAATATTATAAATTTATAAAAAATGAAGTTTGTTTTTGCAATTGGTAATCCTGGTTTATGTTATAAAAACACATATCATAGTCTTGGTTTGCTTTTATCTGATGCATTATTAAAAAAGTGTGGTTATATACAAAAAAAAGAAACGAATAGGTATGTTTTTTATAAAACACCTAATAATGTGAACATAATTCAATCAAAGGTTTTTATGAACGTTTCCTTTGATGCATTAAGAGAATTATATATGTTTTTTAAATTTAAGCCTGAAGATTTATTGGTTTTACACGATGAATTAAGTATTAAAAAATTCACTTTTAAATTAAAAACAACAGAAGGTTTAGGTGGGCATAATGGATTACGTGATATTGCTAATAATATAGGTAAAAAATTTGCTAAGTTGCAAATTGGAATAGATCATCCTAAAAATTTTAATCCTAATTTAGATGTAAGTAGTTATGTTCTATCTAAGTTGAATATATCGGAATGGGAGCCTTATTTTGAAGATGGAATTAAAGAAATTTTAAATTGGTGTTTTTAGTTTAAGTAAAAAAAATAATTATTCTTGTCAATAAAATATTATATTATATTCTGCATATCCAACTTTTTTCGTGTTTCTTAAATCGATATAATAATTTTCTTTTAAAAAATATTCAGGAAAAATTTCATGAAAATCATTTAAATCTTTAATGGATCTATTTAGTTTGACTAAAATTCCAGGCCTTAAATAAAGATCAATTCTATAATGAAAAATAGTAGCCGCAAATGTTTTTTTTAAAATTTTAGGATGTTTTTCTAGCTCTTTATAATATATTGGCCAATATTTAAGGTTTCCAGATATTGCAATGTAATCATCTGGATCATCATTTTCAGAGTCAAATGTATTTCCTGTGTTATCCATAAAAAAAATTTTATTATTTTTTGAAAACACTCCAATAATTTTTTTTTGAACGGGAATAACTTCTAAATTTTTTCTGTTTTTTATTATTACACCAGCAATTCTATTGTTTTTTTCTTTTTTGGCAATTTTTTCAATATAAGTATAACAATTATTGTAAGGAATGAAAAAACCGAAATATTTAACGCAAAAAGAGCCGCAAACATATAAAATAAATAAAATTATGTTTAGTTTATATTTCATTTTTACATTTTAATTGCAAATTCATTATATATAAAGGTTTTTATGTTTTTAGATATTTAAATTGTGAAAATGTAGATGTTAAAAAGCCTAAAATAAAAAATATTATGAAAATTTCATAGTTTATTAATAAAAACACATATGATATGTTTAGAAAAACTGTTTTAATTTTCCCTAATTTCGATGCTGGTATGTCTTTTTTATATATATTTCTTATTATTACCATTGCTATTTCTCTTGAAATTAATAGAAAAACAATAAAGAAAATTGGAAAATATTTATTGGTGAAAAAAATATATAATAGCATGTTTATAGAGAAAATTTTGTCTGCTATTAAATCTAAATTTGCTCCGTATTTACTTGTTGTATTTAATTTTCTTGCTAAAAAACCATCAAAAAAGTCTGAAATTGATGCTAAAAAGATACAAAAAACAGCTAATTTTATGCTTTTTTTGTATAAAAAAACATCAATAATTAAGGTTAAAATAATTCTTGAATAAGATAAAATATTTGGAATTAGTTTTGAAATTTTATTCATAATTTTCAGTTTACAAAATTTTTAAGAAAATGTTTATTTTAAGAAGAATTATTTAAAAAATTTACTTGTTGGTGTGTTTTTATTTTTTAATTCTTCATACGTTCCTTCTGCTATTATTTTTCCTCCGTTTTTACCACCTTCTGGCCCTAATTCTATTAACCAATCTAAATTTTTTAATACATCACAGTGATGTTCTATTATTATTATTGAGTGTTCTTTTGCTTTTAATTTGTTTAATATTTGCATTAGTGCTTGAATATCGTCAAAATGCAGACCTGTTGTTGGTTCATCTAAAATATAAAGCGTTGATAGTTGTATTTTCTTTTTTTGCCCTAAAATTTTTGCTAATTTTATTCTTTGAGCTTCTCCACCTGAGAGCGTGATTGCGTTTTGTCCTAGTTTTATATAATCTAATTTCACGTTTTTTAATGTTTGTAACATTTCTTTCATTTGTGGTATAAAGTTGAAAATATTTAATGCTTCTTCTACTGAAAGATTTAAAACATCAGCTATTGAAAGATTTTCATATTTTATTTCGCATGTTTCTTTGTTAAATCTCTTTCCTTGACATTCTTCGCACTGAATTTCGACATCTGGTAAGAAGTGCATTTCTATATGCCTTACTCCTTCTCCTTTACACAATGCACATCTTCCTCCTTCTACATTGAAAGAAAATCTACTTGCTGTGTATCCTCTGCTTTTTGATTCTGGAAGTTGCGCATACCAATCTCTTATATAACTCCATATTCCTGTATATGTTGAGGGAGTTGATCTTGGTGTTCTTCCTATTGGAGCTTGATTAATTATTTCAAATGGAGGAATTTCTCCTTCTAATGAGCACAACGAAGAATCTAGGTCATCTTGCTTTGCTTTTAGTGCTGTTGCTAAAATTTCCATAATTAACGTGGATTTTCCGCTTCCTGATACTCCACAGACTCCTACCAAACAATTTAATGGAATATCAACGTTTAATTGATTTAAATTATTAAATGTTGCGTTTTTAATTGATATTGTTTTTGAGTTTTTAAAATCAAAAGGTGTTTTTTCAATTTTTATTTCTTTTTCTTTTTTAAGATATTGAGATGTTAGGGTGTTTTGTTTTAATAAATTTTGCAATGTGCCTGAGAAAACCACCTCTCCTCCGTATACACCTGCTTTTGGACCTATTTCTATTAAATAATCTGATGCTAACATTGTTTCTTCATCGTGTTCCACCATTAATATTGTGTTTCCTAGGTTTTTTAGCTTTTTTAATGTGTTTATTAGTTTATCTTGATCTTGTGGGTGTAAACCTATTGATGGTTCGTCTAAAACGTATAAAACACCTTCTAAACCAGATCCTATTTGTGATGCTAATCTTATTCTTTGGCTTTCTCCACCTGATAATGTTTCTGCCGATCTTTCCATTGTTAAATAATGCAGGCCTACGTCGAGTAAAAACTCTAATCTTTTGCTTATTTCGTTTGTTAATGAGGTTGCGATTTCTTGATCTGATTTTGATAGGGTTAGGTTGTCTATAAAGTTTTTTGCTTGATTTAATGAAAGATGGCAAACTTCAGCTATGTTTTTGTTTTCTAATTTTACACATAAAGCTTGTTCGTTTAATCTTAAACCTAGACATTTATGACACTGTTCCTTTATTCCCCAGTCATCTTGTGTGTATCCTAATCCTGAGCATTTTTTACATGCTCCAACTGGGCTGTTAAATGAAAACAATCTTGGCGAAAATTCTGTTAAGCTAAATCCTGATACTGGGCAAATTGCTGTTTTTGAAAATGTTGATTCTTTCTCTTCTGTTGTTACTTTTATTATTTGGTTATATTCAAATGCATTTGCTATTGCGTTTTCTATTTCATATCTTTCGTTAAACTCTGTGTTAAATTGCCCTATTAATAGTTCTATTGTGTGAAATTTGTTTTTGTCTAATTCTGGAATTTCATCTAAAGAGTAAATTTTATCGTCTATTATTATTTCACTAAATCCTTCTTTTTGTAATTTTAATAATTCAACTTTAAAACTACCTTTTCTTTTATATATTATTGAAGATATTAGTTTAAATTCTTTTATGTTTACTGATAATAAATGATTAGTGATTTCGCTTGGGCTATAGGCTTTTAATGGCAAATTTGTGAATGGAGAGTGTGGTGTTCCGATTCTTGCATAAAGAACCCTTAAATAATCATAAATTTCTGTTACTGTGCCAACTGTGGATCTTGGGTTATATCCTTGGGTTTTTTGCTCTATTGCTATTGATGGTCTTAGCCCTGATATTTTTTCAAAATCTGGTTTTTCAAACTTGTTTAAAAATTGTCTTGCATAACTTGATAAGCTTTCTAAGTATCTTCTTTGGCCCTCTGCAAAAATTGTATCTATTGCTAATGAAGATTTTCCTGATCCGCTTACTCCTGTTATAACGGTTATTTGATCGTGTGGAATTTCTAGGTTAATATTTTTTAATCCGTGTGTTTTAACTCCTTCAAGTTTGATATATTTTTGATTTGCATTGTCCATTTATTATTCTCTAAATTCGTTAATTTGATTTTATAATATATGCTGTATTGTAAATATGCTAGATATAACATTATGTTAAACGTATCTATAGTATCGAAAATTCCATTTATTGCTTTTATTTCTCTTTCATTAAAAAACATATACTCTAGTTTAATTTCATTTTCGTTTACTATTATTGCAGATTTTGTAAGCATTTTTTGAGATAAAAAGAATAATAATGGAGTTAGTTTGGTGTGTTGAAAGTTGATTAATATATTAAATTTTGTTTGTTCTAAAAATTCTTTAAATTTTTTGGTTTGTAATTCGTTATCTATACTTGTTCTATATAAAAATCTATACATATCAACTTTTAATATTGCTTCTTTTATTGATTGGTTTAGATATTCGGGTTCATTTTCTTCAATTGCCATTTGCGCTGATCCTAATGGGTTTATTAAATCATGGCAAATTTTTGTTAGCAGAGAGTCTATTGCATTTTGAACTTTAAAATGTTCCATAATATATATAGTCTTAGATTTTGATTAAAATATCAATAATTCTTGAAAAAATATTTTATAAAATGTATTTTTTTATTAATGAGAATAATTTTTCCTTTTAATAAAGATTTGGAAAAAATTTTTCAATTATTAAATTATAATTGCAAATTAGTTGGTGGATGTGTTCGTGATTTTATTTTATTTAATACTTTAGTTGATGATATTGATATTGCCACTCCTTTTTTACCTTTTGAAGTTAATGATTTGCTTAAATCGCATTTTTCTATTATTCCAACTGGGTTAAAACATGGTACTGTTACTATTGTTGGTGAAAAAAAATATGAAATAACCACTTTAAGAAAAGATGTTGAAACCGATGGGCGGCATGCTTTGGTTTCTTTTTCTGGTACTACTTATGAGGAAGATGCTGCTAGGCGAGATTTCACTATGAACGCTTTTTATTGTGATTATTCTGGTGAAATTTTTGATTATTTTGATGGTCTTAAAGATTTGGATCATGGCATTGTTAAATTTATTGGTGACCCTGAAATGAGAATTAAGGAAGATTTTCTAAGAATTTTGAGATTTTTTAGATTTGCCGTTCGTTTTCGTAATGCTGATTCTTTTGGATTAGCTGCTTGTCTTAAATTGAAAGAAGGTTTGTTGACTATTTCTAAAGAACGAATTACTCAAGAGTGGTTTAAAATTATTAATGGCAAGTATTTTTCTGAATTTTTTAAAGATTTTCTTCCTATTATGGATATTCTTAATCTGAAAAGTTCGCGAAAAATTGATTTAATTGATATTTTCAATCTTTCAGATTTGGCTTTTACTAGTTTATTTTTGAATGAAAAAAGTTTGATTTGTTTATCTAATTCTCAGAAAAAATATATTAATTTATTAAAAGGTGTTTCTTTAAAAAATCAAACTGATGCTAACATTATTTTTAATAAATTTGGAGAAAAACTTTTAAATGATAAAATGATTTTAGAAAATGTTTTTTTTGAAAAGATTAAAATAGACTGTGTTCCTATTTCTGGGCAAGATTTGATTGATTTTGGATATATGGGTAAGCAAATTGGTGATGCTTTGAAACAAATAGAGTTTTTTTGGTATCAGAATTTTGGAAAGTTATCTAAAACTGAGTTGTTAAATTTTTATAAGGATAATTATGCAAAATAAATTTTCTTTGATAAAAGATAAAATTAAACTTTTAGATTATATAAGTAAATTTGTTAAATTAAAAAGTGTTGGAGATGGAAAGTTTGTTGGCCTTTGTCCTTTTCATCATGAAAAAACAGCCTCTTTTCATGTTAATTCTGATAATAATTTATTTCATTGTTTTGGATGCGGTCGAGGAGGAGATTTAATTTCTTTTTATTCAGAATATAATCACTGTGATACTAAAAAAGCCTTTAATGATTTGTGTGAAATTGTTGGTGTTGAGATTAAACAAAAAAATGTATCTAATTCTTTAAATAAATTATTAGATTTTTTTTCTATTAATAATGAAGCTATTGATTTTTTGAAAGATAGGGGGGTTAACTTAGAATTTGTTGAGAAATTTCATCTTGGTTGGTGTCCTTCTTTTCAGTTGGTTCAAGAATTTTTAAATCGGTATAAATTAAATTTTTCCAAATTTGGTTTTAAATCTGTTTTTTTTAAAGTTTTTCAAAACAGGGTCACTTTTCCAATTTTTGATGATTATGGTAATTTAGTAAGTTTTGGTGGAAGGTGTTTAGATTCAAGGGATAGTAAATATATTAATGGTGCTGATTCTTTTGTTTTTCACAAAAAAGAAATTTTATATGGTTTAAATTTTATTAAAAAAAAAGATGTTATTTATTTAGTTGAAGGGTATTTAGATGCTATATTAATGCAGCAGAATGGATTTTCTGCTGTTGCTTGTATGGGAACGGCGGTTTCAAAAGAGCATATAGAAAAGCTTTGGAAGCATACTGATAAAATTATTATTTGTTTAGATGGTGATCAGGCTGGAAGAAAAGCCTCTCATAAAGTTGCTTTACTTGCTTTAAAATTAATTAGGACTGGTAAAGAAATTGATTTTATTTTATTGGATTCAAATCAAGATCCTGCTAGTTACTTATTAAACAATAAAGATTTGAGTGATTTAAAAACCTATCCTCTTTTTGAATTTTTTTTAATTTTAGAAAAAATCCCTGAAAATCCAGATAAAAAAGCTTTGTTTTTTAAAAATTTATTTGATTTGTTAGGCTCTATGTGTGATCCTTTTTTAAAAATTGAATATAAAAAAAGTTGGAATCAATTTAGGTGGAGTAAAAAAAAATTTCAAAATGTTGAAAAATTAAAAAATTATGAGACAAAAACTCTTTTTTTATTACTTTTTAAGTTGATTTTGGGGTATAATGAACTGTTGGATCAAGTTGCAGAGGATTTTTTAAAATTAAACATGGATAATAGCTTAAAAAAAGAGCTTTTGCTTTTATTAAATGGAAGTTCTTTGTCTTGTTCTTTTTTGGATGAGGTTGCTAAAATTAATTTTGGTCTTGATGGGTTGAGTTTTGACACTGCTCTTGAAGAGTGGTATAAAATATTTAATCATATTCAAAATGTTTCTAATAAAGAGCGAGAAACAAGATTTTTGAAAAATTTTACTGAAGAGGAATGGGATTTGTATAAACAATGGTTGAGTCAGAGGGACTATAATGAATAAAAAAAATGATGTTTTGTTGAATTTGGATCATATTGATTATAATTTTAATGAGGAGCTTAAAACTCTGATTACTCATTTATTTAATGATACTTTTAAAAAAAAAGGGGTTATAAATGTTTCTGAAATTCGTGAAATAGTTGAAGAAGGAGATTTTGATCTTGGATATGTTGATATTATTGCTGATTTTTTTATTAGTAATGATATTAATATTGTGGATGATGAATCTAAAGACGAGGATGATGATATCGAGGATAAATCTAAAGAATTTGCTTCCGAGGATGATGAGTCTGTAGATTTTGAAGAAGAGGTTGTTGAAGAGGAAGAGGATCCTGAAAAATCAAATCTAGTTTTTACTGATAATGCTAGAATAGAGGATCCTGTAAGGTTGTATTTAAAAGAAATGGGCTCTATTCCTTTGCTGTCAAGAGAAGAGGAGGTTTCTTTTGCTAATGATATTGTGAATGGTAAAAACGGAATGTTATCTTGCATGGTTAATTTCCCTTTTGTTATTGACCATATTTTAACATTGTTAAATTTTGTTTTAATGAAGGAGGAGGCTTCTAATCCTGTTGAAGAAGAAATTATTCATCAATTAGCTGAAGATTCTGAGGTGTTTTTAGAAGAAGCTGAAGAGGATGAAGTTGTTCTTGATGGTTTAGAAGATGCAAAAAAAATTTATGGATTATGTATTTCACTAAAAGAAGAAAAAGATTCTGAAAAAATAAGTAACATTAAATTAGATTTGATTGAAGCTTTGAAAAACTTAGATTACACTTTTTTAAATCAACTTGTTGCAAACATTAAAGATATTTCCGTCTTATTAAATAATTTTGATGTTAAGTTGATGGGATATGCGTTAAAACTAGGATATTCTAAAGAGACTTTTTTTAAAATTTTGAAGGGAAAGTTTGAATTTGGTGGTTTTTTTGAAGAGGGGAGTGATGATTGGTCTGATTTTATTAAAAAATTAAATGAAGCTATGCTTTTGGATATTAAAATTTTTGTTCAATCTTTTGAATCAAAAGTTTCTATGGCTATTTATGATTTTAAAAAACTATATTTGCAATTTAATGAAAACGCTGAAAAAGTTGCAAATGCAAAAAAAAGCATGGTTGAGTCTAATTTACGATTAGTTGTTTCTTCTGCTAAAAAACACACGAATAAAGGTTTAGATTTCCTTGATTTAATTCAAGAAGGAAATATTGGTTTAATGAAAGCGGTTGAAAAATTTGATGCTGAAAGAGGTTTCAAGTTTTCTACTTATGCAACTTGGTGGATTAGACAGTCTATTTCTAGGGCTATTGCTGACCAAGCTAGAACAATTAGAATTCCTGTTCATATGATTGAAACTTTCAATAAAATTTCTAGATTATCTAGACAGTTTGTAAATGTTCATGGACGAGAACCTACTGATGAAGAATTGGCTAAGAAGTTAGATATGTCTTTAGATAAAATTAAAAAAGTTTTGAGAATTGCTAAAGATCCTGTTAGCATGAATGCTCCTATTAATCATGATGATGAAGAAAGTAGTTTAAGTGATGTTCTTGAAGATAAATCTGTAATGTCTACTTTTGATGCGGCTTTAACTTCTGCTTTGCAAGAGGAAATTTCAAAGGCTTTATCTACTTTGAGCACAAGAGAAGATAGGCTTATTAGAATGAGGTTTGGAATTGGCACAAAAACAGAACACACTTTGGAGCAAGTTGGAAACAAGTTTAAAGTGACTCGTGAAAGAATTAGGCAGCTAGAATCTAAATTGTTGAGGCGGTTAAGTTTACCTGGAAGAAGTAAAAAGTTAAGAGATTTTTTAAAGTAATTTAATTTAAAAAGATGTTTAGGTTTGTTTTCTAATCTTTTTTAATATTTTCTAGTTTAGTCTCAGGTTCAAAAGTTTTAATATATTAATGGTTCAGCTGAGCAATAAAAACCTATTTGTGCTGCCATATCAAACCTTGTTTGAAAAAAAATTGATGTTTGTTTATTAATATAAAATTTCATTTTATCATTTTTTTTATGATTATTTGTGATTATCAGCCAAGCTATTATGTTCTGCACTTTATATTGTTCATCTTTATTATCTATATTTCTTGCCACCCATTGATCAAGCTCTTTTTGGGTCTTAAAATTTTTTGGCTGTTGTGTTAAAACAAAAAAATAATCATTTTCTTCTATTACTGATATATTTTTTTCATCAAAAATTTCAAGTTGATTTTCTTGTGAGTAATAATCATGATATAAAATATTTTCATGTTGCTTATATAATCTTAAAAAAGATTTTTCTTTTTCTTTTGGGTAATATGATAATGGTGTTTGAATCGGGATGTTGGTGTCTGTTAATAACGGATTTACAACATATAAAAAAGCCCTATTATTTGCATCATATAAATAGGTTTTAGATATTCCCAATGTTTTATATGGAACATATCCTTGATAAAGAGTTATTGATGAATTACCATCTTCGTTTTTGGATGCATATGGTAATTTACCGTTTTTCAAAAGATAATTTTGCATCGCTATTCTTATATGGTGATATTTTGTTTCATTTATATCTTTTTTGTTCATTTTTGAAATAAGAGTATGTAAAATTGTTAAACTGGTTAGCATTAAACCCATTATAGATAGGCTTAATGTTAACTCTAGTAATGAGAATGCGTTTATTTTTTTCATATAGATATTTCTAATATATAAGCTTTTTCTTTTTTATCATCAGGATATGTGTTTAAATTAGAGCCTAGTTTAATTTTTATTGAGCCATAGTCCTCTTCTAAAGTTCCATCAATTTCTTGTTTGATTTTTTGAGCAGTTTCTAAATTTAAAATTCCTTTTTTATCTTTGTTTGCTGCTAAATATACAATTGATAAATCTTCGAAGAAAAAGATTCCTCCTACAGCGGGTTTTTGTTCTTTTTTAGAAATTTGGTTTGCTTGTATTAGTTGGTTCCATATTTCATCGTTTTTTGCATCAATTGTTAAATCGTTTTTATCTATGTTTTTTAGTAAGGTTATCTGATTAATTGTTTTTTGAACTTTTGCTAAATTCATCAATTTATTTCCTTGAGAAATAGATATCATTAAAATTCCCATAATTGATAAAACAATCATTAATTCTAAAAGTGAGAATGCTTTTAATTTTTTCATACTAAATTAATAAATACAAGTTACTAGAAAAAAAAACAATAAGCTTATAAAAATTAAGTGCTTGATTTTGTTGTTGTTGTGAAATTATAAGAAGAAGAAACATTTCCTTCATTTCCACCTTCTGTGTTTGTTGAAGTTGTTGTTCTTGTGAAGCTTGAATATCTGAAGCTTACAGCCAAGATATCACCATGTACAATAAGATTTGTTGTGTAACTTGTTGTAAATGTATTGGTTTCTAAAACAGTAGGACTTTCTGCGTTTATAGTTTGAATTCTTACTATAACAATGTCTACACAATTATTTTGATGAAAAACATTGTTAAAATCTGCATTTAAAAAGGAAGCGTTTATAACAATATCCAAGGTTCCTGCGTTTAACCCTCCATCTGGCTTTACAGGTTCTGAGGCTGCTTTTTGAATGCCTCTTCCCATTTTTGTTCTAAACTCTTCCAAATGACAGTAATCTGTGAAATTTGGAATTTTACTGCTTGTGATTGTTGTACCTGTTGAGTTTGTATCTGAACCACTGGATTGCGCAATTTTTATTAAAAAATTTGGCGTAATGACAGCAGAATTCTTTTCACCTTCGTGTAGTTCATCAAGATATTTGCTATATATTGACATAAAAATCCCCCTAATGTTTTTAATCTTATTATGCAAATGGTAGATCATAAAAACAAACAAGTCAATACAAAAGGTGAACAAACAGTTAATTTTATATTAAGCAAATAAGTTCAAAAGAAGAAATATGGTTTATTCACTTATTTTTTTTTGCTGTTCTTTTTCTTTGCTTTTTTCTTCTTTTTTGGTGGAGCGGCTTTTTTGACTGGAGTTCCTTGATCGGATTTTATGGTCATAAAGTTATGCTGAGCAGCATGCATACCTCTAGCACTTCCATTTTTTTTGATTTCAGGTGTTTTTCTTTCAACAGCAGAATATCTAAAGCTTATTGCTAAAACATCACCCTTTGTTATCATGCTTGTTATATAACATTGTGTGAACGTATATGATTCTAATGTTTGTGGTGTATCTGTGTTTATTCTTCCTATTCTTACTATTGAAACAGTCTTTATTGGGTGATTTTGATAAAAATATAGATGTGCATCAGCGTTTACAGATGATGATGGTACTATAACTTTTAAGTCATATCCAATTAATCCACCGTTTGGTTTCATAACATCTTTCACGATAGAAGATTCAACCCCTCTGTTCATTGCAAATTCATGATCAATGATTTGACAATAATTTTTAAATCCTTCGATTTTACTTTTTGTTAACTTTGAAATTCCCATTAGCCAATTTGGATCATTTACTCCCGAGGGCACGTTTGATGCATCGTTAGCTACAGATAATTTGTCAAAAAGTTGTTTATAAGGCGCGTTCATGATTTAGTTTTTCCTTTCTTCCTTTCTTCTCTTATAGCTTTGCTACCAATCTGAGGGAAACAGCTAGTTCTTCCAATTGAAAATGTGGTTTTAGCAAAATAATTGCTTTATAGCTACCAGGATCATCTGGAGAATCTACAACCGTTATTTTTGCCAATCGTAAAGGATATCTAGATTTTACTTCTTGAGTTCCCATATCTGATAACAAGACATATTGGGCAATCCAGTTTTGCAAGTAAACTTGTACTTCTGCAGCTGTTAAGAACGAACCAATTTTAGCTCGCATTAACATTTTTATATAATGAGCAAATCGAGACGCATTCAAAAGATAAGGTAATCTTGTGGATATAACTGCATTTGCTGAAGCATCAGGCGTATTATATCTTTTTGCTTTTTGTGAAGTTTGTCCGCTGAAGAACACAGCATGATCATTACCTTTTGAGTGACAAAGAGAAATAAATCCTAAGTTACTTAATTCTTTTTCTCTTCTATCTGTAATAGAAACTTGGCAAGGACACTTCAATTCAACGTCTCCACCATCTGTTTCATAGGTAAAGGTTGGAAGACTTTCAACTTTTCCACCACCTTCTTCACCTCTAATAGCAGTTGTCCAGCTAAATTCAGCGTATGCAGTTGTAATTTTCAAAGCTAAATCATATGCAGGATTTCCCCAACAAAACAAACTGTTGTTTGTTCCTTCAACATCTTCTTCATAATTGAATGATTCACAAGGATTTTCTTCTGGATCATAAGGAGATCTCATTAAAACAGTAGGTAATACCAAGCTTACATATCTTGAATCTTCTGTTTGTCTAAAACTATTCCATGCAGCTAATTCTGAGCTTTCAAAGATAGAAGCTAAGTCTCTTGGAACCCCTAAATCAGCAAATGATTCAATGTCAAACATATTTGGATTAACTCCGCCAATGAAAGGAGCGTGTGATGCAGCTGCAAGAGTGGAAATTGCTCTTAATAATTCAATATCATATTTAGATCGACCAAATGCGAAATCTCCAACTAAACAGGAGTATGGAGTTCCACCTAATGTTCCATATTCATCTTCATATACTTTTTTAAATAATGCGCTTTGATCAAACTCTACAGCCCTCATTAAATCATTATAAAGCTCTTTTTTTGTGATTGGTAACAATCTTAATTTCAAATGAGTACCAGTTTCTGTATTGAATACTAATTTTTGCAATCCTCTCCAAGATGCTTCCAATTTTTGAAAAACAGGATTATGAATTATAGCATCCATTTGGGCAGAAATTTGAGCATCAATATTAGCAACCAATCCAATTAAGAAAGAGTATGGATCAGTTGTTATAGCATTGTTTTCATCAATTGTTTTAAACGCTTCGTTTAATTCAACAAATAAATTCAAAATAAAACTAGAATCAACTTCAGGTTTAATTAATTTTATTTCGTTTAACCATTTTGTGGTTGCTTCCATTTTTTTTGTTTCAATATCAAGGGATAAAGCTTTTCTTTCCTCTTTATTGGTCATCCAAACTTGAATTTTATCATTTAATGGATCATTACTATCTAATTTTGAAGATAAATCCATTAAAGCGGTTCTTCTATCTAAAAGGTTTTTTAAAACAGGCACTTTAGAAGCGATGGAATCTGGAGTAAAATCATTAAAGCTTGAAAATTCTAATGGAACTCTAATTACTTTTACTTTTTTATCTATTACGCTATCTACTGAAATTGAGATCTTAGGGTTTAATGAAGATATGACTGCATTAAAATTATCTCTATTAATTTCAATAAACTTACGTGTTTTAATATGTTCTAAGGCTTCTGCATTATCACCAACCACATCAGCTAAAATTCCAACGATAAAAGGAAGTTCTGCTTTTTCAATCGCATTACCTTTTTCTACGTCATAAGTGATTTTAACTCGTGGAGGTCTTATCCTCAGCAAGGCATGTTGCACGCTACTCATTTTTATATTTCTCCTTGGATGTTATTAAACAAAAAAATGATTTAGAAATTATTGAAAAAAACATTGTTTTTTTTTAACTTTAATAAAAATTTTATAGTGCAAATTAATTGCATTTTTTAATAAAAAATAACTTTGAATCGTTATTTATGGTTTCAAATTTATTTATAACTTTTTTAAAAACAGAAAATTTTCTGAATTTGAAATTTAGAAAATTATTTAATTTTTGGGGCAGCCCCAACTTCTTGAAATTTCTTTAATAACTCTTCAGCCTTAGTTTTCTCAAACTTTCCTAAAGAGTAAGGAGCAGCATCGGTTATAGCTTCTACTGCTTTTTTTGCATCCATTAAAGATAAATCAGGGTTAACTTCTCTAAGAGCTTTAATTGTTTTAATTTTTTCTCCCATAGCAGTTAAAAGAACCTCTTTTTCAGAATCTTCTTCTTCAGCAACAGCAGCTGGTCCAGCAACAGCAACAGTAGCTGCAGCCGCACTTACTCCCCAACGATCTTCACATTCTTTAACGAATTCAACCGTTTCTGCAATAGTTAATCCTTCTAACCCTTTAATTATATCATCGATTTTATTAGAAACACTCATTTTTTAATTTCCTTCTCTTAATTTTTCGCACCTTGCATTAACAACACGAAGAGCTTTTTTTGTTACTTCACTTATAACACTTAACACCTTGGATTGCAAGTTCTCTTTAGATCCGATGCTAGCTAACTCATAAACAAAGTTTAAATCATGGTTTTTGTTTTCACTAGAAGCAGCTTTAATTATTTTGACATCTTTAACGTCTTTTTCTAAAGTTGCCGCAATTTTACTAGCTTCGAAAAAATCATCCCCAAAAATAAATAAATTTTCAAGCTTAAGGTTTGATACAGCATCATTGTATGTGGTATTATCAAAAGCCTTTTGTGCTAACTTATTTTTAATTTTTATAACAGTGGTTTTTCCTGTAGAGGATCTTCTTGCTTGATCAATTTGTTCATAAGTTATTTTTTTATGAGACAAAACCAATCCACATAACTTATCCGAAAATTTTTCTTTTAGCTTTTGTGCTAATTCTTGTTTTTCTAGTTTTATCATTGCTTGTTATCCTTATTTTCATTTATTTCCAGTTGTAAACTAGGGCTCATAGTAGAAGATATAAATATTCTCTTTATATATGAATGTGGTTTAACAACTTGAGGTCTTGCAGCTATAATAGCATTTTTTAAAGCGATATAATTTTCATATAGTGCAATTCCTGAAAAAGATGCTTTTCCAATATTAGACTGAACTAAAGTAGCTTGAGATCTAAATGTCAGCTGTCCAGCTTTTTGTTCTTTAACAGCTTTAACTAAATCTTTTTCTTCAACGACAGTTCCAAGTTTTGGATTGGGCATTTTTCCCTTTAAAACTCTTCCTAGTCCCAACTTAGCTAAATCGGGCATAATTTCTTTTGATGCAATATAAACATCTGCATCAACTTTTTCTGATTTAATATCAGATATTAAGTCTTCAAAGCCAGCATAAGTAGCGCCGTTGTCAAGATAATCTTGAATGTTTGTTTTTGTGAAAACGCCAACTTTAACATCCTTACCAAGGCCATTAGGAACAACTTTTAAAACGCCCTTAATAACTTGATCCGTTTTTTTAGGATCAATACCCAATATAAAAACAACATCTATAGACTCGTGTTTTTTTACATTATTAACCAACAAATTAAAAGCTTCCAAAGGATTATAAATTTTTCTTTCAAATTTTTCATATAAATTTAAAAATCTTTTTCCATGTTTGTTTTGTAATTTCTTTGGTAATGTACAATTTTTTTTTAACTCAGCCATTTGACCTCTCTTCTATTATTGTTAATCCCATAGCTCGAGCAGATCCAGCAATAATTTTCATTGCGCTTTCAATGCTTCTTGCGCTTAATCCTTCTTGCATTTTAATTTCAGCTATAGCTTTTAAATCAGATTTTGTAATTGTTCCAGCAACTGATCTTCCAGCCTCCGAACCACCCTTAGCAATTTTTGCAGATTGCTTTAGATAGTGAGAGACGGGAGTACCTAGTAATACGAACGTAAAAGTTCTGTTAGTGTAAACAGAAACTCTTACTCTTACTGGAGTATTTTCTTCTAATTTTTTAGTGACTTCATTGAATTGCTTAGCAAATTCAGCTCCGCTTACCCCTTTTTGACCAAACGCAGGCCCAATTGGAGGACCAGGCGTAGCTTTTCTTGCGGGTAGGCATAAGCAAATATAGCCAGCAATTTCTTTTCCTTTTGTGGTTGCTTTACTCATAAAACCTCTTACTCATTATTTATACGCTTTATTGCTGAAAATGGCAACTCTATGAAAATAGGGTTACCTAGGATGTTAACAGAAACAGAAACCATTTCGCTTGCTTCTTCTATTTTTTCTATTTTTCCTTCAAAATCCATAAATGGGGCCTCTAATATTTTAACAATTTCTCCAACTTCAAGCTTAGATTCTAATTTTTCTTTTTCCTCTGCATCTTTAATTTTTAAATTGTTAACGGTTTCTTCGTCAACTTCAACAATTTTTAAATGTTGATCTCTCATTAAAGAGGCGTATTTTATTTTATCAAAAATTTTATCAATGGTTTCGTTTAATATCATTTTAACAAAAATATAATTAGCCATTATTGCTCTTCTACTTGTCGTTTTTTGTTGTGTTAAAGCTGGAATAAACATATCTGATAACAAATCTAAAGACTTATATTTTCCTAAATTTTCTTTAAATTCTATTTCAAATTTTGTTTCAACTCCAGTTGGGCATTTTACTATGTACCATTTTGCACTTTGATCCGACATCGTTTTATGCTATCATTTTTTTTTAAAGTTGTAAAATTTTTTGAAACTAACTTTTAATGTTGTGTAAAATTATTATAATTGTTGTTATACTATGAAAATTAATAATTCCTATAAAATAATTGGAGGAAAAGCAATAAGTGGAAGAATTCGCTTGTCTGGAGCGAAAAATTTCTCAATAAAAGCATTGGCAGCTTCTTTATTAGTTAGAGGAGAGTCTTTTTTTTCTAATCTTCCAAATAACCTTGATGTTCAAAAAACGTTAGAAATGTTGAAATCAATTGGTGTTCAGTGTGATTTTAATGTTGAGGCAAGAGAGTGTAGAGTAAACACAACGAACTTAAAAAACATTTTATCAGATTCCTCCAACACAAACATGACAACTTTTTTAATAGCATCTGCTTTATTAAAATATTTTGACTTCATATCTTTTCCTAAAATGAAGGGATGTAATTTAGGCGATAGATTAACTGATTTCCATGTTTTAGCTTTCAATAAATTTGGAATAAGTTTTTATGAGGAGAAAGATGTATATCATATAAAAAAAAACAAAAAAATGTTGGGATGTGAAATAGAGCTTCCTTATCCATCTGTTGGTGCAACTGAAACCTGTTTGTTTTTGGCTTCTATATCTAGTGGAACATCTATTATAAAAAACATTGCGATAGAACCAGAAATAAATGCATTAATAACTCTTTTGATAGAAATGGGAGTTGATGTGTTTTATGAATCAGATAGATCTGTTAGGGTGATTGGCGATGCTGTTTTTAATACAATTTCAAACGGTTTTATTCATGGTGATTATTTAGAGGCTGCAACTTGGGCTGTTTTAGCTTCAATCACAAATGGATACATAGAAGTCGAAGGGGTGATTCCAGAATTGATAGGTTCTTTTTTAGGAGCTTATTCTATGTTAGGAGGAGAGTACAAAAGAATTTCCAATGATTGTATCGCTTTTTTTAAAGGTAAAAATTTTAGAAAATCTGTGTTCTTAGAAACCGGTGTGTTCCCTATGTTGAGAACAGATCTCCAGCCTTTTTTAGCAGTTATGGCGGCTTTATCTAATGGAACAACAACAATAATACATGAAACAGTATACAACAATAGATTAGATTACATAGAAGATTTTAATAAATTTGGCTGTGATCTAGTTGGGTTTAATGAGTGTATAGGTAATAAATGCCGCTATTCATGCAATTATTTGCATTCTGTTGTAATAAAAGGAGTTAAAAATATACGTTCTGTAAAAGAAATAAAAGCAAAAACAGTAAGAAGCGGTATGGCAAATTTACTTTTAGCAACAGTAGCAAAAGGAGAAACAATAATATCTTCAATAGACATAGTAGAAAGAGGCTATTGCTCCCTTTTTGATAAATTAAAGTCGATTGGTGTTGAAATTGCTTAATGATTATTAAATATTGAAAAAATTTTTTAAAACACATTAAAAACGTTTGAAATGTTGAATGTAAAATCTTTAAAAGATTACATGACTGTGCAACATTCACGGACAATGCTTTTTTCTTGAAATTTTTTAGCATCTTCTCTTTGTTGTTTGTCAAAGGCACCAACTTCTTCTTGCATCTGTTTTTCAAATCTTCTTGTACATTCGCTTGTTGTTTCGCCTGTTTGCACGCTCAAAAGTGAGTTTGAGCAAAAGAGAGCTCCTACAATTAATAAATATTTTTTCATAATACATTTCCTTCTTGTAAAATTTTATCTTTTTATTTGTGTTAAGTCAACATAGAAAAATATGATTGTGCTAATTTTTATACATCAAAATTTTTTTAATAAAATCTTTTCGTGTTTTTGTAATTTCACGAATAATTTGTTGTTTTTTGCATATTATTTATTGAAAAATATTTTCGACCATCACGCTTGATAAAAATTTTTAAAAATTATAGTATTGTTTCGTTGGAGAGGTGGCTGAGTGGCTTAAAGCGCCGGTTTGCTAAACCGTTGTACGAAAATTAATTCGTACCGAGGGTTCGAATCCCTCTCTCTCCGCGTTTTAGAGGAATGATTTTATGGCGCTAATTACTGAAAATGGGCTGAATAAACTGAAAAAAGAATTAGCTAGTCTAGAAGAAGACGAACAAGTTACTTTGCAGGCGGTGTCTTTTGCAAGAAGTTTGGGTGATTTTAGCGAAAACGCTGAGCTTGATGCAGCTAGAAATGATTTAGAAAGAATTCAGGGTAAAATTGCCGAATTAAAATCTGAAATTACTTCTTCTGTTATTTTTGATGTTATGTCTATAAATCACGATATTATCGGCTTTAATGCAACGGTTACTCTTGAAGATGATAATGGCGAAAAATCTGTTTATACTTTAGTCCATAATTCTGAATCTGATGTTAGTAAAAATAAAATATCGTTTTACTCACCTTTAGGGCAGGCTATGGCTGGTAAAAGAGTCGGAGATTCCTTTTCTTTTACTCCTCCTGCTGGCGAAAAAACTTATGATGTTCTTGAAATTGATTATTCTAATTGTTTCTTAGAAAAAAAAGATTGATTTTTTATTTTTCTATTTAATTTTCTATATTATTTTTTTAAGGTTTAACTAAATTTTTGTTAAAAAGCGTGTTGAAAACAGTTAAAAAAGGCTTAAAAAACTATCAAAAAAGGTTAAAAAACGTTAAAAAATGATCTGTTTTTTATTAAAATTTTGATCAAAATAGAAATTGTTTATTGTTTTTTGCGTTGACAGATGTTTACTGTTTGTTGAATTTGCCTTAGTCTCGCGCTCAATTCAAAAATGAAAATTGTTTTGTTATAATTACCGTTAGAATTTGATTGTGCGATTATAATTTTTGTTATTTACAAATATGTTTTCTTGGTTTTTACTGGAAAATTAGGGGTTGATTTTTTGTGTATTAGGTATTGCTCGTTTTGTCTGCGTGGGATAAAATTGGGGCATGAAGAAAAAGATGCTTTTATTTGTAGTTTTGGCATATAGCTCCAGTTTGTTTTCTCCTACAAAGGATGCCGATGATCAGCAGGTGCAGTATGTTTATTATCATCCGCCCAAAGATCTTGTTAATGGCATTGATTATAGAACCGCATTGGCTAATGCTATGGATTTTAAAAGAGATTGTAAGTATATTTCTGGTAGTAGTGGTACTATGCGTATGTTCATGGTTGCACCTAATGGCTTAATTAGAGATTGTAACCAAAAAGAAAAAGATGTTCATAAGAATCAAGCAGATCTAAGCCAAATAAGAGGTGCGTTATGAAAAACATGAAATTTGTCTTTTTGTTTTTATGTTTTTTTTGTTTTGCTGGTCTCGAAGAAGAACTTCGAGCCCTACAAAAAAATGTTTTGAAATTTCAATCAGAACATTCGAATTTGCTTGCTCCTACAAAGGAAGAGCCTGTTTGGTATGATGTGCCTAAAGATATAGCGGACACTGTGAAATATAAGGAAGCAGCATTTTCGGCGCAAAAACAAAGAGGTGATGAGCCTTGTATTTTAAGCGTGTCTCCGCCTCGTTATATTGCTGTTGGAAAAGATGGTCGTGTGAGAGATTTGACTCTTGACGAAAAAGAAGGGCTTCAGTTTCGTATGGATATAAGTAAGATAAGGGGTGTGAAATGAAAAACTTAAAATTTATTTCTTTGTTTTTGTTCTTTTATTGTTTTTCAACTCTTGAGGAAGAGGTTAAAGCGTTACGAACAGAGGTAATATTTGCTAATAATAAATTTTTTAAAGCGAAATTAGATGCTAAAGATGATGCTGACAAAAATCAAGAACGAATGCAAAATCTTGCCAAGGAAAACACAGAGTTGCGTAGTGATTTTCGTGCATTTCGCGACAAGAGTTCTAAGTTATCTATGATTGCTTTGGGGTGTCATTGTTGCTTCTTTGATGGTTGCTTTTGTGTTTTTCAAGCTTAATAATCACTTGTTTAGTGCTTAAAGAAAACAACAAACAAATTAATTAATTTACTTATTTTTTATTTATTTTTATTTTATATTTTAAAAATCTTGATTTTTCGAGGTTTTTTATAAAGAAATATAAAACCTCAAGCACTTCAAATGAAGAGCTTTCGATACGAATAATAAAAGGATGTTTTTTATTTTTGCTCATAGCAAAGCTGTTCTGCTATGATGTTATGATTATATGCGGCAATTATTAATTTTTTATTAAATTGCTTCGAGGGGTATTCTTTGATATAATTTTTTTGGATTCTTTTTTGAATCGAATTTTTAAGGAGATTTTTTATGGGTATTAGGCCTTTGACAGGTAGAATTTTAATCAAGAAAATTAAGACAGAAAAGGTTGGCGGTCTTTTTATCGCTGAGGCTACTAAAGATAAATCTTCTCGTGGTGAAGTTTTAGCTATTGGTGAATTTGAAAAAGACAAGTCTTTTAGCGTTAAAGTTGGAGATATTGCTGTTTTTCCTAGTTGGAGTGGTACTATTGTTTCTGCACCGGCTAGTGAAGATGAATTGATTATTATTAAAGCTGAAGAAATTTTAGGAGTGGAGGAATAAATTATGGCTAAAAAAGTTAATTTTGATAAAAAATCTTTAGATGAGATTAAGTTAAGTGTTGTTAATTTGATTGAAGGGGCTGTTAAGACTACTTTGGGTCCTGCTGGTAAGGTTGTTATGTTGGATCAAGGTTATTCCACTAAGATGACTAAAGACGGTGTTAGCATTGCTAAGGCTATTGATCTTAAAGATCCTGAAGAAAATTCTGTTGCTTCTTTTTTTAAGACTGCCGCTGTTCACACTGTTGATAATGCTGGTGATGGTACCACTACTTCTATTGTTTTGGCTGCTAATATTTTTAAGTCTGCTTTAAAGGGTGTTACTTATGGGGCTAATAGTGTTTTGGTGAAATCTGGTATTGATGATGCTATTAAAATTGCTGTTGATGCTATGAATGAGTTGAAAGTTGTTGTTGCTGACGATTTTGAAAAAATTAAGCAAGTAGCGATTGTTTCTGCTAATGGTGATTCTCATATTGGTGAGTTAATTTCTGATGCTTTTCAAAAAATTGGTAAAGACGGTGTGATTACTGTTGAAGAGGGAAAGACAAAAGAGCATGATTTGAAGGTTGTTGAAGGTATGCAATTTGATCGTGGGTATATTTCCTCTTATTTTGTTACTAACACTGAAAAAATGGTTGTTGAGTTAGATAATCCTTTTGTTTTAATTTATGATAAGAAAATTTCTTCTATGCAGATGCTTTTACCTGTTTTGCAGGCTGTTAATTCTGCTGGCAGAGGGTTATTAATTGTTGCTGAAGATTTAGATGGTGAGGCTTTGCAATCTTTGATTTTGAATAAGTTAAAGGGGGTTTTGAAAGTTGCTGCTGTTAAGGCTCCTGGTTTTGGTGATCGCAGGAAAGAGATTTGTCAGGATCTTGCTGCTTTAACTGGTGGTCAGTATATTTCTGAAGAGGCTGGTTATCGTTTGGATCAAGTTACTATTAATGAGCTTGGTCAGGCTAAAAGAGTTGTTATGAATGATAAGGAAACCACAATTGTTGAAGGTTTGGGTGAAAAGGCTGATATTGAAGATCGTATTAACCAAATTCGTTATCAAATGGAAAACGCTACTTCTGACTATGACAAGGAAAAATTTGCTGAAAGATTGGCTAAATTAGCTGGTGGTGTTGCTGTTATTAATGTTGGTGGGGCTACTGAAGAGGCTGCTAAAGAATGTAAGGATAGAGTTGATGATGCTGTTCAGGCTGTTAAAGCTGCTATTTCTGAGGGTATTGTTCCTGGTGGTAGTGTTTCTTTATTATATGCTAGAAATGTTTTGAAGGGGCATCTTGATTCTGTTTCTGGAGATAGAAAAATTGGTTTTTATGCTGTTTATCAGGCTTTGAAGGCTCCTTTGTTAACTATTTTAGAAAATGCTGGTAGGGATGATTTTGCTTTGGTTCTTGATAAAATTAATTCTTCTCAAGCTGCTAAAAATTTGAATTTTGGCTTAGATGTTCGTAATGATGTCTTTGGTGATTTAGTTCAAATTGGTGTTATTGATCCTTTAAAGGTGGTTCGTTGTGCCTTAATGAATGCTGGTAGTGTTGCTGGTATGCTTTTGACTTGTGAGGCTTTTGTTACTAACTTATCGGAGAAAGATTCTGATCATTCTATGGGTGGTGGAATGCCTCCTATGATGTAATTTTTTCATTGGGTAGAGATTTTACTTTTAGTGATGAATTAATCGATCTTTTAATTAATTTAAGTTTTTAATATTGAAGTTTTGTTTTAATGAGAGTTTTTTGAGCATGTTTCGTGTTGTTGATGTAATCAGCTGGTTTTGATATTATTTATTCATGGATTTTTTGAAGGAGTATCATCGTTTTGTTGAAATTTATTTTGCCGGGCTAGATTTTTCTATTTCTAACTTAACTTTAAATTTACTTTATCCGAGTTTTTTTATTTTTATTTTTTATTTATTTTTAAATGTTGGTTATTATCCTCAAGGGGTTCAAAATTTTTATGAAATGATCTATGAAAATTTATATTCTTTTATTTTAGGGCAAGTTGGCAAGAAGGCGGAACGGTGTATTCCTTGTTTGATGTCTTTGGCTGTTTTTATTGTTTTGTTGAATCTTAGTAATCTTTTTCCTTGGAACTATGCGGCTACTAGCCAATTTATGGTTAATTTTTCTTTGGCTATAATTGTTTTTTTTATGGTTTTTTTTATGGGGTTTAAGCATTATGGAATTCATATTTGGAAGCATTTTGTGGTTGATGTTCCTTTATTTATGCAGCCTTTTTTGTTTATTTTAGAGTTACTTTCTTTTTCCATTAGGCCTTTAACTTTGGCTGTTAGATTAAGTGTTAATGTTATTGTTGGTCATTTGATTTTGCACATATTGGGAAAAATGTCTTTGGGTTTTTCTGGTGATAAATTAATCACTCTTGTTTTTTCTATTGGATTTAGTATATTTGAGGTGTTAGTTTCATTTTTACAGGCTTATATTTTTATAATGTTGGCTTGCATATATATTGCAGAAATGAGTCTTGGTCACTGAATTAATAAGGTGTGGGAAAGGAGAATAGATATGAATTATGCTTGTGCTTTAGCTTTGTTGCCTATGGCTGCAACTGCTTTTTCTATTGCGAAAATTATTTGTAGTTATGTTGATGCTATGGGTAGAAATCCCGAGATGGACAAAACCGGGAATGGAAAAACTATGGTTCTTATTGGTATTGCCACTGTTGAATTAGTTGCTTTACTTTCTTTTGCTATTGCTTTTTCTCTTTTGGGAGTAAATCATTAATTTATGAGCAATCATATTTGTTTATACGGAAAAATATTTCATCAGGTTTTTTGGACTTTTTTGTCTTTTGCTTTGTTTTATTACTTTTTTTATTGTTTTTTTCGTTATCCAATTATGGGGGCTTTGAAGCTGAGGTCGGCAGAGGAGCATTTACTTAAAACTTTGATTCAGAAAAAAAAATCAGACAAATGTTTTTTTGACACTCGTCGAATAGAGCTTAAGCAATCTAAAAAAGCTAAAATTGATAGTTATGTTGTTAAAAAATTATCTAAAGACGAAAAGGAGTGGTCTGAAGAGCTTGTCTCTTTGAAGGTGGAGCTTAAATCCTTGAACTCTTTTACTTCGGGCCATAAGGTTGTTGATAATGATATTATAAATTCAATTTTTAATAAGGTGTTATCAAAATATGAGTGTTAATTTATTTTTATTTTTTAGTTTTATTTTTGCTTGTTTAATTTTGTTTTTTTCTTTTAAAGATCTTTTTTTTGCCGCTTTAAAATCTCGTAGAGAACTTATTATAAGCTCTACTGTTTCTTTAAAAAAAGATTTGAAATTTGTTGAATTAGACCGTGAAAAATCTTATAAGGAATATTTGGTTGATAAACATAAAACCGAAGACTGGCAGGAGGAGGCGGAGTACGCATATTTATCTTGTTACACGCAAAAACATTTAGCTTATAAGGCTTTTATTAATGATGAAAAAAACAAAATTATGTTAATGAAAAAAAACAAGGAAAAAGATTCTGAAATTATTGCTCTTGAATTTCTTATTGAGTCTTTATCTAAAAAAGCTGCCTCTGAAAATTTTCAATTAAATATTGATTTTGCTCAACTAATAAAAAATTTTTAATTTTAGTGTTTACTTTTTTTGTTTTTTATAATAAAGTTCTTTCATTGGGATATAGCCAAGTGGCAAGGCAGCGGGTTTTGATCCCGCCATTCCTAGGTTCGAATCCTAGTATCCCAGCTTTTTTAAGAAGGTTGTGCTATGAAGGTTGTTAGTTCGTTGAAAAGTTTGAAAACTCGTGGAGATGGTTTTTTAGTTAAAAGACGTGGAAGGCTTTTTTATATTTGCAAAAAAAATAGAAAGTTTAATGCAAAACAGGGTTGAGTATGTCGAAAAAATTTAATAGGGTTACTTTTGAAGAGCTCTCTAATGATTTTAGTCATTATGAGATTGCTTTTATTTCGTTTTGTAAGGCTTCTGATATTGTTTTATCTGGGGTTTCTTTGTTGTCTAATTCTCGTTATAAGCCTAAGGTTGCTATGGTTGCTTTTGATAAAATTTGTTCCAACCTTGAAGAAACAAAAGTTTATAAAGATGAACTTGTTCAAAGATTTAATTGTAAATATGAAGAAATTGTTGATGATGAAAATTATACTGTTGATGATTTAATTTAATTTTATGTAACTTTTTTTATACAAATTAAATTAATATATTGGCTGAAGATTTCTTTTATCTCTTGTTTTTTGATGGGAATAAAAAAGGTGTTTCTTTTACACGTCGAAGATTGTTTTCAACTATTTTATTTTTTTTATATTTTTTGAACAATTGATTAATAAGCGGGTGAAAGCATAATTAATGTTTTGTGGTGCTTTTTATTGAAAGCTTTTTATTGGCTGGTTTGAAAAAAAATATTTTGTTATATTTATGTTGTTTCTGTGAGGGGGGCTTTTGTTTATATCTTCAAAGCTTTGTAAAAAAAACACTTCATTATTTTTTCTTTTAAGCGTTTTTTAATTTGTTAAATTATTTTTTGTTCTTGTTGACTTTTTTTTGTTTTTTCTATAAAATTTTTACTGAAAAGGATATATTTCATGAGACAGACGACTTATCCCAAAGGTAGCTTGGATAAAAGAAAATGGCTGATTGTTGATGTTAAAGATTGTATTTTGGGTAGAGTGGCATCTAAGATTGCACATGTTATAAATGGAAAAAGCAATGTTCTTTATACTCCTTATGCTAACAATGGTTTCGGTGTTATTGTTTTGAATGCAAAATATATAAAGGTTACTGGTGATAAACTTGCAAAACCATTTTATTGGCATACAGGCTTTGCTGGTGGCTTGAAGCAAAGGACGATTAAAGAAAGATTGATGTCTAAGGATCCAACTCACGTTGTTTACAAGGCTGTTGAGAGAATGATTCCTCGTGGCCCCTTGGGTAGAGCTAAAATGAAAAATTTAAGGGTTTTTGCTGATGATCAGCACTGTTATCAAAGCTTAAAGCCTGAGGTTTGGAATTTGGATGAAGAAAATACCAAAAATAAGAGAGAAATTCTATGATTGAAAAAAATATAAATAATGAAACTTTAACTTCTATGATTGAGGTTCCTGTTCTTGATGAAATTTCTGAATCTGTATCTTTAACTGATTCTTATGCAACGGGTAGAAGAAAAGAATCTGTTGCTAAATGTTGGTTGACGATTAATAGAAAAGAAAAGTTTTCTATTCAAAAAATTAAAGATGGTTTTAATGTTTATTTTAATAATGAAGCTTTGTCTCACAATGCTGTTAGTCCTTTGATTTTATTGGATGAAACTCAAAATTTTGCTTTTAATTTTAATATTAAGTTTAAGTTGATTGGTGGTGGAAAATCGGGACAATCTGACGCTTTGAAACTGGCTTTTTCTAAGGCTTTGACTTTATTGTTTCCTGACATGCGATCTATTTTGAGAAAAAATGGCTTTTTGACTTCTGATTCTAGAAAGAAAGAAAGAGAACATCCTGGCTTTAGAACTTCTAGAAAGCCTCAGCAATATTCTCGTCGTTAATTTATGAATTTTCAAAAAATTTTATATGGAAAGCCAGCTTCTGAGCATCTTTTAAGTTTTATTAAACTGCAGGCTTTTAATTTTGAGCCTTGTTTGGCGATTGTACAAGTTGGTAATAATTCAGCTAGCGATTTATACATCAAGTTTAAAATGAAAAAGGCAACAGAGGTCGAAATTTCTACTAAATTATTTAAATTCGATGAAAATATTTCTTACGAAGACTTAAAAAAACATATCGAAAATTTAAATTATGATCAAAGCATTCATGGTATTATTATTCAAATGCCTTTACCTTTTCATTTATCTGATATCACTCAATTAATTGATTATCGAAAAGATGTTGATGGTTTAAGCGTTATTCAACAAGGAAGATTGTGTTTGGGGTATTCTGGACTTTTTCCTTGTACTGCTCTGGGAGTTATAGAATTATTAAAATTTTATAATATTCAATTAAATTCAAAAAAAGTTGCAATTATTGGAAGATCTTCTTTGGTTGGGAAGCCTCTTTCTTTGATGTTTTTGCATGAAAATTCTTTAGTTTCTATATTACATTCCAAAATTAATTTTGACTTAATGAAAAAAGAACTTTTGAACTGTGATATTATTTGTTCTGCTGTTGGTAAAAAGCATTTCATTAAAAGTGATTGTGTGAAAAAAGGATCTGTTTTGATTGATATTGGTGTTACAAAGGATCAATCAGAAACTTTTGGAGATATTGATCCTGAATGTTATATTGACTCATTAGCTTATACTCCTAATATTGGTGGCGTTGGTCCTATGACTATTGCTTGTTTATTATCAAACGTTGTTAAATCTTATCAAAAAAATAATTTGCCAAAATGAAAAATGTTGTTTTTTTTTTAATTTTTTAGTGTTTTTGTTATAAATTTGAATTTTTTGCTTTTAAATTAGTGTGTTAGTTCTTTTTATATTGTTCATTACAAAGTTTTTGATTTTGTTTTTATATAGCAGATTTTATCTTTTTAAATTAATTTTGATGAATTTTATTACAACATTGATATTTGTTTTCAGATTAATCATCTTATTTATTAAATTGTTTGGTTTTGGTTATTTTTTTAAAGACTAGTTTCAAAATTTTTTAATTATGGGCAAATCCATAAATCATTTTTATTTAATTTTATCTGTTTTTTTTCAATTTCAATTATACATTCGTTATTTTTTACTTTTATTAATTTCACACTTACGTTTGGCATTATTACCATATCTTCATTTTCAATAATTATTTTATTTTTTGTTAAAGCTCTTGGTTCGTTTGAAAGGTTGTCTTTTTTTATCCAGCCAACTCTGTTTTCAGGATCAATTATTTTTATCCAGCCTTTTCTACGTTCTAATACAAAAAGAGGATATCCTTTTTTAAGAACAAACCTAGCTATATTTTTATTATTTGGGCCATGATAAATTGTTGCTTTTTCAAATTTTGTTGAACATAATTGATTTTCTGAAATTGCCATAATTTTTTGTTTTTTATTAAATAAAAACAATGATAAAATCATGAAAACTAAAAATATATTTAAATATAATCTCATTTTCTTTTTATCTCTTGTCTATACTTTATCCAAAAAAAATTTTCTCTTGATGATTCTAATCTTTGTGGAAATAAAATTCCAATATTATGATCATACTCATGTTGAAAAATTCTTGCAGCTTCGTTTGTTAGTGTGTTTTCGATTTCTTTTCCTTGTAAATTTTGATATTTTACTTTAATTGATATTGATCTTTCAATTTTTGCTACACTTTTTTTTCCTGGAATTGATAAACATCCTTCTTGAGAAAAGTCTGTTTCAGTGCTGTAATGAGTTATTTCAGGGTTTATTGCAACTAAAAAATCTGCATCTGATGGTTGAATTATTATTATGTTGGGTTGAGCTCTATAATTATCAAATTCTTTCAGTTGAAATTTTGGATCATCTTCAACTTGAATGGCGGCTAAACCACATCCTCCAAGTGCGTTCATTGTATATCTTAAATTTTCACTAAATTCCTCTAAATAATCATCAAACACTGTAACTTTTTGTGCTTTTTTAAATAATCTTTGGTCAAAAGCTTTTATTATTTTTAATAGCTGCATTAAAATCCTTTTTTCTTTGTTTTTATTAATTTAATTAATTCTTCTATGTTTTTGTTTTCTAGCTTGTCAAATTCTGTGAAAAATATAGACGAATCTTTATTGAAAATCTCTTTATCCAATAAGTAAATATATTCTATTTTTAATAATGTTTTATATAAATTTTGAAAATAATTTTTATTTGGAAGTTTAATTAATGTATTATCAATTGTTATATATGAATAAATTCCATGATTGAAAATTCTTTCAAATTTTACTATTTTGATATCGTGTTGATTTAAGATTGTGGGAATAATCGTTAATGGAATAGCGTTTTTAACCTCACTAGAAAATTCTTTAAAGTTTGTGCTTATTGCTTTAATTTTTCCATTTTCATTGAAGAAAATTAAATTTGAAGTTGGTTCATCTAATTTGTGTCTAGATATTTGTTTATTTATTTCTTTTAAAAAATCACTTAATGAAAGTAGGTTCAAAGTATAATCTGCAACCTTTTTTCTATTTTCTAGTTGTTTTTTCTCGTTAAAAACTATGTTGTTTCTGTTTTTTTCATTGAAACATGATAGTCTCAATGTTTTTTTGTAAATCAGCTTCTCTTTTTGATAGATTAAAATTAAATACTGGCTATATCCAAAAATATTTCTTGATGGTCTAATTGAATTTTTTGCAAAATCGTTTATTTCTGTTATGACAACTATTATATTTGCTTTTTTAAAACTTGTATTATTTTTTAATTTAGAATATTTGGGGTCTTTTTTTACTTCGTCCTCTAATCCTAAAATATAGCTTTTTGCTGATAAAAAATTAAAAAAAAACAAAAAAACACTGAAAAATTTCATATTAGTAATTATATCATAAAAATTTTTTTTGTACTATTATTTTGAATTTTTTTGATTTATATCTTTAGTTAATTATATAATAAAATTATGAAATTTATTGATAAAGCAAAAATTTATGTAAAGTCTGGAGCAGGTGGCAATGGAAAAATTTCTTTTAGACATGAAAAATTTGTTCCAAATGGTGGTCCAGATGGTGGAGATGGTGGCAAAGGTGGGTCAATTATATTTTATGTTGATCCTAATAAAGAAACTTTAATTGATTTCTCAAGAAAGATTCATTATAAAGCTAAAAATGGGCAAGATGGCGGTTCTTCAAATTGTTATGGTAAAAATGCTGAAAATTTGGTTATTCATATTCCTTTAGGGACTCAAATTTATTCTGATGATATGAGTTTGATGTATTTTGATGCGGTTAAAAAAGATACATTTTTTACTTTATTTGAAGGTGGCAAAGGAGGACAAGGTAATTTAAAATTTGTTTCTTCTACTAATAGAGCTCCAAAACAAAGAACGGAAGGCGAGCCCTCACAGGAGTCTTGGATTAGATTAATTTTAAAGTTGTTTTGTGATTATGGCTTGGTTGGATTACCAAACGCAGGTAAATCAACTCTTTTAAAAATGTTAACAGGTTCTTCCACAAAAATTGGAGACTATCCTTTTACAACTTTGAAGCCTGAATTAGGGGCATTGTGGAATGAAGATGATAAAATTATTTTGGCTGATTTGCCTGGTATTATACAAGGTGCCAGTAAAAACAAGGGGTTGGGATATGATTTTTTAGGTCATATAGAAAGATGCAGAGGAATAATTCATATTATAGATGTTTCTTTGGGAAATTCATTAGAGCTTTTAGACTTAATGTTGCATGAAATTAAAGAATTTTCTGAGGCTTTGTTAACAAAAAAGCAAATAGTTGTTTTAAATAAAATTGATTTAGTTAGCCAAGAATGTGTTGATCAAGCTGTTTTATCTATAAAAAGCAAATATGATTTTTCGGTTATTCCAATAAGTGCTATTAACAAAATTGGAATAAATCAAATTTTAAAATAATTGTTTTAAGTTTAATTTCACTAATGCTTTTTTAAAAGTGTAATTCAATTTTTTTTGTTTTCAGAGTTTTCAGATCTAACTATATCTGCACTTAAAATTGCTTCTAAAATGTTTTTTTTAGAGTCTTTATCTTTATTATTTGATAAGAAATCACCATCAAAAGAGTTGTGATTTAAAAAAATAGCGTTGCTTTTTGAGTGTGCTCCTATATCTTTTAACGTGTCAAAATATTGGTTTACTAGTAATAAATTAATTGCTTCTTGTTCTGTTATGTTGCTATTAGGATCTGAGCTGATTTTTAATTCGTTTAAGGATTCTCTTAATCCGTGAATTATAGCTTTTCTTTGACCTGCAACTCCTTCTCCTTGCAAAATTCGGCTTTCTTTTTGTGCTTCTGCAGCTTTAATTATCACAAGTTTTTCTGCTTCAGCTCTGTGTTGGGCAGCTTTTCTTTCTCTTTCTGCAGCGTTAATTTCGTTCATTGCTGCTTTTACTTTTTGAGCTGGATCAATATGTGTAATTAAGGTTTTAATTATTTCGATTCCAAAATCGTGCATAACATGATCTAAAGAGTTTTTAACCGATTGAGCAATTTGATCTTTTTCTTCAAATAAATTATCAATTGTTAACTTTGGAACTGTTCCTCTTATCGTATCAAAAACATAAGATTCAAGCTGAGAAACAGGATCATCCAAAGAGTAATAAGCTTCAAAGGCTTTGTTTTTCAAAACTCTATATTGAATTGAACAATGAATTTCTACAAACACATTATCATTGGTTTTTGTCTCTAAAATAACATTGTGATATAAGACTTGCAATATCAGTTTTCCTTTTATTGTATCTATGAAAGGTATCCTCATATTTAAACCAGAATCTGCTAACTTATGAAACTTACCAAATCTTTCTATTATGAAAATTTGATTTTGAGGCACCGTAAAATATACGCTCAATAATAAAATTAATAAAAAAACAAATAAAATTCCAGTTCCTATTAAAAAAAAATGCATCATTTGTTTCTCCTTTCTTGGATCTCTTTAGTTGTGTTTAGTAACCTTCTCTTTTCATTCTGTTTTTTAGATATTTTGCAATGACTTTTAATTTTTCAGCTTTTTTTTCGGTTCTGGTTTGAGTTTTTGGCACATGATTTTTATGTGTTTGTAAATAATCAAACAAACCTGATCTTTGCATTCTTTTTTTTAAAATTCTATTCGCGTGATCAACTTGACCATCTTTTACTGCTACTTTCAACAACATTCTCCTTATATAAAATAATATGCAAATTTTATATATTGGGCAAGCTTTTGAAGCAAGATTCCCAAAATTTTGTTAATTGCCATATTTGGCTTCCTTGTTTTATTTTGCTTTGAATAAATAATAGTGTTGCTTTTTGTGTTACTTTTGCGTTAATTGCATAAATCATGATTGGAATAATTTTATTTGGAAAAAACACCCCTTCTTTTAATAAAATATTTTCTTTTAGCATTTTAAACCAATTTTGTTGTTCTTTTTGTAAGAAATAATTCCAATGTGTGTGGTTAATTTCTAGTTTCTTTAAACTGATTATTGTTGATAAATCATTTAAATTTGTTAATTTTGAAATAAAAAAAAGCTCCTCTTGTATAAATGATATTTTTGTTAACTTTATTAAAAATTGAAATAAGAATTTATCGTTTTGAGAATCAATGTCTATGATAATATCATTATCATGCATTATATCCTTATCAATTTTAGAAACTCCTTTTACTATTAGTTCGCTTTGAATTTCTCTTTTTCTGTTTTTAAAGAAAAAAGAATCTTTTTTATCATAAATATACTTATATTTTTTTTCTTCAAACAAATTTATGTTTTGAACCAAGTTTAAGTTTTTAATGATTTCATTTTCATAATTTTGCCAAATTAAATCTACGTTTATATTTTTTCCCAATAACCACGTAATCATTATCTACACACCAAAAAATTACTTTGTTCGTTAATAGTTTTAGATATTTTTTCAATAAGTTCATCATCATGTCTCCAGTCTTTGTTCTTTGAATATTTGTTTTTTATTGTAAAGGATTTTTTTTTGCCGTTAATTGTAATGGTACATTTCACATATAAAAAATCTAAAAATTCAAAAATTTCATACTCTATTTTTATTTGTTCATTGTCTTTTTCATTACTTCCTTTCCAATATTTTTCATTTAATTGTTTTTGTACTTTATCTGATAATTGCCCTTTAATGCTTTTTATATAAAATGTTTTATATGAGTTTATTCCGAACTTTTTATTCGATATGCGAACAACTGGTTTTGCTGTGTTTAAAAAACAAAGTATAAAAAATGAAAAAAATCTTAACATGAGTTTAAAATACAATTATTTTTTGTATAATTCAATTATGTTAACAATTGATGAAGCGGTTAATTCTTTAAAAAAATCAAATGTTTTAATACTGCCAACTGATACTTTATATGGCATAGGCGCTTTAGCTTATAGTTATTTTGCTGTAAAAAAAGTTTTTGATTTAAAAAAACGAAACTATAACAAAGCTATGCCAGTTCATTATGCCAATATAGCATTGATTGAAAAAGATTGCGTTATAGAAGATCAGGCTCGCATTTTAATGGAAAGACATTGGCCGGGTGGTTTAACCATTATTCTAAAAAAAAAAACAAACTCAAAATTACAATTTGTTAATGATTCTGTTGCTGTTAGAATTCCTAACAACAAAGATTTACTAAAAATTTTAGAAATTATTGATCAGCCATTAGTTATGCCAAGCGCAAACATCTCTGATGAAGAAAATATTTTTTATTTTAAAGATATTCAAAAAAAATTTAATTTAGATGGTATTGAGTCGGACTTAACAATAAAGCAAGCTCCTTCCACTATTATTTCTTTTGATGGGGGAGCAATGAAAATTTTAAGGCAAGGTGTTGTTAAATTATGATACAAAAGAGACCAATTTGTTTATTAGGAGGGGTGGAATCTGCAAAAATATGGATAACAAATTTTGTTAAAAATGAAGATCTTTTTATTTTGCCAACTGATGCTTTGATTGAAGACATTCATTTTTTTCAAAAATTCATAAATGAATCTTCTTTAAACAACAAAGTTGGAGTGATTTATTTTTTTAATAATTTAAGCGAAAGCAAGCAATCTGTTTTTTTAAAAATTTTTGAAGACCTTCCTTGTTTTTCTAAAATCATTATTCATATTTCTAATTTTACAAATTTTACAATACACACAAGATGTGATTTGCATTATTTAAATGAAGATAAAAATTTTTCAAATGATTTATCTTCGTTGTTTTCTTTTTTTTATAAAAAACTAAATGAAGGCTCTCTAAATCAAAATACAAAAAATGGAATTAAGGTTTATTTAGAAACTTTAAATCTTTATAACAATGGTTTTTTAACAGAGGATGAAAAAAATTTTATTTTGAAAGATCTAAAATGAAGTTAATAGTTGGGTTAGATTTAGGAAAAAAAACTGGAATAGCAAAAGCATACGATAAACTAATGGTTGCAATACCACACAAAACTGTGTATTCGTTTAAAGAATTAATTACAGAACTTAAATTATTATCCCCCAAATGCTTAGTAATTGGTTGGCCAATATTAATGAATGGAAAGCCTGGTTTACAATGTGAAAGAGTAAAAAGTTGGGTTTCTGCAATTATAAAAGAAATAGATGAAGTTCCTTTATATTATGAAGATGAAAGATTTAGCACAAAAGAGGTTTTTGGCTCAAAAGACGAAGATGCTTCAAGTGCTGCTTGGATTTTACAGAAATTTTTAGACAAAAATATGTTAAAAAATTTTTAAAAGTTAAATAAATTATAACCATGTATTTTATAAAAATATAACAATTAATTGATATTTTTATTATATGCAAGCGAAAGAAAGAACTGAAATTTTCAATCTTTATATTGATTTTTTATCTGTATGCTTAAAAACATATGAATATGCAGCAGATATTATTGATATTGAAGTGAAAAAATTCACAAAAGGTGAGTTAGAGGATGGCTGGCTTTTCTTTTTACTAATGTTTAGTCATGGTGCGAATGTAGATAAAGCAAAAAATTTAGAAAAACTTAAGGAGTATTTAAACGATATTGGAGAGGAGTCTATGGATTTAACCCCAAAAGGTCGAGAGCTTATGGAGTTTTTAGATAAAAAAATAGAGCTACATTCAAGTGTCTTAAGGTTTAATGGAGTTTCTTTATATGATTTAATAACAGATATCAATTGTATGACAAAAATGATGAGTTTTTGGAAGGTTATCTTAAAAAGATAAATTGTTTTTTTTATAATAAATATATGTTAAAATTTTAAGAGTTTGTTTGTTTTATATTCATTTTATATCAAAAGAATATTAAAGTTTTGTGTTATTTTTCAATGCGTGTTTTGTGTAACTGCTGCGATGAATTTAATTCCAACTCTTTTAATGCAAATGCAAGGTTTTAATTTTGGCATAGACAATCTTTTTATTTTATTAGGATTATCGATTTTAGAATTTTTTAATTTTTTAACAATTATATCTTTTATCTTATCTGTTTTTTTTAATTTATTTAATGATTTTATTTTGGGCGAAATAAAAGTTTTTTTTATTCAAATAGGCATTACTTCTAAAGAAATTTTTAAAATAATTTTCTTAAATTGTGTTTTTTTTGGAATTTTTTTTGTTTTCAATGATTTGTTTATTGTTCCAAGGTCAAATGTTTTTTTAAAAAAAAGAGGCTTAGAGTTATATAAAAACAAAGTTTTTCACAGCATAAAACCAAGGCACGTAGTAAACGTGCCAGAGCTAAGAATGAATGTTTCAATTTACGAAAGAAATAAAAATGAATTAGTTGGTTGTTTGTTGCACGTTGAAAACTATCTTTTCAGTGTTATAGAAAAAATTTCTATTGAAAAAAACAAATTGTTAATGTTGACATTAAAAAAATCTAAAGGAAAAGTTTTGATAAATTCTGATATAATTAATTTTACTTTTGAAAGTGCAGCTATAGAAGCAAACCTTGACTCAATTACAATTCCTGACAAATTAGCTTTTTTTGATTTAAACTCTTGGCAAGAGGTGCTAATTAGAATTAAAATTTTTTTGGTTACTCTTTTAGTGGCTTTTTTAATGTTTGTTTTGATTTTTTCTAAAATTTATTTGGTTAAATTTATCAACTTTTTTTCTTTTATAATTTTATTAGCTAACGCAATGGGCTTTATTCAATTGAATTGGTTAACATTTATAATAATTTATTTTACAATTATTGTTAGTTTTTATATGGTAATTAAATGTTTGGATTTTTAAAAAAATATTTGTTTTATGAGTACGTTAAAATATTTTTTTTAGTTGTTTTATTGTTTTTTCCTATTATTTTTTTTTCAGATTTTTTATTATCAGATCATTTTTCGTTTTTAGAATCATTATTAAAAGTTCCATTTAGATATGGTCAAATGCTAGGTGTTTTGTCCTTTATAGGCAGTTATATATCGATAAAAAGAATAATTTATATTCATGGAGTTTGGATTTTTATCAGTTTGACATTAAAAAAGAAAGATTTTGTATTTTCGTTTCTTTATTTAACTATTTTAATTTCAAGTTTTTTTTATTTTTTTATTGTTCCTTTTAATGATAAAGCTTTTAAAGCTAAAAAGTATGTTTCTAAATGGGCAATACAAAGAAAAGATAAAAATATTAAATTCATTTATAAAGATCAAAATTATTTCGATGTTTGGGAAATTAAGCAAGGGGATGAATTAAATCATTATAAATTAAACAAAAACGAATCTGTTGTAAAAGAAAAAGATTTTTATATTGTGTGGAATGAAACAAAAAAAATGTCACAAGCTTCATTAGAAGAATATAAAGAATATATGAATAAAAACAAATTTTCTACAGAAAATTATTATAAGCAAAAGCACATATATTATTCAAGATTTTTTGTTGTTTTAATAATGTTAATGTGTGGTTTTTTTGTAGCATGGGATAAATCTTTTATGTTTTTTTCGATGTGTTTTTTGTTTTTCAATTGGTTTGATTTGTTAGCATTTTTTTTGCCCTTAAAATATTGTATCGTAATGTTATGGGGCAATATACTTCTTTGGTTTTTTATAGCTTTGTTAAATATTTTATTTTAATTGTTTTTTTTTTCTCTTTCTTAATTTCGGATGTTTCAAAAACGCATCCTAATATAAGTTTTTTAGATGCAGATTGTTCAGAAGAAGGGGTTTTTATAAAAGAAGTAAAAACCGATATCCAACCTAAAAAAAATAGAAATATAAAAGGTAGTGTTCAAAGAGTCTTTTTTTCGTTTGTGGGAGAAGAATCCATATTTGAAAAAATTTATTGTATGATGCACTATGATTCTAATTGGGTTTTAAACATTTCTAAGATTTCTTTATTTGAAAAAACCTATGTTATAAATAATTTAAAATTACAAAACAGTAAGGGTTTTTTTATTAAAGCTGAAAAAATATCAAACGTTGGAAAATTATCAGCATTAAATTTAGAAACAGGCTCTAGTGAAGCAATGGGATGGAAAGCAAGTTCAAAGTTTGTTAATTATGATGCAAAAAAAAATGAAATTATTTTTTTAGATAACAAATTTGGAATAGGAAAAACTAAATTAAAATTTTTCAACTTAAATTTTAGTAAAACGCCAAGAAGCGGATGGTTTGCAACATCTGGTTTGGTTAAAGATTTTGAAGAAAAAACATATTTTTCTTTTGGATATTATTTTTTATCGGAAAATAAAGACGTTGATTTTTCTTTTTATCCAATGTTTTATTGGAAAGATTTAGGTTCTATTTTTCAAGTAAGATCTTTAAAGCATAATATTGAGTTTAATGCTCAAATAGAAAGATGTGTTTCATATGCACGTAATAAAAATTGTACAAAAAACAAACAAATCTCTCCATCAAACTTTGTTTTAAATTTAAAATCAAACAATAATTTTTTAGACGCAGCTTTTTATGTTTTTAACAATGAATTATATAATAAAAAACTTTGGAAAAATATGAATTATCATAATTTTTTGCATTTAGATAAATACTATTGGGGGTTTGCTTATTTTAATTTTGGAATTTTAAAGCTAAACGCTTTACAAAGAAACAGCAAAAACTCTTTGACATGGATTTTAGATTTTTCAAAATATTTTAATATTACAGCAGAAAAAACTTTTGATGGGGATAATTTTGCTAATTTTAACTTAATGAAAAATATTTATGCAGATGTTGACATGTTCTTATTTGATACAAAGGGAAAACTAAGCTACAAATTTATGGAAAAAGAGGATTATACTAAATTAGATAAAGAAAATTTGAAATTAAGCACAGAAATGAAGTTAGATCTTCCCATTATTCGTTTGGATAAAAACATCATAAAATTTTCTGTTTTTTTTAATGCAGATGGAAAAATTATGGATTTTATAAATTGTGTTAAAAAAGAAAAAAAAATAGATGATGATTTTATTTTAGATTTAGGTGGAGACTGTGTTTGTTCTTTTAAAGATTTTGATTTAAAAATTTTTTATAAAAACAATAAAAGATTTGGTTTAGAGTTAGCAAATTTTCAAAAATATTTAGATAGTATTTCAATAGAAAGAGAAGGTGAAAAAATTTTCTTCTCTTTTGTCTTTTTAGAAAATTCTAAATGTTATGGTATAAAAATATATAAAGATCAAATTTTATTGGAAATTTTATACACATTTTCTGAGTGTTTAAAATTTCAATTTTTAACTTCGTATCATTTTAAAGAGTCTTTTTTTAAAAAGTCAAACTTATATAATAAACATACATATATAAACTGTGGGATCCAACTAAAAACAAAGTCTTGGCAAATAAAAATTGGATCGGGCATAAAAAACTCTCCAGAACAAGGGGTTTTTTCAATATACTCAATTTCTGTTTCTTTAGTAGATCAAGTTTCTTTTGCAGAAATCGAAGAAATTTTTAAAGATATAGATAAAGAAAAAGAAAAAATTTTAAGTTTATATGATGAATTTTAATTTTCGCAATTTATGTGATTTTTTATTTGCCAAAAGGTGTAAGATTTGCGGAGAAATGAATGAAGAAAATAATTTGTGTTTTTCTTGCTTTTCTTCGTTAAAACACTTAGTTTTAGGTTGTAAAAAATGCCAACAACCCCTAAGTTATGTTGGTAAAGAAATTGATGTTTGTAGTGTTTGTATCGATAAAGATTACTCTTTTTTTGATGAAATGATTAGTGCCTTCATATATAATGAATTTTTAAAAAAACACATAATAAAGCTAAAAAACAACAATGATTTTTATTTATCAGATGTTTTTTGTTCATTTTTAGTTAAAAAAATTAAACACATGGTAAACTCATCTTTTATAATTGCACCAATTCCGTTACACTCATTAAAATTATATAAAAGAGGTTATAATCAAAGCTTAATCTTAGCAAAATCCGTTGCAAAACAAGCAAAAATAATATGTATCCATGATTTATTTGAAAGAACAAAAAACACATATACTCAAGCAAATAAAACTCAAAAAGAGCGAGAAACAAACGTGAAAGATGCTTTTATTTTTAATAAAAAATATAAACTCTTTATTAAAGACAAAACAATATTAATAATAGACGATATAATAACAACCGGGGCAACTATTTTTGAATGTGCAAAAACGCTTAAGAATATACAAAATAAAGGCATAAAGTTACTTTCAATAGGAAGAAGAATAAAGTGAAAATTTAAAAAAACTTCTATTTTTGTTAATAACCAATAACCTTGTTTTTTATTGATGTTTTTTATAAAAGTAGCTGGTCTAACAACAATGTAGTTATGTCTAAATAAAGCAATCTCTCTTTTTAAGCAAAAAAATCTTTGTTTTTAACAGTTTCTATAATACACCCACCAAGTAGTTGGTTTTCATTATAAAAAGCACAAATTTGTCCTTTGCATATGGCTTCTTGAGGTGAATTGAATACAACTTTTTTTTCTTTAACAAAAAACATACCGAAAGCCGGAGTTTGTCTAGAGCGCACTTGAATTTGAACTTCTTTGTTTTCAAAATAAGATTCGTCAACTAATAAATTGATTTCATTAACAAAAAAACATTGCTCATATAATTGTTCTTTTTTACATACAACAAGTTCATTCGAATCTGTTCTTAATTCTTTAACAAACCAAGGTCCGTTTGGTAAATTAAGGCCTTTTCTTTGTCCAACAGTATATCCAGCAAGACCATTATGGGTTCCTAAAATTTCATTATTATCTGAAATCACATTGCCAGGTTTGAAAATTTCTGGTCTCATTCTTTTTAAAAAGCCCTTATAATCTCCATCAGGAATAAAACAAATATCCATGCTTTCATACTTTGTAGCAACAACTAAATTAAGTTCCTTTGCCATAGTTCTAACTTCTGATTTATTAATAGAAGCTAAAGGAAAGTCTAGCATTTTAAGCTGTTCTTTTGTGGTTAAGGCTAAAAAATATGATTGATCTTTAAATGTATCCTCACCTCTAAAAAGTTCATTTTGTATTTTTTTTACATAATGTCCAGTAACTAAAAAATCAGCATTAACTGTTTTGCAAAAATCCAGTAAATATCCAAATTTAATATATTGATTACAACGACCACAAGGAATAGGGGTAGCTCCAGATTCATAAGTATCAACAAAATCATCAATAACTTTTTCTTTAAATTTTTGAGTATAATCTAAAATATAGTGTTTAAAATCTTCTTGAAAAGCAACATTTTGAGCGTCTTTAATATCTTTGCCAGAACAACAAGTTTTGTTTCTTGAAGGGTCCCCAGATCTATATAATTGAAGGGTTATACCAATTGTTTCAAATCCAGCCCGATGAATTAAAGAAGCGGTAACAGAGCTATCAACTCCACCAGACATAGCAACAACGATCTTACTATTTTTAGGATAACTTTTTTTTAATTTTTCAATATAAAGTTCTAACATAAACACCAACTATTTTGTAAAAATTTTTCTTTATCATACAATATTAATTGTATAAAATTTTTAATTGTTTTTCGATGTTTAAAAAAATTTTTTAGGTTCCTTTTTTATTTTATAAGCATATTTATATATTCTTTTTTAAATGAGTAAGTCACAAGTTTTTAAAAAATAGAGCAAAAAAAGCAAAAAAAACTTTACTTTGATTAATAAATTATCCTTCTACTAAAGTTTTCGAGGCTTTTTCTTTAGCTCGTTCTTGTGCTTTTTTCTTTGGAGTTGATTTTTTAGGTCTATTTGAAACTTCTTTTTTTTCAACAATTCCTAATTGACTAGCAAGCTTAACAACTTTTTCACTAGGTTGTGCTCCAACATTAACCCATTTTTTAAAAGCCTCTGCATTTAAGTTTAGTCTAAAAGGATCAGTGTTTTTAAGCGTTGGCTGATAATAGCCAATTTTTTCAACAAATTTACCATCTCTTTTGAAGGATTGTTCTATAACAACAATATTGTACATTGGTAAATGAACCCTACCACCTCTACTTAGTCTAATTCTTAGCATATACAAAATATTAAACCAAAAAAAACAAAACAACACAACGTATTAGCAATGTTTTTGAAAAAAAAAGATAAAAAATTAACGTTTTTTAATACTTTTTAACTTGTTCATATTATATTTATAAGAATATAATTAATTAATATAAATTTTACTTTTTAAAAATAAACTTTCAAAAGAAGGAAAAAACATGAAAAAATACTCAAAATTATTATTGTCATTAATAGCATCTAATATAGTTGCAGGGCCAAGCAATAAAAGCGAGAAAAGCAATAAAAGCAGTAGTGCTAGTTTGCGAAGCTTTGTCAAAAAACTTAATGTCGCTGGAGGAGACTCAACGATTCACGGAAGTGTAACTTCAACAGCAATAGTTCGAAAAGCTCCAGCCTTATCTGTTAATGCAACAATAATAAGTTGGTGTGAAGAAGCTAGTTCATTTGAAGAGCAAGAAGTTTTGTTTAATTTGTTGGGTGAAAAATTACGTTTTTTACCTGAGTCGGTCATCAAAGAAGCTAAAAAAAAGGTTGTTAAAGAGCTTGAAAAGCTTCGTCAAACACACAAAACAGAAGCTGAGAATAAGGATTACTTTAAGGTTGATGTTAAAAAATATAGAGAGGCTTTAAACGAAATGTTGCAGACTTTTGATAATCATGAACCATTGGTAGGTTCTAATTTTTCAATAAAAAACACAGCTTTGTTTGATGATTTAAAAGGTAATTTTGAATTGACAAATCCTAAGGTTACGTGTGATTTAAATGGCGATTTTTTAAGATTGAAATTTTATAACAACACAAAAAGGACAAGTATCGCACAAATTAAACTAGATGAAAAAAATTTTGTAATACGGCTTTTTAAAAACAAGGATGGAGTTTCTTTTTGTCAATTGGATTTTAATAGTGAAATTAATGAAAGATCTGATGTTATAAAGATGAAGTTTGTTTTTAAAGTGGATGATTTTGTAAAAGTAATAAAAGGCATAGAAAGTGACACATTATTAACTACAAATACTGACACTAATGGTAAGACTTTAGATGGTTTAATATCAAATGCTATATTAAACCAAATTAAAACTTTTGATCATAAAGAAATTGCAGAATTTTTCTCTAAAGCTGATAACATTTTGATTAAAAGCCTATTAGGGACTGAAATTAAGTTTGATCAACCATCTGGCAATTTGATGTATTGTGCCGCTGCCTTTAATCAATCTATTAAAAAACAAAACACAGAACAAACTCAAGACGGATATAATTCGTTTATCATTAAAGCAGAAATAAAAGAGACTCCGTATGTCAATGAAATTAGTATTGGCAACAACAATGGTTTTCAATTTGCTCATTATTATGCAAAAAACGTGGTTGAGATTAACAATAAGGAAATGAAATTATATAAAGATCAAGTAGAGTTGTTAAATGACACCAAAATATCTGATGATGAGAAAAAGAAACAATATAATAATTTGCAAAAAATGACTCGTCAAGAAATAAGCAATATACAAGCAAGCAACGCGTCTTATATTAAAAAACATCCAACAGTTAGCTACTTGTTTGAGAATAATTCTCGTTTGTTTGTAACTCAAGAAGTAAGGGAGTTGGTGAATACTGGCATAAGAAACATGAAAATTGCACAAGAGTCATACAGCAAACTTCAAAAAAAGAATCCTGATGTTCATTATCCCAAATTAGCGCAACCTCAAAAGGTAAAAAAAACTTCTTGTTGTTGTTAAAAAATTAATATTGTATTTTTTCCAAAAACAACCCTTTAGCTGGAGCAGTTAATCCAGCAAATTTTCTATTTTTTTGTTCTATAATTAGCATTATTTTGCTTGAATTTTCTTTTTTTGAAGTTATTTCGAATATAGTTCCAATCATGATTCTAACTTGATGATGTAAAAACGATTTTGCTTGAATTATTGCTGTTATTGATTTATTTTTTTGTTCAAATTTAAAAGATTTAATGGTTCTAACTGGTGAAAGAGCTTGGCATTGAGAGTCTCTAAAACTTGAAAAATTATGATTTCCAACAAAATAATTTGCACACTCCTGTGCTTTTTCTATATCAAATTTCGGAACTAACCAATATCTATTGTTTAAAAAAACATCATGTTCCCCAATTAAAAGATTGTATCTATATTCTTTCATTAAACAAGAAAATCTAGCATGAAAAACATTGTCAACTTCTTTTATATTAATAACAATTATTGTTTCATTTTTTAAAAGAGAATTTAAACTATATTTGACTTTTTCTTTATTAATTTCTTTCAAAATTTCAAAATGAGCACACTGCATTTTTGCATGAACACCTGTATCTGTTCTTCCAGCCGCATGTAATTTTATGTTGTCCCTCAAAATAACACTTAATTTTTCTTCTAAAATTCCTTGAATAGTTCGTTCGTTTTTTTGAAATTGCCAACCTTTATAATTTGCACCATCATAAGCTATTTCTAATAAATATTTCACTTGCAAAATAACTTTATCATTAAACCAAAAAGAATCCTAAAATTGTTAAAAATAAAAAAAATTGTTAACATATTACTATGATAGACAATGGAAAACAAAAAGCATTAGAAGCTGCTATGGCTCAAATTGAAAAAGCTTTTGGCAAAGGCAGCATTATGCGTTTTGGAGATAAAAAAATCGAAAAAATGGAAGCAATTTCTACTGGATCATTAACGTTAGATTGTGCCCTTGGAATTGGTGGATTTCCCGAAGGTAGAATTGTTGAAATTTCTGGAGAGGAAAGTTCTGGTAAAACAACGTTAGCTTTGCATGTTATTGCGGAGGCGCAAAAAAAAGGTGGAATTTGTGCTTTTGTAGATGCCGAACATGCTTTGGATATAAATTATGCTAAAAAAATAGGTGTAAAAGTTGAAGATTTACTTATTTCTCAACCAGATAGTGGTGAACAAGCGTTAGAAATTGTTGATAGTTTAGTTAGATCAGGGGTCATTAAATGTGTAGTGATTGATAGCGTTGCAGCCTTAGTTCCTAAAGCTGAGTTAGAAGGAGATATGGGTGCAAGCCATATGGGTCTTCAAGCTAGATTAATGAGTCAGGCACTTAGAAAGTTAACAGGATCTATCTCCAAAACAGGTTGTTTGGTTATTTTTATTAATCAAGTACGTCAAAAAATTGGTGTAATGTTTGGAGATCCAGAGACAACAACAGGTGGTGTTGCTTTAAAATTTTATGCATCTGTTAGAATCAAAGTTAAGCCTTTAACAATGATAAAAAAAGACGATAAAGTTATTGGCCGAGAAATTGCTTTGAGAATTATAAAAAACAAGTGTTTTGCCCCAGGAGCAGTGGCAAAAACAGTAATTATGTATGGCGTTGGTATTTCTAAGGTTGATGAGTTAGTCGACTATGCATTAAGTTTTGATATTATAAAAAAAGCAGGTTCTTGGTATTCAATTGGCGATGAAAAAATTGGTCAAGGTAGAGATGCTGCAATTTTATATATGAAAACAGCACCTCAATCTTTAATTGATAAAATAACAGATAAAGCAAAACAAAGTATTGGTCTTATGATCAATGAAGATTACTCTAAAAATGAATTGGAAGATCAAGAAGATGATGTAACCGGATTGTCTTCAGAAGAAGATATTGAGAAATAATTTATAGAATATACATTTATGTTTTTTTATTTTAATTAAGTTACAATTTTTTTTAGGAGAATTTTATGAATACAGAAATGAAGAAAAAAATTGAAGAATTAATTGCAGATGCTTTGGAATATGATGTTTTAACCGAAGATGAAGATTTAGGTGGAATAATGTTTGAAGATGAGCTAGTTGGTAAAAACAGTTCAGAATTATTAAATTTATTAATGGCAGATAGAGAGCTTTTATCTAAAATTGAAGAAGCATTACGTGAAGCAAAAGCAGATGAGGATGAAGAAGACGAAGAGAGTGAAGAAGATGAAGAAGGCGAGGATAACGAATAGAAGAAATTCAACATCTGGAACTTATGATGATTCAAAAATTTTAGAAAACGAAACTTTTAAATCTTGCAATGTTTTTTGCAATAGTTTATCCAATACTTTATCTAATCGTTGGTTTGATTTATTAAAGGAATCCTTACCTGATTCAAAAGGATTACCAGAAAACGAAATGAGAGTAGTCTCTAATAGATCGTTTGATGGATCTTTTTCCGAGTTGGAAGGAAAAATTAAAAATGTTTACTAAGAATATGATTCAGAAGAGAAGTTGGATAAGTCGCTTTCGGTTCTGCATCAGAATCAAGTCTTGAAAAAAGTTTCGCAGAAACAGAAGAGGTAAAAGCTTGTTTATTAAAATTGTTCGGCAGTTTTTTGAAAAAAAACAAAAAAAATGAAGTTTAAAATGTTTTTAGTGAAAACACAAAATCTAGATAAGGCTGTTTAGACGATGAGTTATTAATTTGTGAAGAGGAAGACGAAATAAAAATTCCCTTTTACTTTTTCATTTGATCTTAAACAACCAGATAATGAGGAGCAACAGGATCAGATTATAAGAGATTATAGATTGATTGTAAAAAACAAAATGAAAAATCGTGCAAATTTAGTAAAAGTCAGACAATTTTTGGAAAAAACGAAGTAATTGAACTATGAAAATATTGCAAAAATTAATAAAAAATGGTTTTTAATGGTTAAAATCAGTATGTTTTAAAGAAAAAGAGCTAAATTTTTCAGCAAAAGTTGTGTTTATTGGCAAAATCAACAAAAATTAGATTCCTTTAATCCCTTTTTGAATAGAAGATAAACAACTTATAGAACAGCTTGAAGCAAAAAGAAATATAATTAGTTTATAAAAAAATCTTTATTTTAAATGTTGTTCTAAATTATAAATTACTTTTTCTACAATTTCTATATGATTTTGACTTTTTTTATCAATTTTATCTTGCTCTAGCTGTTTTTTAAGATTGTCTATTTCTATTTTTAGGAACATTTTTCCTTTTCCTTTTTTTAGACAATTTTTTATAATTTGTGAGTTGTTTTTTTTAGTAGTTGAAGGTTTAGGAGCACATAAATAATTTAATGATAAAATAGCAATTATTATTTTTTTCATTTTTTACCTCTTATTGTTATTTTATAAAAAAAAAATTTATAAATTATTAATTTTGTTTGGATTTTTATATTGATATATAAGTGTAGCTATTATAACAATAGAAAACCCCAACAAGCAATAATCATATTTGGTCAAAACTCTTTTGGTTTTTTGTTGTGTTATTGCAGAAGTTTCAGCAATTTCATTTTTATGTAAAGAGACTAAGTATGGCCTTCCTTTTTGATCTTCATGACAAAAAAACGTTTGTTCTGTTTGTGTTGAGGCTATCATTTCTTTTTCGGTTTTTATTTTTATTTCTAAATATTTTTTTTCAAAAGTCTCCATTAACAAAAATGTTTCAAGTATATCCTTTTTGTTAAAATCAAGTTCTTCTATATATTCTTCACAAAAAGAAAGTATAATTTTAGCAAGAACTTGTTCAAATAACTCTTGTTCTGTTAATTTTTCTTTATCAAAAAAAACAGGATACCTAGATAAATTATTTAATTTTTCTATTAAGTTAAAATGAACTTGTTGTTCATTTTGAGTGTTTTTTGTAAATATTTGATTTTTTGAGTTATATAAATTTTGATACTGTTTTGAAACTTCTGATGTAAAAAAATTAACTTCCTTAACAGTCTCGTTAAGTTTTAAATTATGTACCTTTATAGTGTTATCATCGTTTTTATCTAGCAAACAATTGCTTCCAAAAGCATTAACTTGAGTACAAATAAGATCCATTAAATAAGGAAAAAATTTATTTTTTTGAAAAACATGTTTGATTATTTGTGTTTGTTCGTTAAACTCATCTTTTTTTTGCTTGTCTAAAAAATCTTCAACCAAAGATTCTTGTGTTAAGAAAAAAGAGGCTAAATAATTATGTATTAAAGGTTCTAATTTCTCAACTAAATTAAATTTTATAAATGAATTGTAAGTATCAGTTAAATTTAAGTTTTGGCTCTTCTTTTGATTTATTTTAAATAAATAAATAGCTCTTCTTAATGAGTGTAGCTCTGATAACCAATATTCTTTATTAGCAAAATCTGGAATGTTCAAAATAATTGTATTTATATATGGATAATTAAGAAAAGTTTTTTCATTTATTTGCGGTGATTTTGCTGTGTTTATAAAAGCTGTAATTCTTTTTCTTATACTTTCTTCAGTTGTTAAAGTTTTCTTTTTGTTTTCTAATTTTTGTTGAAGACAATCGGTTAAGCTTGAAATATTAAAAAAAATAAAAAACATTGTTTTTTTCATAAATTTAATATTTTCATATAGAAGTTAAATTTTTATTATTATTTATTTATTTATTTTGATGCTTGTTTTTAAAATTTCATATTTTGTTAGATGATCATTAAAACGTGATTCTTTTATAAGGGGTTGAAAAAATTCTGGTGAGCTTTTTAACAAAGTAATAAATCTATCAACGTGTTCAAAAATTTCTTTGCTTAATCTTTCAAACATATCCGGGCTTTTGAACTTGTTGGTTATATTTTTGTTTGGAAGTGTTAATCTCATTTCTGGCACAATGAAAAATTCATCTTTTTCGAAATTTAAAAAAGATGTGAAATCCTCTAAAAAGCGAATTAAATTCATGTAAAAGTCTTCTTTATAAGGATCTTTGTTCGTCAATATATTTAATCGTAAAACAATTAAAAGAGCATCTAAGGTTTTTATGAAATATACCCACTCTGTAAAGGTTTCTGGTGCTTTTAAGAATAGAGCGTTTCTGTATTTGGGATCAACAAAAATTTTTTTGAATAGAGCTTCTTTTGTTATAGGTTTACTATCAAGACCTGTTTTTTTGGCTATGGCTTTAGTATCAATACATGTTTTTTGTGTTGTAGTTTTGATAGAAGAAATACTAGTTTTTTTTGTGCCAGAATTAGTAGAAAATAAATGGTGATTTAGTAAAAAAAATAAAAAATGTTTCATTGTGAAATTATACTATTTATTAATGTAATTTAAAATATTTTAAAAGCATGAAGATTCTGGAACCAAAGGTTCATCAGAATTATTAAAATAATTTTCCAATAGCTCATCATTTGACGAGTTCATATTTACCTGTCTTTTATTTTTTTTATCACCAATAGTAACAGCTTGAATTAATATAAAGAAGTAAATTAAAGCAGAAGCGGCAGAAATCATGATTAAAATAGAGCTAACCTTTATAATAGATTTAGTTTCCTTGTTATTAAGCTCATTGTTTATTTTTTTTATAACAGGACAATAATCTTTTTCTAATTTTAGGCCAATATATTGAGCATAAGAAACATTATCTTTTATATTAAAATCTACGTTAGAAGAAAAAACGATATCTTTATATAGGTATTCATTTGTAATTGCTTTTTTAATTTTCAAAATTTTATTTTTCTTATCGGTATCATTTAATGTCAAAAAATTATTAACGAATAAAAGCTTTCTTATTTCAATTAATTGCATTAAAAAATTTATTTTTTTTGAATGCTCAGAAAAAATTTGATCTTCATCTAACTGTAAAAAAGAAAAGATGCTGTTTTGTTGATCAATTAAAAGTTGTTTTATGGCTAAAAACTGACTGTTTTGTTGATTTTTAAACAATTTGAAAAAAAAATGCTCTTTATTATCAAGATCTTCAAGGTTGGGCAAAGCTTTTTTGATAAACTGTTCATTATTTGTGGCTTGTATGCTAAAAAACAATAAAAAATGAACATAAAGTTTCATGAAGAAAATTGTATCAATAAATTTTAAATTTTATATTAAATTAAAGTAAATAAAGGAAAAGTTTTTTATAAATTTAAATATTTATATCGTTTGAAGGTGAAAAATCTTGATAGATAACATTATATATAGCAATTCCAGTTAACAAGACAAACAAAGCAAAAACAAAGCTTTTTTTTGTGTTTGATGGCCCATTTGAAGAGGTTGTTTCTTCTGAATGAAATTGTTCTCCTTTGCCTTGAGTATTGTGTTGAAATTTTTGAGCTTCATGAACTTTAGAAAAATCTGCCAAACTAGAGCGAGAGGATGATGCAGATGTTAAATCAATTGGAGCATTATAAAAAAAAATAAATAAAAAAAAAGATAAAAACAGAGGATTGAAAAATATTTTCATGAATTGAATCTAAACTAAAAAATTAAATAATCCATAAAATTAAAAAATAATTTTGATAAAAAAGTGGGCGCTATAGGATTCGAACCTATGACCCACTGATTAAGAGTCAGTTGCTCTACCAACTGAGCTAAGCGCCCTAATAAAAGCAATATCATAAAAAACTGAAAAAATCAAATATATAAAATTATAAAGAAATTATGATAAAAAAAAGATATAAATGAAAATACTTAATAGAAAAGCAAAATTCGAATATGAAATTTTAGAAAAATTTGAATTTGGCATAGTTTTATTATCAAGTGAAATAAAAGCAATAAGAGAAGGTAAATTAAGTTTTAATGATTCTTATTTGGGATATAAAATTCCGCATTTATGGATATATAATTTACACATAGGAAATTATAAAAATTTAGAGCATGAAAATAAAAGAGATAGAATAATTTTGTTAAAAAGAAAAGAACGAAATAAAATAATATCAAAAATTCAAAAAAAAGGTTTAACATTAGTGCCATTAGAATTATTTTTTAATAAAAGAGGATATGCAAAATTGTTGTGTGGATTAGGGCAAGGAAAAAAACTATACGATAAAAGACAAACAATAAAAGAAAGAGATCAAAAAAAAGAGAAAGAAAGTTTGTTAAAACAGATTTCTAAGTAAGAAACTCTCTTAAAATATATACAATAAAAAATAACCAATGAAAAAATTATTTCAAAATTTCAAAAATTTCACCATCACAATAAAAATATTTTTTTTGATGACAGGCCTTAGAAGCTTTTTGTTTTTTAGAGTAATAATAAAAAATTTTTTTCTTTAAAGAAAAAATTTGAGATAATTTAAATAAATAATTTTGAGCAACAAAGCATTCGTTTGAGTTATCTTTGTTCGACTCTAACCCAACATAAGCCCTCATGGTTTCTTCTAAAGAAGTACACTCTTTTGTCCAAGGACCATTTTCAGGGGAGATAGTAATTAAAAAAAATAAAAACATAAACTAATTATAAAGATATTAATAAATATAAAGGATATCAAGTTAATTTTATTTAAAAGTTCAAATAAATTAACAATAATGTTAAATAAATTATTATCCTAAATCCCAGCTTTGTTTTTCTTTATGGTGAATCTGCTTTGCACTATTGTAAAAAAATTCATAAATAATTTTTGTTAAAATATTTAATTTCTTGTTGTTTTTTTCTGAAGTTAAACTCATAATAACTTCAGATTCTGTTTTTTTCTTTGAATCAAAAAATTTTTGAGTGGGATTATATGAATTTCTTTTAGCGTATTTTAAAGCATCTAATAAACTATTTAAATCAAATTTTAGTGTTTTTAAATTTTCAGATGCTAAATTTATTTTTTGTGAATCATAATCTAAAGCGTTTAACATGTTAGTTATAAGTTTAAGTTTTGATAATAATTTTAATATATGCTTATAGTCTTTTTTCGTTAATATTTTTTTAGTCTGATAATTTGTATTAAAATTTTTTAAGAACTTAATAATAATAGATTTTTGTAAGTTTAAAAGTTTAATAGCGTTATCTCTATCTTCAACAGACATGATTTTGACAATGCTTGGAATTCTATAATTTGAAGAATACCAATCATGTATAGATAAAGAGTATTTAAAAGAAGGATCTTTTGAATAATTTTTAAACATTAAAACATTCATTAAAGAGATAAGGCCAACATTGGTAAGAGGTGAGGAATATCTCTTAAAAAAATTTGAAAAACCGGGGTTTTTTAGGTTGTGATTTTTTTCAGCACTAGAAACAGACAATAAAAACATCCCAGAAAAAGCATCGTTCAACGCTAAATATAAACCATTAATTGCATTAGCGGTGTTTGGCAAAACGCAATCAATTTGTATGTTTTCAATGTTTGAATTTATTGTTTCTTGAATTTTCATTAAAAAATTTAAGAAATTTTCATTATCTAAATCTCTAATGTTATTTATTCCCTGAATTAAGGAAGCAACTGATGTAATTTTTTTATTGGCATAATCAACAATAGAAGAAATTTTGTAAAATTTAAATTCTATCAAATGATTATTTGTTTGAAGATATGCGAACCAAATGTTTCTAATTTTTTCTTCTAAAGTGGCTTTTTCTTTATCGTTTGTTGTTTTTTGAAGTAGATCGTTAAAAAAAAGTATTTCATAAAAGATAAATAATTGTTCTAATTCTTTGTCAAAAGCATCAAAAAAAGATTCAATTTGTATCAGTAAATTTTCTACCAAATTAACAAAAATATCGTGATTAACGTCTTTTGATGAGTTTTTTAAATAATTGATTAAAAACTCCTTTGTGTTTTTATTCTTTTCTTTTAGTATTTGTTCGGAGTGTGACATAAAGTTTTTAAAAAGTTGTTCTTTATTTTTTAAAAAATCACAAGTTGTTTGATTAGAAGCTCTATGTAGAGATAAGCCTTGAAAATAGGTATTTATATCATTATTATTTTCAAATAACTTATTTAAATTTACTATTTGTATAAAATCATTAAAAAAAATTTGTTCGTTTGAACCTAGGGGAGAAGCTTCAGTTGTTTGGTTGTTAGTTTTTTCAGGTAATGAAGAATAATTATTTAATTTTTTCTTCCGCTCTGAGTTTAAGCTTTTTGAATTTATATATGTGCGTTTTAAAACTTGATTAGTTTTTGTTTTCTTTTTAAACCTTTTATGAAGTTTACTTGTTTTTATGCGTTCTTCTTGAGGCGTATTGTCATAATTAGCGCTTAAATTTTGATTTTGTTGAACATGAGAATTAGCCCGTTGTTTTTTTGTGGTGACTTTTAAGTTAGTGTTTGGGGGTTGTATTACGAAAGGACGGTCCGGTTGTTGCTGCAATTCAGCAGATAAAAGCTTTTCACCCATTAAAAGACTAGATAAAAAGATTGTTTGAAGTTTTTTCATTTTTTGTTTCTCCTGTTATCTATTTTACAATGCCGATATGTAAAATTTGTTAAGTGGCAAAAAAACAAGGAGAAAAATTTGTAAAACTGATTTATTTAAGCCCCATAACGCCTTTTTTGTCGTCTTTTTTAACTTCATGAACTCGATTTAACTAAAAAAACATGATAAAACTGAAAGTATATAATGCACAGGCCAAAAAAATTTTCGGAAGTAATAGGGCAAGAGATTCCAATTCAATTAATAAAAAATGGTTTAAAGAATAAGCTTTTGCCAAGGGCAATTATTTTTTATGGATCATCAGGAGTAGGCAAAACTACGCTAGCAAGGTTGATAGCAGCAACATCTTTTTGTTTATCAAAAGAAGAAAATGGTGATGTTTGTGGTGAATGTGCAATGTGTAAAGGAGTGCAAAACGGAAGCATTCCAGATCTTTTAGAGTTTGATGCAGCAAGCCACACAAGCGTGGAAGATATTAGGGAAATTTTAGATTTATGTAATTATGTTCCACAATCAGGAAAAGAAAAGATCTTCATTATAGACGAAGCTCATATGCTTTCAAGAAACGCAATAGCAGCATTATTGAAAACGTTAGAAGAAACAAAAGAGGGAATAAGGTTTATATTAGCAACAACAGAAATAGATAAAATATCAAGCGCAATAAAGTCGCGATGTTTTTGTGTGCCATTGCAAGATCTTGATAAAGAAAATGTATGCGAATGTTTAAAATCAAGCGCAGAAGCAGATGAAATAACTATTGACGAAGAAAGTATAGAACTAATATCAAAAGTGAGCTATGGCTCAATGAGAGAAGCTTTAAGTGTTTTTTACAGAGCTGCAATGTTAGATAAAAAAATAACCAAAAATAGTTTAATGAAAATTTTATCATATACAGACGAACAGATTATAGAAAAAATAGCTAATTTAATTTTGGCTGGAGACTATAAAAACCTTTATGAAGTCTTAATGAAATCATTTTATGAAGACAAGACAGTAGCTATTTCAATTATAAGACAACTTTTAGATTTTTTTAAAAAAAACTATGAAAATTCTAATCAAAAAGAAAAAATAGTGAAGGTTTTGATAAGTTTAAATAAATTACACTTAGAAACAATGAAAACATCGATGTATAATGAGGTAGCCTTAATTACATTGTGTGAAATTGCACAAGCCTTCAATTAACCTTGTTGACAAACCTGTTTTTTAAATATAAATATAAATTACGAGAATGTTCAAATTATTAAATTTTGTTTTATTTTGTTCGTTTATTAAAATGGCAAGCCCAGTTGGTCTCCAATCGTTTAATGAAGGAAGGAAAAATTTCTCGGCCCAGCCTAACCCAACTCAACTTTCATCAAAACAGTCTGATTTGACACAGCCTGCAGATCCAATACAAGCTCATACTCCTAACTTGCTTCAACCAATCTCTATTCAATATCAAGGGTGCCAAGATTCCTTAGTTCAACCTAACCAGAGCCGATTTTTCTTAGCACAGCTTGAGTGGGGACAACTTTACTCTGCCCAGTCTGAATCGGTCCAGTCTAACCCAAGTCAACTTTCATTAACGCAGTCTGATTTGATACAGAATGCAGATCCAAGACAAGCTTTTTCTTATACTCCTAACTTGCTTCAATCAACCTCTACTCAATATCAAGGGTGCCAAGATTTCTTAGTTAAACCTAATTGGAGACAATCTTTCTTAAAACATCTTGATTTGTCACAGCCTTATTCCGTGCCGCTTTACTGGGAACAGCATTATTCCGTCGAGACTGAATCGGCTCAGTCTAAACCAATTAAACTTTCATCAACGCAGCCTGAATTATCACAGACTTTGCCGGTTAATTATTTAGATCCTTGTTTAGAAGGAGATCAAAGGATATTGCTGGAACAAAAGTTGTTTTTTTATGAAGAACAAAAGAAACTCTTACTAGCTAGAATTCAACCGTTATGCGATCTATCTTATAAATACTATAAAGTTATAACAATTTTTAATGCAAACTCTTTTGGAGATAAAGGAAATAGTTTGTTTGTTGAGGAGTCACAAAAATTTAAACAAGTTTATGATAAAATTTTTCATGATGCACAGATAGAACATTCTAAGATTAGCAGTCTTATGACGCAGTTACTCCGTCAGATTAGAGAGAAACAGTACTTTATTCAAAAAACGAAGCAATTTCTGATTAACATACAAAAAAACGATTTAAACAATCAAAAGAAAACAGACAAGAAATCATTTGTTTAAAAAAACATGTTTTTATTTTATAATTCAACTAATGTTAAAGGTTTCAAAAAATTTTTTAGAAAGATTTTTATCAAGTGTTTTTATAATGATTTTTATAATAATTTTTAATAAAAAAATGCAATTTTTAATGCTTTTTTTATCATTTTTAATGCTTTTTGAAGTGTTTTTTGCAATAAAATTAGCTAAAATTTCACGTTTAAAAAAAGTAGTTTTTATTACAATTAGTGTTTTTATTATTTTAACGTTTGCTTTTTTTGTGTCAAAAGGTTTTTTTTTACTAAGATTCATTCTTTCTACTTTTGTTGTAGATACAAGTTCCTACATAGGTGGGAATCTTATAAAAAGCAAAAAAATATTTAAAATAAGCCCTAATAAAACGATTGCTGGATATATTTTCGGCATAATTTGTGGTTCAATTGCCTACTATAACTTAATAGAAGTTAACTGTTTTATATCAATTATGCTAACATTTTCAGCTATATTAGGTGATTTATTAGTTTCATATTTAAAAAGAGAGTTAAGCATTAAAGATTTTTCTAAAATAATTCCAGGACATGGTGGTTTATTCGATAGATTTGATAGTTTGTGTCTTTCATATATTTTTTATAACATCTTGTTATAATGTTCAAGAAATATTTATTAATATTTTTCATGATAATATATCAAAACAACGCAAATTTCGTTTGTTTTTTAAAACAATCTAGGTTTAATAATAGAGTTAAAGCTAAATTAATAAGAATATATCATTGGTCGAAATTGCAAAAAAAAGATTTAAAAATAAAGAAAACAAAGCTTTTATTATATCCATTTGGAGGTGGAGATCTTCTTTACCCATTAATTTTTTTTCCTGATATTCATGAATTTATTATAATTGGCTTAGAGCCAGCTGGTAAAATAGTAAAAACAAATGATTCTCATGGGTATATTTCTTTGAATTTAAGGGTTTTATATGAAATGGGATATTTCGGAACTAAGCAAATGGAACTTGTTTTTAACGAAGGAATGATTTCTTTAATGAACCAACAATTAATAGCTTTAAAAGCAACCAATATAAATATAAAGTTTTTTGAAAAAGGATTTACGATTTATTTTAAATTGAATAAAAAAAACAAAAAAGTTACATATTATTCAATGAATTTATCTGATAATAATGAAGAACGTTGGAGTGAAATTTTATCTGTTCATAAGAATTTCACTGTATTTCTAAAGGGGGTTTCATATATTTTGCAACAAAAAAACTTTAATAAAATTAGAGATTTTTTAATTAGCAGATCCAACGTTATTTTGCAGGATGATACGGGATTTAGTTATGATTTTTTAAATCGTCATCAATTTAAAATTTATTTATTTGGAAATTATTTTGAGCCACTTGAAAGCGAAGATAATTTTCATGTATATTTTCAAGAAAATTTAATGCTTGCCTATTTAAATAATGAAAACATTAATCTTTTTGATATAAGTTATAATGAAGAAAATTGGCTTTTTGCATTAAAAAAATAGCGCTTTTTTTTATAATTTTGTATACTTTTTGTGATGCAAAATATTAGAGTTTTTTGTGATGGAGCGTGTTCTGGAAATCCTGGAAGAGGTGCTTGGGGATATATTGTTATTGATCAACTAGGTAGGCAGCTCTTCTCTGGTTCTGGTTTTGAAAGGTTTACCACAAATAATAAAATGGAGCTAACCGCTGTCATCGAGGCTTTAACATTATTAAATGATATAGAAGTAGTACTTGATAGTAAATACGTTATGGATGGCATAACATCTTGGATTCATGGATGGAAAAAAAACAATTGGAAAACAAAAAGTGGATTGGTGAAAAATTTAGATTTATGGAAAAAATTAGATAGTTTAGTTTTAGAAAAAAAAATAAAATGGCAGTGGCAAAAAGGGCACAATAATTCTTTGCATGATTATGTTGATAAATTAGCTAGAGAAAGTATACTTGCTTAAATTTTGTTGTTTAAATTAAAAATGTTTTTGTGGGTAAATTTGTTGATTAAAACACTTTTAACTGGACCTTATAACTAGATTTTTTTCAAAACTTGAATTTTTAATAAAATTAAATTACCATCATTATATGAAAAATTTAAAATTATTTATGTCTTTGACTTTTTTAAGCTCTTTGTTTGTTTTTTCGGCTCATAATAAAGCAAAAAAAGAATCTTCTAATGGTGAAAAAATATCAATACCAACACAAAAGGCTTTTGTTCGTTTAGAAAGCGCATTTGCAAGGAGCGTTGGATATTTAAAAATCAAGTCTCTTATCGAATCAGAAAGAAGAAAGTTAGAAGATTTGAGGCCACAGATTACAGCTAAATATCAGGCAATCGTTTCAGACACACAAAAAACCAATGAAGAAAAACAAGTTGCATTTCAAGAATTGGAAAAAGAGGTGAGAGATAAAATTTCAAAGGCTCAAGAATTAGAACAGAAATTTCATTATGTTGTTTCAGATTATATTAAAAAATTTTTATATAAGAATATAAATAAATATACTGAAATTTTGGCTATTGATAAAAATAATTTTTTACATCTTTACAATGATGATTATTTAAATATCGCTTATGTTGATTTAACCAATGACTTTTTATCTGGTTTGGAGCAAGAATTGAAAAAATTTGGAACAAATTAATTTGATTAATAATTAATCATATATTTTAATTTAGTAATAACATTTTGGTTTTGCTTAATTTTTTTATTCCATTTTTTCTTTTGCGTTAATTCCTAAACAATAAAAACATTCTTTAGCTATTTTTAAAAATGATTTTATAATTTTTATTCTTGTTTCAGTTTCTATTGGATTTTTTTCAAGGATAATTCTATCGTTTTCATCTATTTTTCCAATTTGCCATAGTTTGTGCATTTTTTCGCATAATTTTTTTGTATAATTGGCGAGTTTGTGTGGGGCTAAATCTTTTGTTGAATCTCTTAATACAGAATCAAACGAGGACATTGTTATAATAAAATCTTGAACTTCTTTTTTTTCAAAAAAAACACTTTTTTCATTTATAGTTTCTGTTTTTAAATTTTCAGCTTTTCTTAAAATGGAGCAACCTCTTGCAAAAGCATATTGGCAATAAAAAACAGGGTTTTTCAACGTTACATTTACAGCGCTTTCATAGTTGAATACAAATTGTGTATCTGCAGATTTTTCTAATATCATGAATCTTAATATATCTGGTGAAATTTCTTTTATGAAATCTTGTATTCTAATTGAATTGCCCATTCTTTTTGAAAACTTCACTAACGATCCATCATGCTCAAACGAAACCATTTGGCAAATTGGCGTATAGTGCTTTATTTTATTATCTAATAATTTTGTTGCGATTTTTATTCTGTTTGCATAACTATCATGATCTGCTCCTAATGTGCACACTAAAAATGAAAATCCTCTTTCTATTTTATAAAAATGATATCCTATGTCTGGAGCAAAATACGTCCAAGATCCATCTGATTTTGTTAAGGGTCTATCTTGATCATCTCCTAGTAATGTTGTTTTTAATAATGTTAATGCATTTTTTGAAATTTTGCCTTTTGAAACCTTTTTCTCTTCTCTTGTGTTATTTTCTATATAGCCTTTTTCTTCTAATATTTTTAAAGCTTTCTCAATATATTTTTCTTTGATAATTGTGCTTTCATAAATCCAAATATCATGATTTATATTTATATTTTTTAAATCGTTTTTTATTTCATTTACAAAAAAATTTACTGCAATTTTTTTTATTTCATCTATTGTTGCATCTTTTTTTAAGGTTTGGGCTACATCTTGCATTTCTGAGCCTTTGTATCCATTTTCAGGAAATTTATAATGAATATTCTTTAATTCACATAATCTTGCATAGATAGACTCTGCCATTAAGTTGATTTGATTTCCTCCATCATTTACATAATATTCTTTAGTCACATCATAATTTGTTTTTTCTAAAATTCTAGCAATTGAATCACCTAGAATCGCGTTTCTAGCGTGTCCAATATGTAAATATCCAGTTGGGTTAACAGAACAAAATTCAACGTTTGTTTTTTCTCTTTTTCCTATATTTGGTAGAATTTCTTCGTTTAGAATTTGATCATTTTTTTTTTGAAAATATTCACCTTTTAAGGTTAAATTTAGGTATCCTTTTATTACTTCTACTTTTTCTATCAATTTATTTTTTAATAAACATTCTTTTAATTTTTCTTTTTCTTCATTTGAAAATTTGTTTTCGAAAAGTAAATTTGAGCAATAATGGCCAGATATATTACTGTTTATAGGCAATATATTAATTTTTTCAAAATTTGAATCAAAATTTTTTATTTGAAGTAAAGCTGAATGAACTATTTCTTTTATATCTGAATAAAACAATTTTTTCTCCCGTTTTTTTATGATATCACATAAAAAACAATTAAGTTATTATGGTAATTTATTATATGATTTTTGTAATTTTCCACCAAATAAAACCAGAAATAAGCCATAAAACAAAAATGAATGAGGAAAATAGTAATCCATATTTGTTAAATTCTTTTGAGTCACAGTTAAATGTTTTTGTGATTAAAATTACTTCGCTAGCTGAATAAGTTGTTAATCCAGCAAACAGGTTGCTAACATATGATAATAATAATGCGCTAAAAAATGGATCATAGTTATATTTTATACATAAATCAAAGCTTATTAAAAACAATGCGCTAGCATGAACTGTGGAACTGGCAAAAAAATATTGAGAATACCCGTAAAAAATTAAAATAAATAAAATTTCATAATTAGCTGGTATATTATTTAATAAACTTGCGAACAGCGTTGTTAAAAAGGCGAAAGAATCGTATTGCGTAATTAAAGAGCTAAGCATTAAAAGATTAGACATCCAAAAAAACAGGCTCCAGGCTTCTTTATGGCTTAAAACATCTTCTTCAAAGTTTAATATATCTAAAAACAAAAAAACGAATAAAGATGCTAATAAAACACCTAGAAAGGGGATTTTTAATATAGGTGCTATAAACCAAAATGGAAATATTGATATAAAAATCGTTAAAATTAAAAAATCATTAAAAGAAAAAGAATCGAAGGCAATCATTTCTTCTTCGATTTTTTTATTTATTTTTTTTAAATTTTTAGTTTTAGGATCCATTATATGGTGAATTAAGAACGTTGTTGCAATTAAGCAAACAATGCCGGGGAATAATCCATTTAACATCCAATTTTGTGCTGATATATATACGTTAAGTGTTTTTGTAATTTCTTGAATATAAAAATTTCCAGAACTAGCGGTGAAAAACATTGCAGATGCAATTGTGTTACTATAAACAATCACTTTTATAATTGTATCTTTTAATTTTTGGTCTTGTTTAGAGAGTATATCAAAAATTGAAGCAACTATAGGAATGAAAATTCCTCCAATTCTGGCTGTGCTAGTTGGTAAAACCAAAGCAAAAACCACTGTTAAAAAGCAAAAACCAAAACTTAGTGATAAAGTTGATGTGCCAAAAAAATACATAATATATATTGAAACCTTGCGCGCTAATCCAGACTTTATTAATGCTTGAGATAAAAACAAAAAACACATAATTTGCCATATTATCGGTTGGCAAAAAGCCTTTAAAAGACTTTTTGTTGAAAAAACTTTTAATAAAAGACCAACCGTCATAGATAACATAGTCATTGAGCCTGAATCAAAAAAATTAAAAATAAAATTTGAAATTGTAAACAAGAACAAAACCGTTATTTTATATTTATGAATTGTTACAAATGAGGTGGACGATATTAAAGTAAAAATGAAAAGAATTTGATAAATTTTATTTGTATCTAGTTTTTTTAAAAAGTTCATTAGTCAAATCTTATCACAAATTCCAAATTAAAGCTAATTTGTTGTTGTTTTTAAGGATTCTTTTATTTAGTTTCTTGGCAACAAACACCAGATAATCAATCATTTATTTTATTTATCAATATGATTTATCAATATGTTTTTCACATGCTGTGGAAAATAATGGGGAAAAAACCCGTGGCTGCCCGTTTAAAACCATTGATTTAATGTTTTTAACTTTGTAAATTATTTATATGGCTATTTTTATTTCGACCTTTGTTAATGCAATGGACGTTAAAAATAGAGTTGTTGTTCCTAAAGATTTTCGTGCAATGTTATCTGATTACTCTGCTTTTGTGGCTTTTAGATCACACAAACTTAACGCTGTTGATTGTTTTACAATGAAAAAAATGGAAGAATTAAGCGAAAAAATTGATAGAGATTATGATGGCTTTTCTTTAGATAGAGAGTCTCTTGAATCGGCTGTTTTTGCAGATGCGGTTATGTTGAAGTTTGATAAGGATGGAAGGGTTGTTATTCCAGATTTATTATTACAGCATGCAAATATCTCAAATCAAATAGCTTTTGTCGGAAAAGGTTCAACTTTTCAAATATGGGAGCCAGAAGCTTTTAAAAATCATCAAGAAACAGTTAGAAAGAAGTTATTGGAAAAAAAATAAATATGCATATTTCAGTAATGAAAAAAGAGGTAATTGATTTATTAAATGTTAAAGCTGGTCAGTTATATATAGACTGCACTTTTGGTCAAGGAGGACACACTGAAGCAATTCTTGAGCAAGGTGGTGTTGTAATATCAATAGACAGAGATTCTTCCACCTTAATTTATGAGAATCGAATCAAAAATCAATTTCAAGATAATTTTAAATTTGTTAATGACTCTTTTTCAAATATATTTGAAATTTGGCAAAACAATGCTTTTCCTGTTAAACCAGATGGGATTTTGTTCGATTTAGGTTTTTCTTCTAATCAAATAGAGGATCCTAATAGGGGATTTTCATTTTTATATGACTCTTCTTTAGATATGAGATATGATAATCACGAAAATTCTGAAACGGCTTTAACTTTAATTAACTCTTTAAAAGAAGAGGATTTATCAGAGATTTTTATAAAATATGGAGAAGAGTTTAATGGAAAAAAAATTGCTAAAAAAATTTGCACCTCAAGAAAAATTAAAAAAATAGAATCTTGCTTTGAATTTTTAAAAATTTTAAGTGATTTTAATCAAAGTTCAAAAAAACATTACGCAACAAAAATTTTTCAAGCTTTAAGAATTTATGTTAACAAAGAATTTCAGCATATAGAGAAAGGAATAGATGATGCAATGAAAATTTTGAAACCTTTTGGTAAAATTGTGGTAATAACATTTCATTCATTGGAAGATAGAATAATAAAAAATAAATTTCAAAATAAAAATATTTTATATCCAACAGAGGCAGAAATAAAAGAAAATGTTAGGTCTAGATCTGCAAAAGTTAGATGGTTTATTAATAATTTGAATGAAGAGGAGCTGGATATTTAAGATGATAATTTATAGCATTATAATAAAATTAAGGAGAAAAAAATGTTAAAGTGGTTTTTTGTTTTGTTGTGTTTTTTGCTTTTTATTTCAAAATCTTATGTTTTTTACTTGGGTAAAATAAAAAATAATTTGATACAAGAATCAAAAAAAGTGAAAGACGATTTAAGCTCCTTAAAAGTAGAATGGCGATATTTAAATAATCCCAAAAGAATTCAAAAATTAAGTGAGAGAATTTCAAAAGAATTAAGTTGAAAAAAATATGAATAAAAGCTACAAATTAAATTTATCGATTTTGTTGTTTCTGTTTGCTGTTTTTCCAATAAAATTGACTTTTTTATATTTTGTTTTTTCAAAACCTGTAAAAGTTAAATCCAATAAAAATAGATCTGAAATTTTAGATGCAGAAAATAACTTAATAGCAACTTCTATGCAAACATATTCAATTTATTCTTTGCCTCATGAAGTTATTGATGATTATAATGTAATATCTAAAAATTTATCTGACATATTAAATCAAAAACAACGAAATATATATAGGCGATTAACTTTGCACAATAAATTTGTTTGGATCACTCGACATATCTCTCCTCAAAAAGCAAACCAGGCATCTTCTTTTGGCTATTCTGGCATATATATTTCTAAAGACTGTATTCGCTTTTATCCATTTGTTAACCTTTTTTTACATGTTTTAGGTAAGGTGACAGATGAAAACAATGGGTTAACTGGTGTAGAAAAATATTACGATGATTATCTTAAGAACGAAGATAACCCTCCATTAAAGCTTTCTTTAAAATCTTCTGTTCAAAACATTTTAAGGCAAGAGCTTTTAAATGGAAAATTAAAATATAATGCAAATTTTGTTAGTGGAATAATAATATGTGCAAAAACTGGCAAAATTTTAGCAATGTATTCAAAAACTTCAAAAGAAAAAAAATCTAATCCACATGTTCTAGATGCAAAAAATGATACCAACATAGCTATTCAATCTAGATATGAATTAGGTTCAATTATGAAGGTTTTATCTTCTTCAATGTTTTTTGAAAAAGATATTGTTAATCCAGAAACAAAGCTTGCTATACCGGCAAGCTATTCAATTGGTGGGCATAAAATAAAAGACTATGCTTTAAAGCATTCAAACACGATTGAGCTATCTTTTCAACAGGCTTTTTTATATTCATCAAACGTAGCCTTTATATCTTTGGCTGAAACAATAGAATTAGAAGATCAAAAAGAATTTTATAAAAAAATAGGGTTATTTGAGGATTGGAGTATAGATAAAATTTTTGTAAAAGGTGCTATAACTCCTAAAAAAATAAGAAAATGTGATGTTTCAGTTTTTAGTTATGGATATGGAATTTCAATCTCTTTATCAACTTATTGTCGAGCGGTTTTAAGGGTTTTAACTGGTAAAAACATGGATTTACACATAGAACAAAATCCGCTTTATAAAAAAGAAGAATCTTTAAGAATAATTGATAAATCCACTGTTAAAAAATTAAGATTTATTTTGGGAGAAAATGTAAGAAAACACGTTTCAAAATATAACTTTAGAGGTATTTCTGTTGGGGGGAAAACTGGTACTGCAAAAAAATATACTCAAAAAGGATATATTTCTAATAGTCATATGAGCTCCTTCGTTTTTGTTTATCCACTTGAAGATCCACAAATTATTGGTTTAATAGTTTTAGACGATCCAAAAAAAAATGATATTGCTTTATTTGGATCACAAAGTTCAATGTTAATAAGTTTTTCTATTATTGAGAAATTAATAAATTTGAACCAATAAACAAATACAGTTTTATTTTAATTTATTTGGATTTGGGGGAATAAAAATAAAAAAGGTCGTTCTCGGGGGAGTTTTTGACCAATAAAATAAAAAGTCTTGATTTCAACAAAAATTCAAAATTTTGAGCCGGAAAACCAACATAAAAAAATTCGATTTTTGGAAAAATAGCGGGAGAGGGGCTCGAACCCCCGACCTAAAGATTATGATTCTTCCGCTCTAACCAGCTGAGCTATCCCGCCTTGAAAATAATTATATAGTGAAAAAAAATTTTTGCATATAGCTTTTTCATGAAAAATGGAAAAAATTTTTAATTTGAATATTGTTTCTGTTATTTGACTTTTACGATTTAAATGTTATAATCGAATTTGTTCGAAAGGAATTTACATGACGGAGTCAAAGTCAAAAAATGAGGAATTATCATGGTTCAGAAAAACATTCTGGCCGGTTTATTCTCACGAAACGAGTAAAGTACTAACAATGATAACCATGTTAGCATTGGCGCTTTTTAATTATACCTGTTTAAGAATTAATAAGGATTCGTTGGTTATGACAGCTTATGGATCAGGAAAAGATGTTTTGCCTATTTTAAAGCTTTTTTTAGTTTTACCAGCAACATTGTTTTTTGTTAAAAAGTTTTGGGATTTAAGCAATAATGTTTCAAGAAAGAATCTTTTTTATGTTACATTAATGCCATTTTTAACTTTTTTTATAATTTTTTCTATTTTTATTTTTCCATTTTCAGAAAAATTACACGCATCTCATCTAACAATAGATTCTTGGCAAGCTGCATATCCAAGGTTTAGATATATCATAGCAGCTGTAGGGAATTGGAGCTTTTCATTGTTTTATGTTTGCTCAGAACTTTGGGGAAACGTTGTTATTTCTTTATTGTTTTGGAATTTTGCAAATGCAGCTTTTTCTAAAGATGAAGCAAAAAGAATTTTTACAATTTTTGCATCTTATTCTAACATTGGTTTAGTTGTTGGTGGTTTAATAACCAAATATTTTTTTTCAGCTTCTATTGCTGCTAAAAAATTAGGTGTTAAAGCTGCAGATTCAACAACAACAGTTTTAGCTTGTGTGGTATTAAGTGGATTGTTTTTTGCTGCTTTATATTGGTATTTAAATGAAGTTATTTTAGCAGCTAAAGGTTTTGATATTAATACAGTTGGAGTTAAATCTTCTTCAGTTAAAAAAGAAAAACCATCAACAACTGAAAGTTTAAAAATGTTATGGAATTCAAAATATTTAATGTATGTAACAATTTTAGTTTTGTCATATGGTATGACAGCAAACTTAGTTGAAGTTACATGGAAAGGGTTAGTAAAATCATTGTTTCCATCAAAAGACGCATATGGAATTTTCATGTGTGATTTCTTCATCTGGACAGGTATAGCTACATGTTTTATCGGTTTTTGTTGTAAAGGAATTGTTAAAAAATTTGGATGGTTGTTTGGCGCTTTAGCAACTCCAGTTATAATGTTGATAACCTCAGCGTCTTTTTATATTTTTCTTTTGTTTGGTAAATTTATTTTGCCAGCATCAGTGTTATCAGCATCATTGTTTTATGCTGTTATTGTTGGGTCTATTCAAAATATATTGAGCAAAGGTGCAAAATATACTTTGTTTGATCCAACCGTTCAAATGTCATATCAACCATTAAATGAACAAGAAAAAATCAAAGGTAAAGCTGCTGTTGATGTTATTGGTGGAAGAGCAGGAAAATCTTTAGGAAGTGTTTTGCAAATTATGGTTGTAATGGCAATTCCAGGTTGGGAATATGGTCAACAATTTGCATTTATGATATTAGTAATAGGTTTATGTATATCTTGGATTTATGCTAGCATAGCTTTATCTAAAGAATATGAAAGATTAAGCAAAGAAGCTGATGAATTAGCAAAGCAAAAAGAATCTTCTAACCAATAGAGATTCTTTAATAAATTAAAGAAAAATAAAAGGAGTTAAAAATGGCAAGTAAAAGCTCAGGTGGATCAAGTAGAAACGGTCGTGATTCAGCCGGACGTAGATTAGGTGTTAAAAAATTTGGGGGCGAAAAAGTGATTTGTGGTAACATAATCGTTCGACAAAGAGGCACTAAGGTTTTCCCTGGTGATTTTGTAGGCATGGGAAAAGATCACACTCTTTTTGCTTTAAAAGATGGAAAAGTTGTTTTTTCCAATAAAGGCAGAAGAAGGGTTGTCTCTGTTTCTTTGAATTAAAATTTTGATCTTTTGTTAGTTTTCTATTAATGATAATCTCTTGAACAGGAGATTTTTAATGGTGAACACAGAAGATGGAGAAAGTAGCTCTAATTTAAGAAGTTGGATAAGAATTACTTTTTGGCCAATTTATGGAAAAGAGAATTGGAAATTTATACCAATGTTAGCAATGATGACTTTGGCGTTGTTCATTTATACAACATTGAGGATTCATAAAGATACTTATATTCTTTCAGCGCCTCTTTCATCAGCAAATACAACTAGTTTTTTAAAGGCATATTTGGTTCTTCCATTTAGCGTGATATATATGATGATTTTTTGCTCATTAAGTAATAAGTTAAGTAAAGAAAAAATTTTTTTTATTGCTTTATGTCCGTTTTTTTTGTTTTTTTTTGTTTTTTTCATTTTTTTACTGCCAAATTCGCAATATTTGCATATGTCAATTGAAACAATAAGTTTTTGGCAAAATAAATATCCAAATTTTAAAAATTTAATTCCAGTCATAGCATATTGGTCTTTTTCCTTGTATTATGTTTTTTCAGAGCTTTGGGGAACAATTGTAATTTCTTTTTTGTTTTGGGGCTTTGCTAATTATGCAAGTTCTGCGGAGCAATCTAAACGATTTTATGCTTTTTTTGCATCATATTCATATATAGGACTTATGTCTGCTGCAAAAATACAGTCATACGTATATGAATATAGTTCAAGATATGAAAAGGGAAGTAAAGAGTATTTTGATATCTTGTTTGTTAATTTTTACTTTGTAATCATATCAATGTCTTTATTTTTAATTTTGTTTTGGTTTGTAAACAACAAAGTTTTACCTTTTGATAAAACTGTTTCAATAGAAGCAATAAAAATGACTCCTAAAAAAAAGCCCTCATTAAAAGATAGTATTTTTACTGTTATTGGCTCAAAATACTTGATGTATATAGCAGTAATAGTCATTTGTTATGGTTTAACATCAAATTTGATAGAGCTAACATGGAAAGAATTAGTAAGAAGAGAGTTCAATGGGGAAGAATCCTTAATAGGCAAATATATGAGTGATTTTTACTTTATAACAGGGTTCTGTACAATTTTTTTGGGGTTAGTGAATAAATATTTGACAAGTAAATTTGGCTGGTTAAAATCATCTCTTGTAACACCCATTGCAATTATGATTTTTTCATTTTTCTTTTTCTTTTTACTGGTTTTTGGTTCATATTTACCAAATTGGATGCTTTTTGGGTATTCAAGTGGTTTTTTAGCAATGCAAATAGGATTTTTGCAAGATATCATATCAAAAGGATGCAAATATGGAATATTAGATCCTAATATTCAAATGACATACTTACCATTAGACGATGATTTAAAAACAAAAGGCAAGGCATCTGTAGACATAGTTGGTTCAAGAGCTGGTAAATCAGGAGGAGCTTTTTTAGAGAGTAATTTAAGTGTGTTATTTAAAGGAGCTGACCAAATAGCTTTAGCTCCGATTTTTATGCCAATAGTATTATGTTTTTGCGGGGTGTGGATATTTTTCACAATTGTTTTAGCAGAAGAATATGCTAAATCGATAAAAAAATAACAATATCTCTTTTTAAACTATAATATTGATAAAAAAATTTAAAAATAAGAGTTTAAAAATTAGTTTATAAAAGCAATTATAAACAATTTGATGTTGTGTTTATGTTAGATTAATTAATTATATGTTTATAATACAGATAGAAGCAAACATCTTCACAATTAAGATGTTTTTGCAAAATACGAAAAATGTTAAACATTAGTTTGCTTAATTAAACTTTTTATTAGTATAAATTTTAAAAAGAGAATCAAATTCATTAAGATTTTATACGTTTGTTTTTGTAATCTTTGATAGCATCTTTAATTGCCTCTTCGGCTAAAACAGAGCAGTGGTATTTAATAGGAGGTAATTCAAGCTCGCTAGCAATTTCTTGGTTTGAAATTTCTTCAGCTTCATTTAATGTTTTTCCAATAACTTTTTCGGTTAAAAGAGAGCTAGAAGCAATTGCAGCACCGCATCCAAATGCTAAAAATTTGGCATCTATTATTATATTGTTTTCAATTTTAATTGAAAATTTTAACACATCTCCACAAGAAGGAGCTCCAACTAAACTGGATCCAACTTGGTCATTGTTTTCATCTAACTCTCCAACGTTTTTTGGCAAGTTAAAATGATTTAAAATTTTTTGATTATAAGACATTATGTTATTAGTATATATAAAAAAAATAAAAAACAAAAATTTAATTTGAAATTTCTTTTTTTTTATCGTTTTTTTATTTACGGAATTTTCGAATTTTTTATGATCTACTTTTTTAAACGGTAACTTGATACCATGAAATATTAATATTAATTAATAAAAAATGGGGAGGAAAAATGAAAAGAGAAAGTTGGTTTAGCTCGTTTTTTTCGAGTGTGAGAAGTTTTTTTTGGCCAATTTATGGGCAAGAAAACATCAAGTTTATTTCATTATTATTGATGTTCACATCGTCAATATTTTGCTATGGCATTGTAAGAATTCATAAAGATACATACATATTATCTGCACCACTAGCAACAGCGAATACTATAAGTTTTTTAAAAATGTATTTTGTAATGCCTATAAGCATACTGTACTTTGTGTTTTTTTGTTGGTTAACAAACAAAGTTTCTAAGGAAAAAGCTTTTTTGTTTTCTGTTTTTCCGTTATTGTTGTTTTTTTCTTTGTTTTATTTGTTTTTTTTACCAAACATTTCAAGTTTACATATGTCAGTTGAGACTTTAAAAAAGCTGCAAACACAATATCCATCTGTTCGTAATTTTTTTCCAGTTATTGCTTATTGGATGTTTTCTTTTTATTATGTTTTTGCTGAATTAATTGGTACCATTGTTGTGACATTTTTATTTTGGGGGTTTGCTAATTATTGTGTAACAAAAGAAGAAAAAATAAGGTTTTATCCTTTATTTGTTTCTTATTCTTATATAATTTCTGCTATAGGCTCTTATTTACAAGGAATGTTATTTTCTAAATCTTCAAAATTTAAGCACGGTTCATTAGAGTCTAATAATGCTTTGTTTTTAAATTTTTATTTAATTGTGGGGTCTTTATTATTTTTTATTGCTGTATATTATTTTATAAACAATTATGTGGTAACAAATGAGACTAATTCTGAAAATTTTTCAAATGTTTTTAAGATGAAGCCAAAACATAAAATTTCTTTTTCTGATTCTATAAAAACAATTATTCAAAATAAAAATTTAATGTACATTTTGGGCGTTATAATTTGTTATGGCGTTACTACAAATTTAATAGAAGTAACTTGGAAAGAATTAATTCGAAAACAATATAACGGCTGTCATGCTGAAATTGGATATTATTTAAGTAATTTTTATTTTATACTAAGCGCTTTTGTCATTTCTACTGGTTTTTTAAATAAATTTTTGTTGGCTCGTTTTAATTGGGGGCTTGCAACAAGTTTTTCGCCAGCTTTATTGTTTTTGTCTAGCTTTATATTTTTTGGTTTAATTGTTTTTGAATCTTATATTCCACCTTTTTTTCTTTTGGGGTATTCAGCAGCCGCTTTAGCTGTTCATGTTGGCTTTATTCAAGATGCATTAGCTAAAAGTGGTCGATACGCTGTTTTAGATCCTAATTTACAAATGGTTTATTCTTCTTTGCCAGAAGACACGATGACAAAAGGTAAAGCTTCTGTTGATATGATTGGTTCTCGTTTTGGAAAATCTATTGGATCGTTCTTAGAAAGCTCTTTAAGCATGTTATTTAATGGAGCTGATCAAATAGCTTTAGCTCCAATTTTTATGCCTGTAGTTTTATTAAGCTGTGGTTTATGGGTGTTCTTTTTGTTGATGATTTATGCTTCTTTACCATCGTTACAAACTAAAAAAGCTGAATAATGAAAATTACAGACTCAGCAAAAAAGCAAATTTTGAAAAATGCTCAATATCTTTTAATTTTGGTTGATGTTGGTGGTTGTAAAGGGTTTGTTTATGAATTTTCATATGCAAACAGTTTAAATAATTTTTTTTTATTAAATGATTATGTGATTACAGACGAGTATTCTTTGCCTTTTTTATTAAATTCTGAATTAGATTTTATAATGGAGATAGGTTATGAGAATTTTATTGTTAATAATCAATTATTAAAATCTTGCGGATGTGGATCTTCTTTTTTTAAATAAATCGAAAAATTTTTGCTGGTTAACGTTTAAAATTTTAGATTATTTTATAAATATTGATTATAAAAACTGGCAAAATAAACAAAAAAATTAATATTTTAACAATATTTTTTATTTTAAAAAAAAATCAACATCAATAGCAAATCATTCAAATGGCTGGAGAACTTGGATTCGAACCAAGGACGCCCGAGCCAGAGTCGGGAGTTTTGCCACTAAACTATTCTCCATATGCAAAAATTTTACTTAATTTTAGTATCATTGTAAATATATATATTTTTTTTTATTATGTAAAATAATGGTTACTTTAGAAGAATTAGTCGTTTTTTGTAAAATTCGTGGTTTTGTTTATAGCTCATCGTCTATTTATGGCGGGTTGAAAGGTTTTTTTGATTTTGGTCCATTGGGCGTTGAGCTTAAAAATAATTTAAAAAAATTTTGGTGGAAAGAAATTGTTTTAATGCGAGATGACGTGTTTGGAATGGATTGTTCAAACGTAATAAATAAAGATGCTTTATTTTTTTCAGGGCATCAAAATGGTTTTCAAGATACTTTTATTGATTGTAAAGATTGTAAATGTAGATTTAGAGATGATGAATTAAAAGATAATATTTGTCCAAAATGTGGATCATCTAACTTTAGTGAACCTCGTAGCTTTAAATTAATGATGAACGTTAATGTGGGGCCTGTAGAAGGTGAGTTTGCTTGCTTACGCCCTGAAACAGCTCAAAGTATGTTTATTAACTTTAAAAACATAATGGATTCTTTTTCTCCTAAACTTCCTTTTGGAATTGCTCAAATTGGTAAAGCTTATAGGAATGAAGTTACCCCTAAAAATTTTATTTTTAGATCAAGAGAATTTGAACAAATGGAAATGGAATTTTTTGTTGAACCTCAAGATTCAGAGCGTTTCTTTTTTGAATGGAAAGAAACAAGAATGAACTCTTGGAAAAAAATTGGATTAGAAGGAATTTTTAGAGATCAAGCACCTGATGAATTAGCACATTATTCTAAAGCTACATCAGATATTATGTTTAAATTTCCTCATGGATATGATGAGGTTGAAGGAATAGCGAATAGAGGAGATTTTGATTTAGGTTCTCATACTAAAGCACAGTCTTCTTTTGATATTAAAGCAAAAGTTATAGCTAATAATAAAAGTACAGAAAAGCTTTGTTATAACAAAGATGGTGCTAATATTATTCCAAATATAATAGAAGTTTCAGCTGGATTGGATAGGGCTTTTTTAGCTGTTTTATACAATTCATATTATAAAGACGAGAAAAGAACGGTTTTAAAGCTGCCCCATTGTTTGTCTCCAATAAAAGCTGCTGTTTGCTCATTAGTTAAAAACAATGATGAAATGGTTAATTTTGCTAAAAATATTTTTTGTTCTTTGAAAAACAAAGATATTTTGCCAGTTGTTTTTGAATTTGGAAGCAATATTGGAAAAATTTACAAAAAACACGATGAAATTGGAACTCCATTTTGTATTACGGTTGATCATGATTCACTGTTAGGTGATAAAAAAGATACCGTTACAGTTAGATACAGAGACACAACAGAACAAGTAAGAATTCATATTGCTGATATAGTGAATTTTTTAAAGGAAAATTTATAAATAATTTCAATGTTTTTTAGTTTTGATAAAGGTGATTATTTAATACATGAAAAATATGGAATAGGTCAATTTATAGGAATTGAATCATTAACAATAAATAATACACTTTTAGATTTTTTCAAAATAAAATATTTAAATGATTCGTTTTTATTAATTCCATCTTATAACATAGGAGTTTTTAAATTTCATAGCAATAAAGATTCTGGCACTCTTATTGAAACATTAGGAAAATCTTCAATTTTAAAAAAACAAAGTAAACTAAAAGAAGAAATATCAAAAACAGCACAGGAATTAATTGAAATATATAAAGCTAGAGAATCAATTGTTCTACAAAATTTTTATGAAAATGATGATTATCATGAATTTTGCAATTATTTTGAGCATGAACTAACAAAAAGCCAAAAAAAATCTATTACTGAAATTAATCAAGACTTATCAAAAACTAAACCGATGGATAGGTTACTATGTGGAGATGTAGGCTTTGGAAAAACAGAAGTAGCAGCAAGAGCAATAGCATTAACATTAACAAATAATCATAAAGCAATTTTTATTGTACCAACAACAATTTTAGCCTCTCAACATTTTGAATCTTTGAAAGATAGATTTTTATTGATTAATAAAAAAATAGCAGTTCTATCAAAATTAAACGAAAACAATAATTTAATTAAAAAAAAATGGTTGAATAGTGAAATAGACTTATTAATTACAACAGCTCATCATAAAGGTATCGAAAATTTATTGATAGAAAAATTGGGTTTAATAGTTTTAGATGAAGAACATCATTTTGGTGTGAAATTTAAAGAAAAACTAAGGTTGAAAGCTCATTTTTTGCAACTAAGCGCAACTCCAATTCCTAGAACTTTGCATTTATCTTTATCTAAAATAAAAGATATAAGTTTGTTAGAAACACCTCCAATTGGAAGAAAAGATGTTTTGTTGAACGTTTGTTCTTTGAATGATCTAAAAATTGAAGATTTAATTAAAAAAGAAATAGATAATAATTGTAAAGTTTTTTTAGTCGTTCCAAGGGTGCAGTATATATCAGAAGTTGAAAAGTTAGTGTCTTCATTTCAATATGTTGTTTTACACGGTCAAATGACAAAAGATGAAACAAACAGAGCATTAAGCGATTTTTCACGAGGTAATAAAAACATTTTAATTTCAACAAACATAGTGGAATCTGGGGTGAATATTTTAACGGCAAATTTAATGATAGTTTTTTATTCTCATATGTTTGGAATAGCTCAATTACATCAATTAAAAGGCCGAGTTGGAAGGACAGACGTTCAAGGCAAGGTTTACTTTATAGTTCCAGAAACAATTAAAGAAGTTGCCTTTGATAGGATTAATATGATCCAACAAAATTCTTCATTAGGAGGCGGATTTCAATTATCAATGCAAGATATGGAATTTAGGGGAACAGGAACAGTAGTAGGATCAAAGCAATCAGGAAAAGATTATGGTTTTGGGGCAGAAATGTATTTTGATGTTTTATCTGAGTGTATTGAAAAAACGAGTAAAAAGAAAAATGAAAATAAAATTGCTTGGATTGGTTTTTCAGATGCAACAATACCAAAAGATTATATAAATGATGATAAAATTAGGTTCTCTTTTTATAAAAAATTAAGTTTGATTTCAAACATAGAAGAATTAAAAAAAATAATTGAAGACTTAAAAGATTTTGGAGATATTCCAAAGCAAGTTTATAGCTTTTTGGACATAGTCAAAATAAATTTATTATCTTTTTTTTTAAAAATTAAAAAAGTTATAAAACAAGAGCAAATTATAGAAGTTTTTTATGAAGATATTGAATTAGAAGTTTTTATTAAAATACAAGAAATAGTTCTAATAGATGTGGTTAACAAAAATTTCTTGTTTAAAGATGAGTTACTACTAATTTTCTCATGAAATCTTAAAAAAATATTTTCTTTGGTTTTATTATAATTCTAAATATAATATCCTTTAAATATGTCATTAGCATTGCAAATTAAAACAGTAAAAGAGTTAACTGATGAAATAAAAAACACCTTAGAGCAAGCGTTTCCATATGTTTGGGTAAGGGGAGAATTAGGATCTGTAAAATTACATTCATCAGGACATAAATATTTTTCATTAAAAGAAGATGATTATGTTATAAATGGAATTTGCTGGAGAGGAACTCCATTATCAACAGATTTAGAAGAAGGAAAAATAGTAGAGTGTTATGCAAAAGTTACAATATTTGGAGGAAGATCGTCTTATCAAATAATAGCGAAAGAAATTCGAGAAGTTTCTTCAAAGGGAAATATATTATTAAAGCTTGAAGAATTGAAGAAAAAATTGGTTGCAGAAGGAATTTTTCAGTTAAAAAATAAGGAATCATTAATAAAATTTCCTAAAAAAATTGCAATTTTAACATCTCCAACAGGAGCAGTTTTTCATGATATGATGCATAGAATTAATGATCGTTTCCCATGTTTATATGTATATTTTTATCCAATAAACGTGCAAGGTGCAGATTCAAAAAAGTCTATTTTAGCTGGATTAGCTAAAGCAGAAGAAAAAGAAGATGTTGATATTGTAATTTTATCAAGAGGTGGAGGAAGCTTGGAAGATCTTTGGATATTCAACGATGAAGAAATAGTAAGAAAAGTTGCCAATTTGAAAAAGTCAATAATAACAGCAATAGGACACGAAACAGATACAACATTAGTAGATTATGCCTCAAACTTAAGGGCACCAACTCCAACAGCAGCAATAGAGTTAAGTGTTCCCGATAAATTCGAATTAAACAAAGAGATTTTAAAAAATTTCTCATCATCCTTTGATTTTTCATATGAAAAACTATTAAATATGAATAAGTTTTTAGATCAATTTAATGATTATGATATTTTATTTAGTAATTCAATAGAAAATTTTTATCAAAAATTAGATAATATATCTTTTAGTTTTATTTCAAATATAAAGGATAAAATAAAAGAACTAGAAATAAACTTAGCTGAATTTGATTCTAATTTAATTTTATATCAGATAGAAAAAGCAAAACAGGAAATCCAAAATTTAGAAAAACATTCATTTGAAATAGTTAAAATAAGATTAAATCAAATCAATGAAAAATTAGAGCAAGAGGATGAGTTTATAAAAGAAAAAAACGAAGAATTAAAAGAAAAAGTTATAATTTTATCGAAAAACAACAATAAAATTGTAACAGCAGAAGAAATAAAAAAACTAAACAAAGATTCATTTAGTTTGAATTTTTTTGATGGAACGGTAATAGTATCAGAAAATTAATTTATTATTTAAATATTTTTAATATAAGATATTTGTGTCTTTATTAAAACGAAAAATTCTCGCTTTTTTGGCGATTATATGTGGAGTATTGTTGTCTATGATAGAGGTAAAGTATTTACAAAAAAAAATAATAATAGCGCAAAATAGGTTGAAAAAAACACGTTGACATAATGATTAAAGTTGATATAAAATCTGGCCATGAACCCTAAAATATGCAAAGCGCAAAAGACACAGAAAATTTTTGGACTTTGTTTTTTAATAGTCGGATTATGTTTATCTTTTGTGGAGATAAGTAAACTAAATAAAAAAACAAAAGATTGCTCAAGTTACTCTTCTAATGTAAATTAATATAGATGTTTCAATTTTCAAAAAAGAAAAATTGGTTTTTTTTTAACGTTTTTTTTTTAGCATTATTGACTTTTATTAATTTTATTTTAACGTATGAAAAATTTGGAGTTTTTGAATTTTTTTTTTCACAAAAAGTTTTGAATTCAACCATAATAGATAAAATAAATTATTATTATGGTTTTTCATTTTTACCTTGTATTATTATTTCTTTATATTCTTTTTTTCAAGAAGAGATGCACTTTTATTTATATTTTAGCTTTATGTTTTCGTTTGATTTTTTTTTATCTCTTTTCAGTTACGGAGGAGGCTTTTCAACATTAATTTATTTAAAATTTGGATTTTTACTAACTTTAATATGTTTTATAGTTTTATTTGTTTTTAGCTGGCTACTGTGTTTATATTTAATTTTAGAATTTAGGAAAAAAGAAAGGCTACAAACAAAAAAAGTATCTGAAATCAAAGAAAAATTTGATAAAAAAAAACAAATACACTTGCCAGGAGTGAATTTGCTTTCAGTTGGAAAAAAATTAGATATTAAAATAGATGTAGAAGATCAAAAAGCCCTTTTGATAAAAACATTACAAGAATTTAAAATTGAAGCAAAAATAGTAGATGTTTTTATAGGTCCAGTTGTATCCTTATACTCAATTGAATTAGCTCCAGGAATAAAAGCAATAAGAGTAATCAGTTTGTCATCTGATATAGCAAGGTCAATGGAATCATTTTCTGTAAGAATTGCTGCAATTCCAGGTAAAAACTTATTGGGGGTAGAGATATCAAACCCCAAACGTCAACTTGTTTATTTCAAAGAAGGAATGCAATCAGAAAAATATATAAATTTTGAAGGCAATCTTCCATTATATCTTGGATGCAATATTTATGGCGAACATGAGGTTTTTGACTTAAGCAAAATGCCACATCTATTAATAGCAGGAACAACAGGATCAGGTAAATCAGTAGGAATTCACACGGTTTTACTTTCATTAATGTTTCAAAAAACATATGAAGAAGTTAAGTTTATTTTAATAGATCCCAAAAAATTAGAGTTAACGCCTTATGAAGAAATTCCATATTTATTATTACCAGTGGTAACAGAAGCAAAAGATGCCATAAAAGCCGTAAAATGGGCGGTGAATGAAATGGAATCTAGATATAAAGCTATGTCTAAAATAGGCGTTAGAAATATTATATCTTACAATCAAAAAGTTAAAGAATTTAAATCAGAAGAGAAGGAAGAAGCTTTTGAAGAGTTTAATTATATAGTTATCATAATAGATGAAATGGCAGATTTAATGTTATTAGCAGGTAAAGAGTTTGAGTTATATGTTCAAAGATTAGCTCAAATGGGAAGAGCCGCAGGTGTACACATGATAATAGCAACTCAGAGACCATCAGTAGATGTAATTACAGGAACAATAAAAGCTAATTTTCCAACAAGAATAAGTTTTAAACTTTCAACAAAAGTGGATAGCAGAACAATTTTAGGTGATATGAGTGGGGCAGAACAATTATTAGGGGCAGGAGATATGCTATATTTAGGAAACGATGGAAAGTTAACAAGAATACATGGAAGCTATGTATCAGAAGAAGATGTTTTGTTAGTGGTTGATTTTTTGAAAGCGCAAGCATCTCCTAAATATATAGATTTAACATTTGCAGAAGAAGATTATATAGACTCTCCAAATATAAGTATAGAAGGAGGAGAAGATGATCCATTATATGAAGAAGCAGTTAGTTTAATAAAAGCAGAAAAAAAAGTGTCAACAAGTTTTTTGCAAAGATGTTTTCCAATTGGTTATAACAGAGCGGCAAAACTAATAGAAAAAATGGAAAAAGAAGGTGTAATAACAAAAGGAGATAGGTTTGGTAGAAATAGAGAAATTTTATAGATTGATAATGAAAGAAGGATATATTATGAAATGTTTTTTTAAGCTTGTTTTTTTGTTTAGTATAAATGCAAAAATAGATTACTATGCAAAAATAGATTACTATAAAAAAAAACATAAAAATAACGTATCTTGCAAAAAAAATTCATATAAAAGTCCTATGTTTAAAAAAAGCTCGTGCAATAAAAGAAGTCCATTAAACGTAAAAAGAAAAAGAGCCTTAACATTGGCTCAAAAAATCGCAATAGAAAAAAAACACAATCAATTAAAGAAACAAGGAAAAGGAGAAATGTATATGATTGAAAACGCGTATGGATGTTTTTCAGTGTGTGTACAAAATCACTTAAACTATAACGAAATAGGATTAGCCTCATATTATGATTATGGAGATATAACCGCAACAGGTGAAAAATTTTCATCAAGAAATTATACTGCCGCACATCCATTTTTACCATTGCCATGCGTAGTAGAAATAACAACATTAGAATATCCAAGAAAAAAAATTTTATTAAAAGTTAACGATAGGGGGCCATTTATTAAAAATGAAAAAGTAATAATAGATTTAACAGTAAGGGTGGCAAAAATTTTAGGTTTTCATTATCAAGGTTTAAGAAAAGTTAGGGTAAAAGTCTTAATAAAAGAAACGAAGATGTTATTAGAAAACGGAGGAAAAGTCTTTTGGGATGGATCTATGCCATTTCATAAAGCGGTGCAAAATTCAAAAAGAAAAAAAAGAATGTTAAGAAGATAAATAAATGAATTTAAGGCTTGTTTAAATAAAAATTTTGGTTTTTTTTAATTTTAAGCAATTTAATCAAAATTCAAAACATAATTTTCTCTATTTTCACCAAATATAATATTTATCAAACGAAAAGGGTTAATTTGATAACATATAATAAAAAAAGATTTGTTTGTTTTAAACTCTGTATAAGCGATATTGTCGATTTGAATTTCATTGTCAAGAGGCATAGCTTCATCCCATCTTTCAATTGGTAAAGCTAATACTTTTAAAAATCCACTGCATTTATATTTTTTTTCTGTTTTGTAATTTTTTTTTCTAACAATAACTTCATTATTTCTAACAATAAAAGTTTCATCTTTATAACAAAAAATCCATTCGTTTTTGTTTAAATCCCATTCAAGATAGCCTTCAGATATTTTTTCTTTTTTATGGTTAGTCATAGTGAACTTTTTGCGTCCTTTAGAACAAGATCTCCAGCTTTTAATAAGAATTTGAAATTCTTTATGTGAAAAATTTTGAGTAGATGAATTTTGTTCTGATTTTTTAGTAGATAAGTTTTTTGCTGCTGAATTTAAGGCAGTTTTCTTTATACCAAATAAAAAACAAAAAATAAAAAATAGAAAATAATATTTCATAAATAGAGTGTAATGCTTTTTTTTATAAAACAAAATAATTAATTGAAAAAAAATTTATTTGTTGAATTAAAGCATGAATGTTTGGCTTTTAAGAAAAATTAAATAATCATATTGTGAAGAAATTTAGAAATTAAGATAAAAGAGCAAATAGACATTGTATCAGTAATAGAAGTCAACATAGCACCAGATCCCAAACCAGGATCAACATCAAGTTTAAACAAAATGAATGGCAACATAACCCCAACTAAGCTGCTCAAACATAAGCTAATTACTAAAGAAATATCAAAAATTAAAATAGTTAAAGCAGGGTAGCTTAATTGATAAAAAGCGAAAGATAATAAAAAAGAGAAGCCAATAGAAACAATAGCAGCAACACAAAGTTCCTTGAAAATAGTTTGTTTTATGTTTAACTCAACTAATTTTCTATTATTTAAAGCGTTAACAATAATGGTAATAACCTGAACGCCGAAAGATCCACAAATACTAGTAACAACAGTAGCAGTAGCAAGTAAAGCAGGGTCAATAAATGAGTCCATCAAAACACTAATAAAAAAAGCGATAGTAACTCCAACAATTAACCATCTCATTCTGTTCCAACTGGAAGTAAATAAACTTTCATGGAAATCAGAGCTATCAATACCAGCAGAATACATTAAATTTTCTTCAGCTTCTGCTTGAGCTAAATCAAGAACGGTAGAAATATGAATAACACCAATTAAAGCGTTGTTTTCATCAACGACAGGAGCACAATAAAGATCAAACTGATTAAATGAATAAATAACCTCTTTAACAGGGGTAAGAAAACTAAAAATTACATCAATTTTTTTAATTTTGTTTTCTAAGTTACTATGTTTATCCAATCTAATAATGTCAGTTAAAGAAAGCTCACCAACAGGAGATCCTTTTTTGTCCACTAAAAAAACAGTGTTTAAATATTTAGGAAAATTTTTGGTTGTTTTAATAAAATTTTTAATTTGGCCAATATTCCAATCTTCAGGAACAGAGACAATTCTATGATCCATAATTTTTCCAGCAGAATCATCAGGAAAGTTCATAACCTGTTCAACATTTTTTCTAAAGAAATAGTTAAAAGAAGGCAAAAGAGTTTTAAGTTGTTCAGGAGTTAAATTATCCAAAATTTCAGAAGCCTCAGCTTCTTTAAGTTTAGAAAGCATACCAGCCAGTTTGTGTCCAGCTAAAGTGTTGCAAATTTCTTTTTGAATAGTATCATCCAAATAATTTAAAATTTCAGGATTAAATTGAGTGTCTAAAGACTCAATTAATATTTTTCGCTCTCTTGCCTTCAAAAATTGAAAAATATGAGCACAAAAACCAGGATGATGGTTAACAAAAATAGAAACAAGTTGATTTTTCACGTTTTCGGAAGATTGATCTTCGTTTTCAAGATCAGCAAGAAGATCCTTAACATAAGCAAAAAGTTGCATCAAATTATGTTTTGAATTAGTAGAAACAATTCCAGACATTTAAAACCCATCTCCCAATAAAAGATAAACAATAAAAAACCATGTTTCATTAAAATAATTTATCTTAACTTATATAATAGTATAAAATTTAATAATTTGGAAATAATATAAAAAAAATCCTTGTTTAAAAAAAATTGATCATATTTTAATTATAAATCTAAACAAATTGCTAACAAAGATAAAATTTGTAGAATAATTTGTAAAAAAACATCTTTTTTATTTATAAAATTAAATAAAAAATTAAGAATAGAATAATTTATAAAAACAAGTTCCAAAAAAGATAATGATTGAACCGCAAGCAACACAAATCAAAGTAACAGCAAGTTTATTTCCTTTTTTAGCCTCTCTCACATCAGCACGCAATTCTGTTTCAGTGTGTTTATGGCGATCTTCCATAGTTTTGAGTTGATTATTTAAAAGTTTGACTTCTTCTATTGTATTTTTAGATCTGTTTTCATTTTCCAAAGTCAATCGTCTCAAGTGCAATACATCACTTAAAAGTGCTAAATGAATCTCTTTGTTATGCTCGAAATCAACCTTCGATTTTTCATAAATATCCAATAGCAATCGTGAAAGTGCTGGATTAATTGTTGTGTCTAATTTTTTAAAATCTTCTTTAATCTCATCATGAGATTTAGCAGAATTTAATCCAACCAAACACGATAACCAAAAAATCTTCATATCCAAAATGTAAACCAAAAATATAAATTAGTCAACATCAAATGAACTCAAAGAGTACAACCTTTAAAAAGAATTGGAAGGTTTGGGTTCTTTGTTTCATGATCTGTTAAACGTCTATAGTGTTTTCTATCTTTCAATAGAAGGTATACAGTCTTACCATATTCAAAATAGCTTACACCGTTATTGTATTCAGCTGAGTTTATAGCTATTTTGACATTTTCATCTGCCATCATTTCCCCATTTAAAGTAAACTGTGGCATTTGTTGTTCAATAGGCGCCATCAACCCAAATCCAGCGGATAATAATCCAATTAACAAATATTTCTTCATGTCCTAATTGTAAACAAAAAAACAAAAAAACACTATATCTTTAACGATTTTTTAACATTTTTCACAACTTTTTTTACTATTAACTTAAAAAAAACAATTATCAATTAAATTTATAATATTATGAAAACAAAATAAGCGCTTAATGCAACAAAAATGACGGGCGGGAAACTTCAGATTTACTATGTATTTCCTTTATAGAGACGATTCCTGTTTTTTAATCTTTACAAGGTACCTAGCCCCCAAACTATTCTGCCTTTTGTGCTATCTCTTCGAGTTTGCTCATATTTCTTCAGAAAAGATGCTAGGAGCTCATATCTCTACGCATTACTTACTATGTTCGCTCTATTTTTTGCACGCGATCTTTACTATGTTCTCTCGTAATAGCGCCATTAGGTTATTTTCTACCAAAGTTTCATGTGTCCTTGCCTCATCCTTTTTTGCATTCTCTTCGGGCGCCATCAACCCAAATCCAGCGGATAATAATCCGATTAAAAAACATTTCTTCATATCCCTAATTGTAAACAAAAAAACAAAAAAAAACTCAATATCTTTAACTGTTTTTAGTCGTTCTGTTTGTTTTTTAAATTTAAGAATAGAGCCCTAATTTTTCTTATCAGAACCTTCTTTCTCGGCTTTTTTATATAATTAGAAGGATTAACTCCCCAATTTTTAAGAAGTTTTTTAATCCAGGGCATTTTTTCTCTTCTGTTGTCATAAATCTAATTTTTCCATCTTCTCTTACTAAATATAAATCTAGTTGGTAATAAAATATCCCTTCTTCAAAAAGATGATTGTTAAAATGAATTATATTTAAGGCTCTTTGATATCTTGCATTTTGCTGAATTTCACTACTCGGGCTGAAGTAATCTCCAGATGGAAGAGTTATATAATTTTCATGATCATCAAAAGATCTTTCTGAAAGATTATTATTAGGAGCTAGCAAACAACTTCCAATAAAAAACAAAATTTTACTCATGCTATAATTATACAACAATGAACTATATAAAGATCAAAAAATTCAATAAAAACATTAATTTTTTAGCTGTTTTTTATACGTTTTTTAATCATTTTCGATTATTTTTTAACGTTTTTTGATACGTTTTTAATCACTTTTGATACAAAAATTTAATATATTTAAAACAAAAAATGGTGCGGACGAGAAGAGTCGAACTTCCACGGATAAAATCCACAACGACCTCAACGTTGCGCGTCTACCATTCCGCCACGCCCGCATTAGTATATATAATAATAATTAAAATTAAATTTGAACAGAGTAAACACAATTTAAAAAATTCAATCTTTATTTATATCGAAAAAAGCGAGTAAAAAATTTTTAAATCAAAACAAGGCTGCATTTTTTTTTAAAATTTTATATACTCGTTTTATGAGTATTAGAGGAATGGATCTAGTAATTGGGTCTTGTATTTCATTAAGAGATAAAATATGGAAAGTAGTGTCCAAACAACACGTAAAGCCAGGAAAAGGTGGTGCATATTTACAAGTAGTTCTAAAGTCATTAGATGGAGTTAAGTTAGAACACAGATTTTCCTCGAGTGACACAGTTGACTTGGTGATGATGGAAAAAAAGAAGTTTCAATTTTCATATTTTGAAAAAAAATCCGTTTTTTTAACTGATCTTGAAACTTATGAATCTGTGGAAATCACCGAAAACATGGTTCCTAAAAACACTATGTTCTTACTTAGAAAATTTGCAACTGAGGATATGATTGTTGATGTTGAATATGCAAATGATGTTATTTATGATGTTGTTTTGCCATCAAACGTTAAAGTAAAGGTAGAGTTTGCTGATCCTGTAGTTAAAGGCCAAACGGCTGCGTCTTCTTATAAAAATGCAGTTATTTGTGAGGATATAAATATTGGAGTTCCAACATATTTAGGAACTGGCGATGAAATTATTATTAATCTTTATGGGGAAAAAGGCCTTGAGTTTGTATCAAGAGCCTAGATTAGTAATTTATGATTCAGGAATTGGCGGGGAATCTATTTTTAAAAAGTCTAAAAACTTTTTTAAAAACACTGTTTTTTTTCAAGATCAAGGTAACTTTCCTTATGGGAACAAAGATTTTGAAAGTCTTTCCAAAATTTTTTTATCTAATTTGAAAAAGCTTTCATTAAAGGAAAACGATATTTTAGTTTTGGCTTGTAATACGATTTCTTGTGTATACCTAGATCTTTTAGATCAGTTAAACGCTAATTATAAGGTGCTTTATATATTAGAACATGTTATACAAAGTGTTTTTGAAGATAGAGTTGTTCTTTGCACTAGTTATACATCTAATTTTTTGAATAAATTGAATATAAAAAATTTGGCCATAGATAATTTAGCTTGTTTAATTGAAAAAAAGGATGTTGCAAATATTTTAAAACACTTATTAAACATCGTAATTCACGAAAAAAATGTAATTTATGGGTGCACTCATTATCCAATTATTGAAAACATATTAAAAAAGAAATATTTAAACAAAAATTTTATTAATCCAGAGGAAAAGTTGATTTTGGATATAAAAAAAAACATAGGATTAATAAAATGTTAACTTGTGCAGTCTAACATTAGCTAATAAACGTATGGGTAATTGGATTTTATGAAGAATAGGGAGAAAAAATTGTGAGAGTATTAGTTGTTGAAGATGATAAAATTGCTTCTAACATGATTACAAAGGCTTTGAGAAAAGAGGGGTTTACATGTAATCAAACCGATTTGGCTGAAGATGCATTAAAACTTTCTAAGCTTTCTGATTATGATATTGTTTTATTAGATTTAATGTTACCAGATTCTGATGGCTTTGAAGTTATTAGACGACTTCGTTCTTCTAAAAACGATACTCCAATTGTGGTTTTATCTGCTTTACAAGGGATCAACGATAAGGTTACGGCTTTATCTAAAGGAGCGGATGATTTTTTATGCAAGCCAATTTCAACAATTGAGTTAATCGCTCGCTTGAGAGCTGTGGCTAGAAGAAAAACAGGCTTCTCTAATTCCGTTATAACGGTTGGAGATTTATCCGTGAATTTACAAACAAAATCAGTAACAGTTGCTGGCGCGGCTTTGAAATTAACTAACAAAGAATATTCGATTTTAGAGATTTTAATTTTAAAACAAGGTCATATTTTGAATAAAGAAAGTTTTTTAAGTCATCTTTATGACGAATCTTGCTTGGAGCAGCCTGGCGATAAAATTGTTGATGTTTTTATGTGTAAACTAAGAAAAAAAATTCAACAAGCTCACCCATCTGCTGGCAATTACATAGAAACTGTTTGGGGGAGAGGGTATATGTTGGTAGATCCAGAGACAAAGAGAGAATTATCTTTTAAATTATAAATCTTTTAATAGTTTGAAATTGCATTTGATAATAAGATTGCACTTGATAACGATAGATTTAATGATCTTTCAAAAATAGGAATGTTTAATTTTATATCTGTTTGATTAAAAACCTCTTCTGGTAGTCCTAGACTTTCTTTTCCCATTAAAATTGCGTCGTTTTTTTCATATTTTAATTCTGAATACATGGTTCCATTTTTGCTGGATGTGCTTAAAATTCTTCCTTTGTGTTGTTTTTTAAATTCTTTAAATTCATTAAAAAAAACTATTTCACATTTATCATAATAATCCATTACTGATCTTTTCAATTTTTTTATATCCCAAATAAAGCCACATGGACGTATTATTACTAACTTTGTTTTAAAACAGGCGCATAATCTAATAATAGATCCAACATTATAAGGGATTTCTGGTTCAAACAGCACGAGAAAAGGTTTCATATACTTTATATTAATGTTTTTTTCTTTTTTTAAAAAGTTTTCAATGTTGTTTTTTTTACAAAAAAGCAATATACTCTTTTAATGAAAAATCTTAAATGTTTTGTTTTTTTACTGAATTACAATATTTCCTCAAGTTTTGATTTTATAAATTTTTCTAAGAAAATTGAACAAGACTTATATTTAAAAAAAAACGAATTTCATTTATTGAATAATGAATATAAAAAATTATTGCATGAAAAAAATTATTCACAGCCTGTATTAAGTATAAGTTATGAAAACATTGATTTTTGTGTTACGGATTACGTTCTTTATAAAGATGGCGGTTTGTTTTTTGTTGATTTTTTAACTTATTTAGATTCATCCACATGTTCAGATGAAAAAATGGAAGAAAATGAATTATCTGAATTAATTGTTCGTTTAGGTAATGAATTTTATAATAGACTGATATTAAACTTGAATTCAAAAATAAATAGCTTGAACTCAAAATTTTGTGAGTTTAAAAAAAAATAAAATTATTTATTGTCTTTTTTATAATTTAAAAGAATTAGTATTCTTTGTAATAAAATTACGAAGTTTAAAAACAATAAAACGCTGCCTAATAATGCAATTTTTTTGTTTGATTGCTCAAAATTTTGATAATATACTTTTTTAAGTTGCTGCATATCATAAGCAATAATGAATAAAAAAGCAAAAACAATTCCTATAGATGTAATTCTTAGGTTTATTGCAAAATTTAAAAAACAACCAATTGCTTCAGTTAGAATTATCATAATAATGCCAACGCTAAAAAGTGATCTATACTCTGACAAATCAACTGATGTTGTTGTTCCAATTATGCTGAATATTGCCAACATACTGCCTGAAATTATAAATGATAATAATATTGTTGAAGATTCAGAAAAAACGATAATAAGAGGCGCGAATATTAAGCTTTCTATTGCTATCAAAGAAGCAAGCAAAGGAATAATTATCATCCATTGTTTGTTTTGTGTTAAACTGTTTTCTAAAGCATTCATGACAAATGAAAATATAAAGAAAAAAAATATTAAACTTAAAAAACCTTTGGGATAAAGGAATGCAAACTCATTAAAGTTTTGTGCTATAAAATAGGATAATGAAGTGAAAGCTATTATATTTAGCCCTAAAAAAGTAAAAATATTAGCATAAAATGATTTTAACCCAGAATCATGCGTTGTTCTGAAATCACTTGATGTTTTGAATGGTCCGTTCATAGAAAACTCCTTTCTTTTTTAAGATATCATTTTTTTTTTGCATTAGATATATCTTGATAATAATTTGTTTAAATTATTTTAATTATTTTATAATTTGTTTTTTTTGGATATTATATATTAATGTTTGCCGATTTTCGGAATTTATCTGATTGTTTGCAAAAGGATCTTGTTTGTTTTAAAAGTTGGTTGGAATTTAATAATGCCAGTGAAAACACTATTCTTTCTTATGTTTCTGATTTAAAACACTGTTTTTTAATTAGTGAAAAACAGTCTGTTTTTGATATTGAAAATGCAGCTATTGATGACTGGCGTTTAATTTTTGCAAAATTACAAGATAATGGGTTGTCTCATAAAAGCCAAGAAAGATATTTAGCCGCTGTTAGAGCTTTTTCTAAATATAAAAGAGAAAATGGAAAAATTCTTTCAATTGAAAAGTTAAAGTCTTTTAAGAAAAAAGAAAGTGACCATTTTTCTAATGTGAATATTGAAGATGTGTTTTTGTTTTTGTCTGCTTTTGATAATAATCAAGAAAAAAACTTTATTTCAGCAAGAGATAGGTTTTTAGTTTATTTAATATATTCTGTTGGGTTAAGAATAAATGAAGCTTTAAATTTAAAAACAGAAGATTTTTTTGAGAATTATATAAAAATAAAGGGAAAGGGAAACAAAGTTAGATTTGTTCCTTTTTTTCCTTTTATTAAAGATATGCTGTTTTTATATAAAAAATTATTGCAAGAGTTTTTAAAAAAAGAACTTGAAAGAAAAGATTATATTTTTATTTCTAACACTGGAAAAAAACTGCACGCTTGCTCTGTTGCAAGGCTTTTTAGAACTGTTTGTATAAAATTAAACTTAAAAAACATCTCGCCTCATTCGTTACGTCATGCATGCGCGACTCATTTATTGCAATCTGGTTGTAACTTAAGATCTATTCAATCTTTATTGGGTCATTCTTCATTAGAAACAACTAAGATTTATATTGATGCAGCTATTGAAGATTTAAAAGATGATTTTTTTTCAATTATGGATTAATTTTTTTTTCGTGTTGCTAAAATTTTATTTTAATGTTAACTTTTAAGTAACGCCCGCTTGGTGGAATGGTAGACACATCAGACTTAAAATCTGAAGGCTTCGGCCGTACTGGTTCAAGTCCGGTAGCGGGTAGGGTTTAAATTTTAATTTTTACATAATTTGGTGTTTAATTTTTATAAATTTAATTTTTAATTTTTATTTTTCTGTATTTAGTTTGATTTTTTTTTGTTTTTTTGCTATCTCTCTTTATAAGAGGTATGCATGAAAATATATAATAAATATTTTATCTGTTTGATAGCTTTGTTATTAGTTGGCTGTGGTAAAAAGAAAACTGTAAAAAGTACATCAACAACCACAACATCTGTAGAAAACGAAAATGAAACTGGTTCAAATGAAGTGGAATTCACCGAAAAGTCAGTGTCTTCTGAAGATGAAGAGGCTTCTGTTGTTGCAGCTCATTGTTATAGCGATTTAAATAATAAATTCTATTTTGGTTATGATAAAGATTCTTTAAAGAACTCAGATATAAAAGATTTGGATGAATTGACAGAATGGTTAGTTGCAGATGAAAACAAAAGTGTTCATGTTGTTATTTATGGAAATTGTGACCAAAGAGGTTCCGCTTCATACAACATGGGACTAGGCGCAAGAAGAGCTAATTCTGTTAAGAAATATTTTGTTTCTAAGTGCGTGAGTGCTGATAGAATCAAAGTTATTAGTCTTGGTCAAACAATTTTGGTTGAGGGTGATTCAGAAGAAGCATATGCAAAGAATCGTGTTGCTATTGTTGAAATAGATGGAGAAAATTCTTCTTTAGCTGTTAAAAAAAACAATGTGTCTGCGGCTCCTAAAAATTCTGCTTCAAAAAAAGAAGAAGTAAAAAACTCAGAGGCAAAACCTTCATCTGAATCTGTGGAAGAGGACGAAGACGATGATGATGAGTAATCTTATCTTTTGAGCTTTTTATGAAAAAAATTAAGCATATATTATTATTCTTTATTTTAACTAAGTCTGCATCTGCTAATAATGAAATTGTAGATTCATTAAAAAAGAATCGCGTTAAATATCGCCAAGCTTTATCTTTGTTAAAGCAGGCTTATAAACTTTTAGCAGAACTAGAACTTGAGTTAACTGTTGATTCATCTGACTTTTTTAAAGCTTTAGAATATTTTGAGTTAGGTCAATATAATAAATGTATACCTATTTTAAAATCTTTAATAAAAAACAATCAATGTAAACTTGAAGCTATGTTTTTGTTGGCTGAATCTTTAGTTGCTTTAAAAAAAATAGATGAAGCTTGCGTTTTATATAATTCTATTATTAATATTACTCCTGATTTTTTGGATGAAAAAACAATTAAAATTATTAAATATAGCTATTTACAATTGATACATCATATAGGTTTAGATGGAGCAAGAAAAGATGTCGTGGCTATAATTAAAAAATATATTAAACAATTTCCAAAAGAAAGAACGAATCAAAAAATTGAATTTTTGTGCAGACATTATAATTGTTCTACTGTTCTGGTTGAAAACGAAGAAAACACAGATGATTCTGATTCAGATGATTCTAATAACGATTTAAAAGTAAAAAGATTTAAAAAAAGATAGTTTAATCTACAACTTTAGGTTGTATAATAAGCTTTCCTTTATAATGTCCGCAAGTTTTACATATTTTATGTGGTAATTTATAAGATTGACAATTTTCACACTTAACAATATTAGGTAAAACGATTTTATCATGAGCTCTGCTTCTTTTTCTTCTAGTTAAAGATTTTCTTTTTTTAGGTGTAGCCATGTTTGAATTTCCTTTACTTTCAACATATCATATTGTATTAATTAAATCAAATGTATCCAAATTTATCGTGTTTAACCATTAAAGGAGAAAATATTTTTAATTTTATAAACAAATTATCTGCTTCTGATATAGAAAAAAAATGCTCTTATATTTTCTTTTTAAATGAAAATGCAAGATATCTTGGAGATTGTTTTTTTATTGATTCCTTAAATGTTTTGATTTCTACTGAAAAAATTTTAATTGGTTTGAAAAATTATTTTGAACGAATGGATATAAGAAAAAAATTTAAATTTGAGTTTGATAAGCGTGCTGTCTGGTATAGTTTTCAATCTGAAATTAGTGAATTTTGTTTTGATGATCATAGATTGGATGGAAAAATATACTTAAATTTAAATTCAAATTTTATGACTTGCGAAAATGATAAAGAATTATATTATCAAAATAGACTAAATAATAAATTGGCAGAATTTGAAGATTTTGAGTTTGAAAAAAGTTTAATAATAAATTACGGATCAGTATCTCGTTTTATTTCAAAAAGTAAAGGTTGTTATCCAGGACAAGAAATTGTTGCTAGATATGGTTTTGAATCTGCAAAAAAGACTGTTGATGTTGTTGAAAAAATAGATGAAACTGTTTTAAAAATATTTTTTGAAAAAAACGGAAAATATTTGGTTTATAAAAAATTAGTTTAAGTGAGGGGCGTTTATTATGTTTTCTTTTGAAATTAATAGACTGTTAATGTTTTGTTATCATAATATTAAACATGTCTTTATTTACAAAGATTTTGAGTTTAAAAGAAAAAAATGTTATTGAATCAATAATTGAAAATTTGCAAGTTTTATTTTCAAACAGAACAGATGAATATTGGTCTTATGATAATAATAGTCAATCTATTGTTGCTTTACATGATATTTTTAAATTAGATAAATTTTCTGAAGATTTTCTTTATAAATTATCTTGTGGAATTGAATTATGGGATCCACGAATTAAAAGATCGGTTTGTTCTTGGTCATTTAATTTAGAAGATCCTATTTTAAACATTCAATGCATCTTAAAAGATAATCCAATAGATATTCAATGTTTGTCGATTCCTTTAAAAGATTTGAAATAATATTTTTTTCATTAAAACTAGACAATCTTCATTTCTCTTTTTTTTAAAATTTAATTTTGTTTAAATATTATTATGCTTTCAGAAGAAAAAATTGCTCAATTAAGGCTTTTAAAAACACCTAAAATTGGAAGGGTTACTTTTTTTCATTTATTAAAAACTTTTAAAACAGCTATAGAGGCAATTTATGGTTTAAATGATTACTTGAAGCAAATTGGCAAAAAAACTCAATATTCTATTAGCTCCAAGGAAAGCGTTTTAACTTTTATTGATAATTGCCAAAAATCTAACGTTAAATTAATTTTTTTTTCTGATGATCAATATCCAAAAGAATTTTTGATGGCTTCTGATTATCCTCCTATCTTATATTGTAAGGGTAATGTTAATTTATTAAATAACGAATGTTTGGCTGTTGTTGGTTCTCGTTCAGCTTCTTTACAGGGAATATCTTTTACAAAAAAATTAATTAAAGATTTGAATAATATCACGATTGTTTCTGGCTTTGCTAAGGGAATAGATACAGCTGCTCATGAGGCCTCTTTATCTTTTGGTACTATTGCTGTTTTAGGTTCTGGAATTAATATTATTTATCCAGAAGAAAATAAAATTCTTTATTCTAAAATTTTAGAACAGAATGGTTTGATAGTTTCTGAAATTGGCTTAAACGATTCTCCAAAACCTAATTTTTTTGCATATAGAAACAGATTGATTTCTGGTATTGCAAAGGGGGTTTTAGTTGTTGAAGCTGCTATAAATTCTGGTTCTTTAATCACTGCAAAATACGCTTTAGAACAAGGTAAAAATATTTTTGCTGTTCCTGGTCACCCTTTTGATATTCGTTCATATGGCACAAATTATTTGATTAAAAACGGAGCTATATTAGTTAGAAATTCAGATGATATATTATCAGAATTTAATAATTATTCTAATAATACGAACTTTAATGGTATGTTTTCAGTTGCAGAAGAAAATTTAGATGAGGTTAAGAATTATATTTTAACTAATTTAAGGTGCGATGTTTCAATTAGCATTTCAGAAATAATTGCTTTATCAAATTATTCTGTTGCATCTATCAACGCTGCTTTAGCAGAGCTTGAACTTTGTGACTTGGTCAGTATTCAATATAATTTGGTGCAAAAGTTTTAAGAGTTTTTTTTAGCTGGCATAAAAATTTTTATTTACTTCGAAATTAATTTGATCTACGTAATTTTTGTGTTATAATAACTGGTGCCTTTAACTAAAGGATATGGTAATAAACCAAAATTAAAATAGGCATTGTGGACTCGGGGGCGGTACCCGACATCTCCACCAAATGGGGATGAAATAGGTTCGACATGATGTAATAAAAAATTTTATTTACCCAGATGTTATTCGACTGTAACAGAATAAAAAAAATAAATGCAAATAATGCAAAACAAGCTCGTCCTCAACAGACAGTTCGTAGGCCTTCTCAAACAAGAAGATCTTCTAATCGAGTAGAGCGAGCTTAAAATTAAAGGTTTGGGGAGTCCTGTAAAACTCCCTTTTTTCATCAATTTGTGTGTAATTGAATTTTAATGTACATTTAATAAATATGAAATTAGGAGAGTGGATTGATTCGAACTTGTTGTTTTTTTCGAAAAAAGAGCTTGATTATTTAATTAAGGGTTTATGTGATGTTCATTTTATTGATTTAACTTTAGAATTAAAACCACAAGCATTAATTTGTTTAAACACGTGTTTAAATAGGCGAAAAACAGGTGAGCCTTTATCTAAAATTTTGCAAATAAAACCTTTCTGGAAATATTTTTTTAAAACAAACAGTTTTACGTTAGATCCAAGGCCAGAAACAGAATTTTTATTAGAAAAAGTTAATGTAAAAACAAGAAGTGTTTTAGAGTTGGGTGTTGGTACTGGGTGTATTATTTTATCAATTTTGAAAGATTTCAAAAAAGCAAAAGGAACTGGTGTTGATATTTCTCTTGAAGCATTAAAAATTGCTGAAGAAAACGCGAATTTGTTAAGCGTTCAAAATAAGGTTAAATTAATTCAAAATGATTGGGCGAATAATATTAAAGGTGATTTTGATTTGGTTATTGCTAATCCTCCTTATGTTTCAAAAGAGTTTAGTTTATCTTTAGAGACTTTAAATGATCCTGAAATTGCATTGTTTGGAGATATTCAAACTTATAAAAATTTATTAAATTCCTTGAAGGATATAAGGTTTAAACAGTTATTGTTAGAGGTTCCGGATTATTTAACTGCAGAAACGGAAGATTTTATAATATCGCTTTATAAAACAAATGTTAGTATTTATTCAATTTATGATAGTGGGATTAATTGCCTGGAAGTTCTTTTATAGTTGAATTAATTAATTTTGTTATATTGTTGTTAATATTAATTCATTTAAAAATAGAATTAGTTCATCTCCATCCATGAATTTAGCTATATTATGCGATTTTAAAGCTATTCTGGTATCGTTTATCCAATTTTGAGTAAAATGATATGTTCGAACTCTTTCGTTGCGTTTTGCGCTTCCAATTGCTTCTCTTCTTTCATTTTCATTTTTTTGAGTTTCTTCTTCTAACTTTTTTTCATATATTCTTGCTTTTAAAATTTTCAATGCTTTTTCTTTATTTTTAATTTGAGATTTTTCATCTTGTTGGCTTACTACTATATTTGTTGGAATATGCGTAATTCTGACTGCGCTGTCTGTTGTGTTTACTGATTGTCCTCCTGGTCCGCTTGATCTGAAAACTTCAATTTTTAAGTCTTTATCGTTTATTATTACCTCTACTTCGTTTGGTTGTTTTAAAATTGCTACTGTTGCTGTGGATGTGTGTGTTCTTCCTCTTTTTTCTGTTTTTGGAACTCTTTTTACGCAATGCACACCTGATTCTTGGTTTAAATAAATGTTTACTCCTTTTCCTATGATTTCTCCTGTACATCCCTTTATTCCGCCAGATTCTTTGGTTGATATATCAAAAAGTTTGAAGATCCAGTTCATTTTTTTGCAAAGTTTTTTGTACATTTCTAATAATTCTAGCGCGAAAAGCTCTGCTTCTTGCCCTCCTTCTCCGCTTCGTATTTCTAATATTATGCTTTCTTCTTTTGATGTTTGATTTGATTTAAATTCTTCAAAATTTTCTTCTATTTTTGTTTGTAATTTGAGTATTTCTTCTTTAAAAATTTCATTTATTTCTATATCTTTAGATTCTAAAATTTGGAATTCGTATTCTTCAATTTCTTTTTGTATTTGTGTTATTTTATTGAGCTCTTTTTGCTTTTTTTTTATGGATTCTGCTATGTTTTTATCTGTTGTTTGTTTTAATTCAATGTCCCAACGATTTGATAGTTTTTCTAAAATTTCTTTCATTTATTTTTAAATTGGCGAGAATGGAGGGGATCGAACCCCCGACCTACGGTTTTGGAGACCGTTGCTCTACCAGCTGAGCTACATTCCCTTGAATTTAATTAAACTAAAATTTAAAAAAAACTTCAATGGTGTTTTTATTTTTTTAGATTTTAAAATTTATTAAAACATGCTTAAAAATAGTTAAAAAATGGTAAAAAAAGCTTAAAAAATGGTCAAAAATCGATAAAAAAGGGTTTAAAATTTGTGCTTTTTTAGTTTAAAGTTTGTGTTAAAAGTTGTGGCTTTGTTTAATTCGCCTTAAATTAATGTTTTTAACTTTATTATTAGATAGAAGTTCTTTTGTGGTTATAGTAAATTTGTTTTTGATATTTTTTTATATTAGTGTTGTTTTTTTGAAAACAAGTCAATTTTTTTTAGCTTTTGGAAATTTTTTTAAACCGTCAACGTTTTCCGTTAAGGAAACTCGGGTTTTTTGTTTTTCATATTGCATTAATTGACTTAGCTTTTCAGTTGCTTGTTTAAAGGTTGTTATTTTGTTTGAAGGTATGAAAAAAAGTTGTTCTTGTTTGGGGGTGAATTCTTCTAATTTTTCTCTTGGTGGTTCTTGTATATCTGGATTTTGCATTTTTTGAAGTAGTCTTATTTGAGCATTATTTAAAAGCTCTGCTTCTTGGCTTGTGTTTTGAAATGATCTTCTTTTTTTATTAGACTCTAAATTTTTTAATAGTTTATATTGCTCTATTTCAGAGTTATCTAGTATTCCTTGTTTTTCTTTATCTTTTAAGGCTAGTAAATTTTTTTGGTTTTTTTGTTCAATTTGGTTTTCTTGGTTTTCTGGAATTTCTTTGATTAAATTTAATCTGTTTGTTGGTGTTTGGTTTAAGATTGTTTTATATTTATTGTTCTTTGTGTTGCCAAAAAGCGTTTTTTCTAAATTGTGGTTTAGTGTGTTTTGGCAAATTTTCATGAGCTCATCTATAGTAATTTTTGTTTGATTTTCAATGGAATAAAGAGATGGGGCATTGTTTATAGAGAGATTTCTTAGTTTTTTTTCACTAAAGGATAAACAATTTTTTAATAAAAGGATTATTTGTTCGTATATTAACAAATAATAGTAATCATTATTTGTTTTTTTTAATAAATCTTTATAAAAAATGAGATCTGTTAATAAAATTTGTAATTTAGTAGCGATCGGTTGATCATTTAATAACTCTTCATAAAAAGCTTCCGCTTTTAATTGAATTTTTATCTCAAATGATGATATTGTGATATTTTGGTCTTCTTCAAATTCTGATTGATTTAAAATTACACCTCTATCCGAATCATCTTTTTCTATTTTATTTGGATTTGCTGCAAAAGAGTGTATGCATAAATATATTACAAATAATCCTATTCTTTTTTTCATCTTCTTTCTTCCTTTTTTATGATATGACAAAGTGGTAAAAAGAGTGTGAAGTCAACCAGGCTTTGTTTTCTTAAATAAGCTCTTTCTTTAGATTTTTGAATTTTCTCTTTTAATTGGCTGTCTTTTTTAAATATCCATTAAATCAATTAGGTGTTTTTTATTTAGGTCTTCTAATGTTATATCGAAATACAAATCTTCGCTTGATACTTCTATTTGTTCTAAAAATTTATTTATTGCTGTTATGCATAAGTGTCCATTAAAATTTTGAGTCATTGCTTTGAAGTCCTTTCTTCCGTACCAGCATCCTATGCAAAAATTTTTATTTAATAATACGAAATATAGATCTTTATTTTGATTTGAAGTTCCTGATTTTCCTCCGAAATATCCATTTTTGATTTTTATTTTTCTTCCTGTTCCGTATTGTGAAACGGTTCTTTTCATCATTTCCCACATATAGTAGCAGGTTCTTTCGTCTAATATTTTTGTATATTTTTTTTTATGTTTATATAAAAGTTCTCTTGTTTCTAAGTCTTCTATTTCTTCTATACAGTATATTTCTGATAAACATCCTTTGTTTGCTATTGGCAAAAAAGATTTTGTTAGATTTAACAACGATGTATTGAATCCTCCTAATGTTAATGATAGAGTTGATACCGCTGGGTCTATTATTTCTAATTTTCTTATTGTTTCTATTACTTTTTTAGGCTTTATAGCTTCTATTATTCTTACTGCTACCGAGTTAATTGATTGTGCAAAAGCCACGTCTACTTGCACTTCTCCTACTGTTTTGTGCAAAAAGTTACTTGGTTCCCATGTTCCAAATGAGTAGGGGCTATCATCTATTAAACTTTTTGGGTTTAATCCCATTTCTATTGCTGTTAAATATGTGTAATATTTTGATATTGATCCGCTTGGTCTTTTTGAGTTTACTGCTATATTGAAATTTGAACTTGCATAGTCTAATCCTCCTATTAATACTTTTATTGCTCCGTCTTTCGCTATTAATATGAATGATCCTTCGTCTGACTGCCATTCTTCTCCTAATTCTTCTTGCGTTTCTTTTAAGCTTTTATTTGCTTTTTTATATAATTCAGAATCAAAAGTTGTTTTTATTTTTATATCTTTATCTAAGCAGTTTTTTGGTATTTGTTGTAATACATAATTTATGAAAAATTTTATATTTGTTTCGTTTATATTTATTTTTGGTATTTTAAATTTTTCAAAATTTTGCTCTTCTTCTTCTGTTATAAAATTTAAATTTTTCATTCTTTTTAATACTGTTCTGGCTCTTGTTCTCCAGGCTTCTATATCGCTTGAATATTTTGAGGGGCTTTGTAATAAACCTATTAATAATGCAGATTCATATAAATTTAAACTGGATGTGTTTTTGTTAAAATACATTTGTGATGCTGCTTCTATTCCAAAACAATTTTTTCCAAAAAACACTCTATTTAGATATAGATATAAAATTTGACTTTTTGTGTATTGTTTTTCGATTTTATAAGTTAAAATTAATTCTTTTATTTTTCTTAGAAGTGTTTTATCTGTTGTTGAAAAAATTGATTGATTTTGTAATATGTTTTTTGCTAATTGTTGGGAAATTGTGCTTCCACCTGCTATTACTTTTTTATTTAATATATTTATATATAAATTTTTAAATAGTGATTTATAATCTACTCCTTTATGCTGAAAAAAATTTTTATCTTCCACAGCTATCAGTGCTTTTATTACGTTTATTGGAATTAATTCTATTTCAATTATTATTATTTCGCTTCCTATTTTATCTATTAACTTTCCTTTATTATCGTATATTTCTATATATTGTGACTTTAGTATTTTAGTTGCTTCATTTTGAATGTTTTGCATGTTGGTCATTAAAATAAGGTTTAGTATTATTATGATTTCTAAAAATTCTGTTAAAAAATAAAAATATAATATTTTTATAAAATTCATTTTGATGTTTTTTTATACTTCTATCATATAAATTGATGGTGGGGTTGGAAATATTTCATTATCATTTTCTATCAATAAAATCTCATCTTCGCTTATAGAAGAATCTTTTATTTGAATTTTTACAATTGTCATATCTGGTATTTCTTGTATATTGTATTCCTTATAGTTTTCTATTTTAACTCTTTCTGCTCCTTTTGATCTTTGTTCTTTTGTTGCGTCCATTTTGTCTTCTGTTGCTATTCTGCAAGATGATATCCAATTGTTTATATCTTCATATTTTGTTGATGCATCTTTTTCTATTGCTATTAATATATAGTTTTTATCTGTTATTTTTATTTCTCCTTTGAATTTGTTTCCTTTGGTTTTTTCAAATTTTGTTAATTTGAACGCCTCAAATATTAAGTCTAGGTTAGAATTTACGTAATCTATTAATGGGATCATTGATTTTACTATGTTATCATGCATATATGGTTCTATAATTGGTATATCTGAAGTTTTTGCTAAAATAAAAGAGTTTGATACTGCTTGTACTATGTTTTTATATATTGAAAAAGGGTGGTCATTAGATTTTAATGCTGATTCTAATGAAAAAAGCATGTTTGAAACGCTTGATAGTTGAGTAGATTGTTCTGATGAAAGTCTTTTTATGCTTTTTAAATATTTTGCTTTTTCTTTCATTTTTATTATTAGCGATTCTATTGTTGTTTTTAATAAGCTTGAAGACTGTATTTGTTGAATTGGTGGGGTGTATTTGCTTAATGCAAATGACATTCCATTATATTTAACTTTTGCTATTGTTATTGAATCATTTTTTAAACTTTTTGATTCTCCTATTTCTAAAAAATAATTTGGTTTTAAAAATGCTATTACTGTTTTTTCAGATTTATTGTTTAAATCTTCAACTTCTAAGTGTTCTGCAGAATATTTTGGCGTGTTTTCGTTCGTTTGGGGGGTAAAATCGTTTTTTGGATATGATAAATATATATATAATTCCTTATCGTTTTTAAACTCATTTTTGTATTCTTTTAAATTTATTTGTAAATTGTTTTCAGGGGATACTTCAAAATATAAAAAATTTTCATTTAAACCTTTTAATGTTTTTAGCTTAAAAAAACCTTCTGCTAGGTTGGATAAATCGTACTCTACTTCAAATATTCCCCAGCCTAAATTATTAACAATTTTTGAATAGTTAACAATTAAATTTTGTAGGTATAAAGAATTTTGTTGAAACGGTTCTGGTCCAACGTTCATTCCTTTGAACCACATTATTGGATATTGCTTTCTCATATTCTTACCTTTTCCCCATTATATCAGTAAAGTCACTACAGCTTTTACGAAATTTTATCAACTTTTCAATAAAACATCAATAATCTAGATTTTTAAATTTTAGCTAAATCTTTTTTTATTTGTTTTTTTCTTTGGTAAGTTGCTTATTGCTTGATCTGGGTCTAAATATTCGCAAAATGGCGTTTTTATTTTTTCTTTTGTATATTTAAATTTTCTATTTATGTTTGTTATTTCAAATTTACTATCTTCTAATGTAATTTCTACAGATTTTAAATCTTCTGGGTACATGAATTTTTTCTCTACGTTTTCTATGAATTTGAAAAACACAAATACTCCCCAATATTTTTTTTTACTTGGTAGCACGAAGCATATTGGTCTTGTGTTTTCTACTAGGTCATATTCCCAAACTTTTATTTCGTTTGGAAATTGTAATGTAATTGTTTGTGATTTTTCGAAAAATTGATCTGCTTCCATTCCGCTCATTTCATTTAATGCTTCTTCTGAAAATATTTGCACTATATATATTTTTAACGATAATCTTTGGTTTATGTTGTTTTTGGGTATTAGTATTATTTCTTTTCTTCCTTTCATTGTTCCTTTTTTTTCACATCCAATCAAAAGGATTCCTAATATTATTGTTATAATTTTTTTAAACAACATTTGTTATGCTTCCCATTATATACGATTTTTGAAAAATAAGATTTTTTTCGTTTTTAGCTAAATTTTCTGATTCAAATGGACCTATGTAGAGAACTACTCCTTCGTTTGTTGGTTTTAGTATTGCGAGTTTACCTGCTTTTATTTGTAGTTTATTTTGAACCTTCTGTCCTTCTTCTGCTAATGAATACTTTCCTATTAATATATAAAAATTTTTTATATTTGTTATTTCTTGCTCTTTTTCATCTGCTATAATTATTTTTTTTGTGTTCTTGGATCCTATTAAATATTTTTCGTTTGTTTTATGCTGTTCCTCTGTTTTATTATCTTTTTCATATTTATAAAAAAAATAACCAAAACCAAACGCTAGTAATCCTATTAAAATTGCGCATAAAAATAGTAAAAACAATTGAAATTTATTTACTCCTGTTTGTTTTGAAATGTTTTCTGTGCTGTAATTATTGTACTCTGACATTAACACTCCTTTTGCTTTTCCCTTCACAGAATCAAGAATTACATCGTACTTGTCCTCATTCATTTTGGGTATTTTATCAACGAATTGTAAAGATATTATTTACTCATTTGTTAATTTTTTGTTATTATATTGTTGTGGTGCTTGAAGATTGGATTTCTTCGTTTTTATGGGTTTTGAGGGTTGAAAAAAGGATTTCTTTAAATTCTTATAAAAGTTATTTTTATGATTTTAAAATTTTTAGTGATTGGATTTTGTTTTATAAGAAAGATATTTTTAATGAAGATTTAGTTTCTGAATATTTTTTATATTTAAAAAATGAACGAAAAAATTTAGAGCCATCTATTGATCGGAAAATTAATTTGCTTATTTCTTTTTTTAAATTTTGTAATCAAGAGAAGGGGGCTTCTTTTGTTATCAAAGACCGCAAAAAAGAGCGTAAAAACAAAATTTACAGGCCTTTTTTGGAGGGAGGGGATTTACTTAAAATAAGGTCTTTTTTATCTTGTGGTAATGATTTTAGGTTGGCTGCTATTGTTGAGGTTCTTTATTCAACTGGTCTTAGAATTTCTGAACTTTTGAAGTTAAGGTGTGTTGATTTGCATGAAATTAAAAAAAATAAATCTCTTCAAATTGTTGGGAAAGGGGGGGGGAAACGAGTTGTTTTTTTTAGCTCTTCTTCTATTTTGTTTTTGGATCAGTATGTTTTTAATATGAACTTTAAAAATGAATATTTGTTTAATATTACTCGTCAAAGAGTTTTTCAGTTGTTAAAAAATTTAGGGGTGGCTTTAAATATAGATTTAAGTACTGTTTTTCCTCATAGTTTTAGACATAGGCTGCTTACTGATTTAGTTAAAAATGGGATGAATTTAGTTAGTGTTCAAAAAATTGCTGGACACAAACAAATTTCTACTACGGAAAAGTACACACATGTTGAAGATTTTTTGTATGAAGAAATTTATAAGTTTCATCCTTTGGTTAAAAAGTTTTCCTAAGTTTATATTTTTTCTCAATCCCAATCTTTTGTTGCATCTTCGTATAAAACTATTTTTTTTATTAAAAAAGACAGTAAATCTTCTTCTATTCTTTGTTTGATAAATTCTTGTTGTGAAAAGGGAGTGGTTAAATATAACAACATTTGGGAAATTTAGTTTTTGTTTCACGTTTATTACGCTTAATGAAAAAATAAATGCAATGTTTGTAAAGGTGCTTTCTACTTTTGTTTTTTTTTGTATCATTAAAGCTAGCTAATTTAATTGCTAAAGATTAAGATAGATCGTTGATTTTGCATATAATATAAAATTTAACGCTGTTATTGCTGCTGTTTCTGATCTTAGTGTGTTTGCGTTTAAGGATATGGCTTGATAGTTTGTGTTTAATGTTTTCTCTTCTTCTTCTGTCCATCCTCCTTCTGGTCCTATTATTGCTCCATTTATGCTTTGTTCAATTTGTTTTGCGCTTTCTTTTAAAGAGCAGTAACACCATTCTTTTTTATTTTCCTTCTTCAAAAAATCTAATAAGTTTATTTGCTGCATTGTTGGCACGCTTATTCTTCCGCTTTGTTGACAGGCTGAAATTATTATGTTGTTCATTCTTTCAATTTTATATTGTTTTTGTGTTCTTTTTGTTTTTAATATGAAAAAATCTTTTACTCCTAATTCTGTTCCTTTTTCAATTATCCACTCTAATCTTTCTTTTTGAATTTCTGCAATTGCTATTTTTAAAAAGGCTTTTTCTTTTTCTTTTATTTCGTTTTTTATTATTATTTTTTTGTTTTCGTAGTATGCTGCATATTCTTTTTCTCCATCAAAAACTTTGATTTCTTCTTCTCCTTTGAATCTTAGTGTTTTTGTTAAATATTTTAAGTTGTCTTCATCAATTTTTAGTTCTTTTTGGTTTATGTTTTTTATATATATCCTTTTCATTTTTATATTTTTGTTTTTTTTTTATTTTTATTCAATGTTTTAGTAATGATAAAATTTCTATTTTGTTTTATAATGCATATTATGAGTATAAAAGCTGAAAGAATGAAAAATGACTTGAAGAGAGGGTTGTCTCAAGTTTTTTTAAAAAAAGGGTTGAATTACATACTTTTAGTTGATGTTGTTTTAAGTGCTGATTATCGTTATGCTAAGATTTTTATTGATGTTTTGAAAAATGACTTGCAAACTGTTTTAGATTCTTTGAATGAAAATCCTTTACATAAAGAAATTGTGAAAGATCTTCATTTCTATGTTCATATTAGTAATTTTCCTAAAATTCAGTTTTTTTCCGATTGTCATAAAGAACGTATTAAAAAAACTGAAGAGTTGTTTGAAAAAATTAAGATATAATTTTAATATATATCTTCTATTGTTGGGTTGTTTTTTTCTGACAAATTTAAAACCGCTGAAAAAGTACTTTTTTGTTGGTATAAACTTTTTAATTCTTCTAGTAATCTTTGCTTGGATTTTTGTATGAAAAATGAAGATTCTTTATAATTTGATTCTAGTATGACTAGGCTATAGTTTTCTTTTTCTATTATTTTTAATATGTGAAGGTTTTTTACCAGAACTTTAGGCTCTTCGTTGCCTAATCCAAATGGGGCCATTGTTTTATAATCTTTCTCTATTTCGTTTAAATCTGCTATTCCATCTATTTCTATTATATTTTGATCAATTTTAATGTTTTGGTTATTTATCCATTCTTTAAACTCTTGCCATTTTTCAATTTTACATGTTAATCCTGCTGCTGCTTTATGGCCCCCTCCTTTTTCTAATAGGCTTAGTTCGACTGCTTTTTCTATTAACATTCCTATATTTACTGATTTTGATCTTGCTGATGCTTTTATTTCGTTGTTGACTATTGATCCTATAATTGTTGGCTTAGATTCTTCTTCTTGTATCATTGCTGCTACTATTCCTACTATTCCTGGGTTCCAGTTTTCGTTTGCTATGCATAGTATTTGGTTTGATTCGTTTTTGGCTATTTTTAATGCTTCTTGAAAGCTATTGTTTTGTATTTCTTTTCTATAGTTGTTTGTCATTTCTATTCTATGAATTAATTTATCTGCTTCTTCAAAGGATTTTGTTTTTAGTAAGTTAAATGAAATTTCTGGTGTTTCTATTCTGCCTGTTGCGTTTAATCTTGGTCCTATTGCAAACGCTATATCTTTTGTTGTTATTGGAAATTTTATATTTGCAAAATTAATTAGTTGTCTTAATCCTATTCTTTCTTGTTTTTCAATTTGCTTTATTCCAGCTTTTACTAGTGCTCTGTTTAAATTGTTTAATGGCATTACATCGCAAATTGTTGCTAGTGCTACTAAATCTAGCCATGATTTCATTGTTTTTTGATAATCTTTATGCTTTAGCTCTTTTAGAATGCTTGATGTTATAAAAAAGGCAAGGGATGTTGCGCATAAGCTTTGTAGTTTATCTTTTGAGGATATGTTTATTTCAGCGGTTGCATTAGGGTTTATTACACAGTTTTTTATTGGATTTAGTGCGTGGTGATGGTCTATTATTAAAATTTTTTTGTTATATTTATTATTAAATTCATGGGATGTTGTTCCGCAGTCTACTAAAATTAAAAGATCTACTGGATTTTTTTCAAAAAAATTTAATGCAGCTTGGCTTGGTCCATAACCATCTTGTCTATTGGGGATCCAAACACTTGTTTCAATTTTGAATTCTTCAAATAATTCTTTCATAATAATTGCTGAGCAAATTCCATCTACATCATAATCACCTATTATTCCTATTTTTTCTTTGTTTTGTATGGTCGATATTATTGTTTGTTTTGCATATTCAATATTTGGAATGTCTTCTGCTTTTATCCAATTATTTTTTAATGTTGGATTTAAATAGTTTTGAATTTCTTCGAATTCTATTTTTTTATTTGCTAGGTATTGTGATGATAAATTTGATAAATTATAGTTTGTTTTTATTGATTCTATTAAATTTATATTTGCTTGTTTTAATTTCCATACGTTATTTAGTTTGGATAAATTTGTTATGATCATTTTTAAATTTAACCATATTTTACTTCTTTATCCAAATGAAATTTTTTTGGTGCCCTTGAAGAGACTCGAACTCCCACATCGAAAAGATAACAGATTTTGAGTCTGTCGCGTCTACCATTCCGCCACAAGGGCTACTTTTTGATGTTAGCAAAAATGTTTTTTTTTATCAAGCTTTTGAAGTTTTAGTATTGTTGAAATGCTAATATTAAATTTTCTATTTTTTCATTAATTTGTTCTTTTGTTTCATTTTCTTTTTGTTCCAATTTTAGCTGTACGGTTAATTTTCTTTCTTCGTTTATATTGTTATTTGGGTAAACAATTAAAATTTTATAGTCTAAATTTCTAAAATTTAAAAAGTTTGTTACTTTTGATGCTGATACTTGTTCTGATAATTTGAATGTTATGTCTTGATAAATGGGGGCTGATTCTAAGTTGTTATTTAAAGAGCCGTTCTCAACTATGAGTTTTTCTGGAAATATTTCAAGTGCGTAATATTCTTTTAATCCAAATTCTTTTAATATTTGTGGTTTTATTGCGCTTAGTGCTGCAAATTTTTCATTGTTGAAATAGAAGCTTGTTGCATATTTTGCATGAGCAATTAATGTATCTTCTCTTGAAAACACTTTTTTTTCTATTTGTTTTTTGTTTAAAATTTTACTTAGTAATATTCTAAGATCTTCTGTGTTATTAGAAATAGCTGTGTACATTTGTGTTTGTTTGTTTTCAAAATCTCCGTAAATTAAACCTATTTCAAAAAAGTTATATATTTTTTGTTGATTTTTCACATGCCAGGATGCGTTTTTTAATAAATCTGGGATTAAACTTCCTCTTAAAACTGAGTAATTTTGATTAGAATAATTTATTACTTTTCTATTTTCTGTGGATATTTGAAAGTTTTCGTTTTCTAATTTTCCTAAAGATATATTTTTACACTCGTTGAATCCGCAATTTAATGAAAGTTCTGATAAGTAATTTTTTTCTTTGTTGATTGTTGATGCATACCTTGGAGAAAGGTTGATTGAGTAAATGGAATCATATCTAGCTATTGCAAATTCTTCTATTATACAATTTTCTGTTGTGATATCGAAAAATTTATAAGATGGAGGTGTTATTGTTTCATCTGAGTTGAATGTAAATCCTTTTTTTATCATTATTTTTTTAAAATCTTCTTCTTGAATGTTTGATCCTAATATTTCTTTTACTTTTGAAAAATTAAATGGAATTTTTTTTGTTTCTAAGAATGGTTTGTATTGTTGAGATATTGGTTTTAAGTTTAGCTCTTCAAAAAATCTATTTGATACTTTTTTTAATATAAATGGATCAAAACCATATTCTGCTTTTTTTACTGCTGATGTTATAACTCCGTTTTTTCTTCTTTGCATTGAATCTTTTGGGAAAACACCTGCTTCTAGTAAAATATTTTTTGTATTTTCATCAACTTTTGAATTTTCTCCTCCAATTACGGCTGGCCAAGAAATTATATTTTCTCCGCTTTTAAACACTAAAGTATCTTTTTTAAATTTAATTTTTTGTTGTGCTAATGTTTCGAATTCTTGCTCTTCAGTTAAATTTTCTATTGAGCATGGATTGTTTTTTATTTTATCATAGTCAAATACGTGTAATGGAAGACCTAAGTCATGAGATAAGTAATTTGTTAAATCTATAACATCTAAGTTTAAAATTGCATGCTCTGTTAGCATTAATCTTTTTATTATTTTATTTGGTGTTGATTTTGGTTCGTGTTGACAAAAAGTGCAAATCAGGCCTCTGCAATCTGAGCTTTTAATTTCAAAAAATTGTTGTTCTGATAATGAAAATTCTTTTTCTTTTGGTTCTTTTAAAATACCCAAATCTTCGTTTGCTAATATTCTTGCTAATCCAAAGATTGATAGAGCATCTCCTCGGTTAGGCGTTAGTTCTATTTCGAAAATAGCCTCTGATTCGTATGCCTCTGCTATTGATTTTCCCCAATCTTCTTCTGCGCATTTTAAAACTCCATTGTCTTGTGATGGGAGATTTATTTCTTTTGCGCTGCATAACATTCCTGGGCTATCTATTCCTCTTATTGTTGCTGTTGTTAATGTTATTCCTGATGGCATTACTGTGCCTGGCATTGCATACGGGACGAAATTATTTATTTCTAAATTAGAATCTCCGCATACTATTGTTAAAATTTCTCCAGTTTTTTTTTGAATTGAATAAAGATTTAATTTTTCTGCGTTTGCGTGTTTATTTTTTTCAATTATTTTTACTATTTCTATGCTTTTCCATAATGCTGGGCTTGAATAATCTTTTTTTAATTCAAACCCTAACTTGTTTAAATTTTTTATTATTTCTTTATAGGTTAATTCGGTTTCTAAATAATCTTTTAACCAATTCATTGTAACTTTCATAAAAAATTCCTTTTGTGCTGATTATAAATTATTTTTTTTAAAATGTTTAGAAGTGAAAAATTTTAAGCGTTTATTTTTTCTAAAGCTATATTAATTAAATTTTGTGTTGATTGAGGCACGGAATTTATATATGCAACGTAATGTGTAAAACAAGGGTCGCAATAAGCAAAAAATGCGATATATATAAATACTTTTTTATTTTCAATGTTTTGTTTGATTACAATATTAAAATCAATGTTTTTATTGTTTAAGCCAGCATTGGGTAGTGCTTCTATCATATCATTTTTTGCTTCTTGTATACCTCTTTTAAAATAATCAAAATTTATATCTCCTGATTTTAATGTTTTTTGAGCGTTTGCTTCATGAAAATCGCAATATGAATGTAATGCAGCTTCTTTTTTTTTATTATATTCTGCCTCATTTCCCAAAAGAGTTATTTCTTCTGTGTTGGGTGCATTTAAAAATGCAAAAAATCCTAATAATGTTTTATATTTATTCATGCTATTATTCTGTTTTTTTTTGATCGAAAAATCTATGTATTAAAAAATAAAGTAAAAATACATTGTGTTTTTTTTTTGTACATAGTAATTTATTTAAGTTGGAAAGGTGTCCGAGTGGTTTAAGGAGCACGCCTGGAACGCGTGTATACGTTTATTGCGTATCAAGGGTTCGAATCCCTTTCTTTCCGCCATTTTTTTTATTTCTATATTTAGTTTTTTGAAAATTTATTAATTATTAAGAATTGATTTATAACTTGTTAATTAATATGAGTAAATATAACGATATTTTGGATGAGCTGCAAAATCAAAACGTTCTTGAATCTTACGATAAAGAGTGGCTAATAAAGGTTCAAACTTCTTCTTCGTGCTTGACCTCTGGTCAGCTCTCTTCTTTTTCAAGCTATTGTGGTCTTAATGATTATTATGAGGAAATAGATTTGGTGACTGGCCAAGATTCTGGTGTTAAGGGTATTTGTGTTTCAAATGTTAAAGTTAGCTTGTTAAGAAACGAAAGTAGTGTGAAAATTTTAAAAAGTTTTAAAGATAACTACATTTTCAGCTCTATTGAGTTGATTAAAATTATGAAAATCAATGGGTCGTACAAAACAATTTCTAGAATTACCTTTGCTACTTGTAAAATTACTAATTTTAAAATTTTTTTAGACAAAATGGACTTTTATTTTAAATATTCAGATAGGTCTGAGACTTATACGGTCGTTGATTCTAAAGGTGCCACCACAGGTTCATGTTGAGTTTTTTATTAGATCTTGTTACTTTCTTTTTATTGTGTTTTACTACATTAGGAAGAGAGTTACTATGGAAAATGATAAGGTCCAAGTGACCAGTTCTAAAATGGGGTTGTGGGCAGCTACAGCGCTTGTTTTTTCTGGTATGGTTGGTAGTGGAATTTTGTTTTTACCTTATAAGATGGCATCTTGTGGATCTTGGGGTATTTTTAGTTGGATAATGGGTGCAATTATGACTTATTGTATGTTTTTATCTTTTGCTGGCGTTAACAACTATTATTTAAAAAACATGAGTAACAAAAATCCTGATATTATGGATTTTTTAAAATTAAAATATTGTGATAGAAATGCCTTTCTTTTAGCTTTTGGTCATTTTTTTGCTATGGCTATTTGCGCATCTGTTACAGCTTTAGCATTGGGAAATTATTTTCTTGGATTATTCCCTGGATCAATATTATGTGCAAAAAGCATAGCTTCTTTATCTTTGCTGTTGATGTTTTTTATTAACTTGATTAGTTTTGGAGCTGCTAATGCTTTGAATTTTTGGTTAACTTTAGCTAAATTGTTATTCTTTTTATTAATTGCAATTTTAGGAGTGGGGTATGCTTCATCTTATAAACCAGTTTTTGGTAGTCCTACCTTGTTGTTTTCTGGTGCTGCAACGACCATGTTTGCATTTATGGGAATTGAATTTGGAATTTTTGCATCTGGGTCTATTGAAAACCCCGAAGAAAATGTTATTAAGGCTACAAAATATGGGTTGATTTCTGCCTCTTTAATTTTTATTGGCGTTTATCTTGCAGCTTTGTTTATTATTCCTGATTTAAGCTTAACAAAGACTCCTATTTACGATTGTTCTATTGTTCTTTTTGGAAAAATTGGGGCAAAAATTATTGCAGTTGTTGCTATATTAAGTTGTTTGACTGGATTAAATGGAAACTTAGTTGTTCAAGGTAATTCTTTAAGAAATTTTTCTAAAAAAAAGCATATTGTTAATTGTTTTGACGTGGAAACTTCTCAAGGATTTCCTTGGAGGGGCGCATTAACTTCTTTAACTATTAGTATTTTGATTATTTGGTTTTCATCTCTTGATCTTGAAGTTTTTGCAGTTACTTTTATTGGAGTATTGTATACTTCTGTTGTTGTTTTGGATATTCTTTTGAATGGTTTAGCTCCTCAGTCATTGTTAGCGATTGTTAGTTCTGCTATAATGTTATGCAATAGCTTTACATTACCTGTGATAATTGGTTCTGCTTTTATTTATTTGGTTGGGTATTGCATTAAATTTTTTAGTTGCAAAGAGTGTAAAAAGGAGAAAATATGAAAATTTGTTGTGTTACTGGTAAAAGGGTTATTTTTGGAAATAATGTAAGTCATGCTGTTAATAGAACTAGACGTAGATTTGAACCTAACATTCAAAACGTTAATTTATACAGCAGAGTTTTAGGTAAAATTTCTTTAAAAATAACACCTAGAGGGTTAAAAACTATTGAAAAAAAGGGTGGAATTGATCTTTTTTTGGATAATGCTCGTGAAATTTATGGAGACGAAGGTTTGGCTTTAATGAAAAGATATTGGGCTGCAAAAGAACTTTTATTACACGCTAATAATTCAAAAAACTAATTTGTTTAGTTTTATTTGAGAGAATTTAATGAACGAAATAAAAAAAATGTCTTTGTGGCAGGCGGTTGCCATGATTTTTTCTGGTATGGTTGGTAGTGGAGTCTTGTTTTTACCCTATAAAATGGCTCATTGCAAAACTTGGGGAATTTTTAGTTGGTTTTTAGGCGCAGTAATGTCTTATTGCATCTTTTTATCTTTTGTTGGAATTAATAATTATATACAAGATAACATTGGAAACAAAACTCCATCTGTTTTAGATTTTTTAAGGTTGGGGTATAACGACACGGTTGCTTTTTTGTTGATTTTTGGTCATTTTTTTGCTATGAGCATGTCTTCTGCGGTTACGGCTATATCTTTTTCTGATTATTTTTTTGGGTTATTTCCTTGTTATTTTTGCTCTAAACAACTACTTTCTTCATTTGTTTTGTTGTCAATTTTTCTATTAAATATTTTAAGTTTTGGAGCAGCAAATGCTTTGAATTTTTGGTTAACTTTAGTTAAGCTGTTATTTTTTTTGTTAATTTCTATGTGCGGAGCTTTTTATTACTCTTCTTACTCTCCTTGCTTTGAAACCTCTGCTTTGTTGTTTGATGGGGCCGCTATTACAATGTTTGCTTTTTTAGGTATAGAGTTTGGTATTTTTGCCTCTGGATCGATAGAAAATCCTAAGGAGAATGTAATAAAAGCCACTAAAATTGGTTTGTTTTTATCTTCAATAACCTTTATTGGAATTTTTGCATCTTGTTTGTTTATTTTGCCTAATTTAGAGCAAACAAAAACGCCAGTTTATGATTGTGCAATTATATTGTTGGGGCCAATTGGCGGAAAAATAGTTGGTTCTGTTGCATTACTTAGCTGTCTTACCGGACTAAACGGAAGGGTTGTCGTTCAGGGTAATTCTTTGCAAGATTTTTCTAAAAAAAAATTTGTTTCCAAAATTTTTGGAGCAAAAACATCTCAAGGGTTTCCTTGGATAGGCTCTTTTTTTTCTTTATTGATTAGTTTTGGTGTTATTTGGATGCCTTTTAAAATTGAATTGACTTTGTTTATTGTTGTTTTGGTTGGGTTTTTGTATTGCGCAATTGTTTTATCAGACCTCCTTTTAAATGGTTTCTCTTTAATGGTTTTGTTGGCTATCATGAGTTGTTGTTTAATGATGTATAATGCCAATTTAACAGTTGTTTTGGCTGCATTTTTGGTTTATTTTATTGCGTATATTTTTAAAATTATTAATTCAAGATTTAGTTAATTTTCAGTTTTTATATGTTTTTTTATATTATTAGAGAGACATATTTTTATTCGAAAAAGCTTGTTTTGTTTAATTAATCTTTTTTAAAAACAAAAGCTATAATAGTTGAATAAACCTTGTTGAGGTTAAATTTTGATTATAATTTTATTGTTCATTATTAAGTTGATATATTAAAACTTATTCTTTACATAAAATAATTTTTTTTATTGATTCTATTTGTTAAAAACATTACTCTAATTTTATGTTAATTTCTATTAAATATACTCCTAACCCTAATTCTATTCAAGTTTTTGTTGATATTGTTTGGATTGATATTTTTTGGGAATGCAAAGATGAATTTACTTCTCAAAAATCTCCTCTTACTAAAGCTATTTGGCAAATAGATGGGGTTTGTTATATCTTGGTTGGTCCAAAATTTTTAATTATTAACAAAAAAAATGAAAATGACTGGAATCAAATTATTCCTAAAGTGCAAAACATTGTTTCAAATTTTATAATGACAGAAAACCATGTTTTTCCTCTTTCGCAAGAGCAGTATGATGAAATTTTAAACAATTATGATTCAAAAAAAAATAAAACAAAAAGAAGGGATGAATTATCGGATTTAGGAAAAAAAATTTGGGATATTGTTGAAGAAAAAATTAAGCCAGGTTTAGAATTACACGGTGGAGGAATAGAGTTTATATCATTAGAAAATTACAAATTGGTTTTAAGATTAACTGGAGCATGTGTTGGTTGTCCTAGTTCATCTGATACTATTGATATAGGAATAAAACAAATTTTAACATATTTTTTTCCAGAATTAGTGAGCATTGTGTGTGAAAGTTGATTGTATATTTTTTATTTATTAAACAATACAATAAATATGTATGCAAAAAATTTTAATAGGTCGAGTTCAAAACACTCATGGATTATTAGGTAATTTAAAAATTCAAATGTACTATCCTTATACAGTGGATTTATTATTAAATAACAAAATTTTTTTTGAATCAGACTTTGAACCAGAGCTTAAGAACGATATTTTTGAAGTTGAAAAGGTTTTTGGAGTCATAAAAGAGAATTGTATAGTTAAATTTTCAAATATAAATTCAATCGAAGAGGCAAAAAAACAGAAGGAATTAGATGTTTTTGCATTGGTTAACAAAGAAGACGATTACTCTTTTAACTTTATTGGATATGAGGTGCGTAGAGATAAAAAAACAGTTGGAGTAGTTAAAGATATTCAGTGGATCAATGGTATTGAATATTTAGAGTTGAATCAAGAATTAATAACCATTGATCAAATAAAAAAAGTAGAAAATCAAATAATTTTTTTATAAAAAGTTAGTCTGAATTAAAATTTTAATATGTCATTCGCAATAATAATCTATGTATAGAAACACAATAACAATCTTCTAAAAACACCCTGGCAAACTTCTAACTATTTATAAAACAACGGGTTTTAAAGTGCGGAAAGAGAGAGATTCGAACTCTCGATACGCAATTACGTATAATGGTTTTCGAGACCATCCCATTAAACCACTCTGGCATCTTTCCTTATAAAAAGGATATATTATTTTTTTGTTTTTTGATAGTTTGCTTTTAACTTTGTCTTGCTCTTTTTTTTGTTAGTTGAGTAGTTGCTTTTTGGCGTTTTGTTGATTAAGTAATTCTTTTACTTTTTTCATTTCTTCTTTAGCTCGTTTAAGAGACTTTCTATTAATCTCTTGTTGAGTCTCAATTTCTTCAGAAGACATTTGTTTTATTCTTTCTTCTCTTTTTCTCATGAATTCTACGTATTGAGCGAGAACAAGTGCAAAATTAATTAATTTTAACTAAAAGTTAGAAGAGTGTTTTTCAAAAAAATTACTGCATTTCGCTGTGCTTCATCTCTAATAGTTTCATTCGAATTCATAAAATCAGCATTTATAACGCTATGGGTAACACTTACCATTGTGTCAAACACATGGTCTATATTCTTTGGTAAAGCTTTTGCTGCCAATGCAACTATATTTAAATTTTGAATCAAAGTTTGTATGTTTAAAGGCAAAAAATTTATGATTGGAAGAAAGTTTTGCATAAATTCATTAACGGTTGAAGTTAATAATCCTTGTCTAAAAGGATTTCTATTTTGATAAGAAGCTCGTATTATTCCAATGAAATAATCGTTAAACCATAAATCAAATTTATTAAAATTATCTGGGTTATGTGTAACATTATTTAAAAAATCATCAAAGATTAGATTGATGCTTGTTGTGTTTAAATATGATATATCGCTACCTCTATTTTCAGCTGGCAGTTGTTCTGGTGATGGAGGCATTCTCAATATGTTAGTGTCATTATTTCTATTAATACGACGATCATGGAAGGCTAAATTATATGCCTGAAGTGCTTCTGTATGTTGCTCTGCGACTTCTTCTAAAGTAATACTTTGCAAGCTTTCTTTAAGCAAGAAAAATAAAAAAATTAGTCTTATTTTCATGTTTTTATTTTAATTGGTTTTTGTTTTTTAGTCAACTATAAATGTTCAGATATGGGCCCAGTGGGCATGGACCCATACTATTTTAATTATATATTTTTCTCTTGACAAGATCTTTTTGTTGGAGCTGCATCAGCTTTTTTTGGATTTTGTATTGAATGTTGTTTTATTCTTGTTTTACTTGCTTGTATTTTTTTATTAAATTCATTCAATTCTTTGTCTAATTTTTCACATTCAACTGAAATTGAATATGCAAATTGAAGATCAGTTACTGAACTAATGTTACAAAAGAAAGACGAGATAAAAAAAATTTTAAAACTTTTATTCATTTATATACCACCTAATAATAGGCTATGAAATTATATTATATTTAACAAGTGTTAATTTTCATTGTGACTGGTTAAATTGAACACATTAAATAATGTTTTTTGTGAATTAATGATTTGAAAAATAATGTTTATGTTATTTATAAACTCATCGTACAATTCATCAATATTTTGAGATTCTATTAAACTTTGAATATTTTGTTTTATTGCGTTAATTAAATTTATAATGCGCTCTTGATTATCATTAAACATGTTATCTATTATTATTGAAATTTCAGCTGCATTCTGAAGAGCCGTATTTAAATTGTTCGGTCTGTCTGCAGATATGTTAATAAGACTTGGAAAATTTCCTAGTCTAAAAATATTTCTATTATGGTAAGATCTTCTGATTAAATTAGCCAGATTTGCACTCCAATTTGAAAATCTTTCAATAAATTGATTAGCATTTATCATAATTTCTATTCTTTGTTCATTTTCTAAATCATTATTGTTTAGGAAACGATTTAAGGTTCTTTCAAAACCATTATAATATGAATTCATTTGGGCATGATTTATAACGTTAATTTTACGTTCATCATTTTCCCTCAAAAGTGGTAATCTTCTATTTCCAGAAATATGATTATAATCACGAATTAAATCGTTATGCATAGTAATTACTTCTTTTTTAGTAATACGAGCTGTGAGACTTGCCAAAAAAAGCATTAAAAAAAATTTAAACATGATATTATTATATAGTTTTTTGTTCCTTTGTCAAATAAACGTGCGCCTGATAGTGATCCGAATTATTTCTTAAATCAATAATTTATAGATTTATATTTATATGGTAATAAGGCAAGATCTAATTTGTGAAAAAAGTGTTCTTTAGTTATACTTAACGAGATCTTTTTGTTGGAGCTGCATCAGCTTTTTTAGGGTTTTGTTTAGATGTTTTAGATTTTTTACGATTTTTTTCATTAATACTTATTAATTCATGTGTTTGTAATATAGCATCTCCAAGCATTTTAGCATTTGCGTGATTATTAGCTATTTGTTCTGGTGTAAAATGTTCTTTTTCATATGTTTGTATTACTCTATCTAATTCATTCTCTATTGCTGAAACATAATATAAACCTAATATAAATGGAACATCCTTATCCATTTTGCGAAAGTTACTACCTTTTTCATCATATAGAACAAAATGATCATTTTCATCTAATATATTGTATTTATACTTAGGTTTTTTATTGCATGCCTGAATAGATTCAGTATGCGATACTCTAGGTGCTTTTAAATTAAAAGCACATGAGATAATTAAAATTTTTTTCATAATTTCCCTCTTTTTAATTGTAACAAATTTTTAGTTTCATTAACATCATATTTATGCATACTTAAATTCATTCGTTAAAATTATTTCTTCCACTGCTACTAAAAAAAATAAGAATATTTCGTAAAAAATTTGACGTATACACTAAAGGTTGACTACTTATTATAAAGATCATAAATTGGTTATGAATGCGTTTTATATTTTGATCAAATATATGATCTAAAGTGTTTGGCAGACCTTGAGCATGTTGTACTTGATCATTTAATGTTTGAATTAAAAGGTTCATGAAACTATCAGTATTACTATGATTTTGCAAGCTATGTTCTATTTGAGCTATGTTATGATGAAACATTCCCTGTCTGAAAGGGTGTCTATTATGATAACAATCTTTTATTAGAGGAACTAACATATTTATAATTAAAACATGAAATACAATAAGGCGTGCAATCTGGCTATTATTAACGACATTTCTTAAATTGTTTGTCATATCTTGTGAAGCTTCTCGATTTATAAAAATTTGTTGAGCCTGGTTAATTAATTCAATTAATTGATTTATATTTAATTCTTCAGTTTGATTTGGTTGTCGATTTAAAAAATTATCAAATATTATATTTATATTCTTTTCATTTATTGTTTCTATTTCATCATCTATTTCATTTTGTTGTCTTATTCTTCTATTAAAAACACGATTATATTGATTAAATATTTCACCATAACGATCTGTAACTTGCTGTCTAGTAATACTACTAAGGAGATTTTCTATATTCAGAAGAGTAAACATCATTATTTTTATATTCATGGTATTATTATATAGTTTTTTGTTCCTTTGTCAAATAAACGTGCGCCTGATAGGGATCGAACCTATGGCCTCAAAATTAGGAATCTTGCGCTCTATCCTTCTGAGCTACAGGCGCTTAAGATAGAATATACCATATATTAATTTTAAAAAAAATCCATTATTTTTTATACTTTTTCTCAATGGCATCTTTTAAATCCACGGATGGTTGATATATCCAATAAACAAAAAAATTGTTTTTATAAATACTTGGAACAGAATCCATAAATAAAGCTATTATTGTAATAATCGTTAAAAAAATGAAAAATTTAACAACACCAATAACGGCTCCACTAATTTTTTCAAACGTAGAATGTGATTCCATTAAGTAAGCTATAAAAAGTCCAAATATATAAATAGATATAAATAAAAATATAGAAATAATTGTTCTATAAAAAGCACTTTGAAAAACATAAACAGCCGAGCTAAAAGCTATGACTAAAAAAATTAAAGAAACAAGTTCGCTTGTTCCGCCTTTCAAAACACCTTTAATAATTGAATATATAAATAAAAAATTTATGAAATAAATTAGTATTTGTTCGCTCATATTTAAATTTTAATGTAAAAAAAACAAAAAAGTAATAAGAGAAAGTTATGCTAACTATTAGCAATTAATTAATGGTTTTAATATAAATTTTCATTATGTATAAAAACTGTTTTTCATTTTTTTTGTTGCAAATAATGAATTTTTCAATTAATTCTGAAGTTCCTTCTGAAGAAAACAATAATTTAATTTATTTATTAAAATCAAATGATTTAAAAATTGAAATAGAAATAATTGCAGAAAATTTTAACAAGTGTAAGGACTTATACAGTCAATTTTTTAAAAAAGAACTTTTGTTTCAATCATATAAAGAAGCTTTAATGTGTAACTTGGATTGTTTAGAAAACGTTCCTAAATACTTAATTTTCAACGAATTATTTTTTCAAAAATTTGAAATTAATTTAAGTAAAGATGATTTTAAAAAATATTTATTATTTATTGTTGCAGAAAATTTTCAAAGGGAAGTTTTTAATTTTAAAATGTTAATTGAGGTTTTGGATATATATAGCGAAGAAGATAAAGATTTAACAACAACTGATTTTTTTAACATTTTATTTTTGGTTGATTCTATATCAAATAAAGAGAAAAAAGAAATTATAACTTTTTATAGAAATTTAAACACAGAAAAACTAAAAAAAACAAAACAACTATTGAGCAATAACGAAAACTTTTTATTGATTTTTAAAATTTTGATGAGATGGAAGTCTGATTTAAATTCGTCTTGGTTCGATAAAAACTTTTTGGACAATCTTTTAATTGTTGAGAAACATTTTAACAGTAATAAAAAAACGTTGTCTTATTTAGAGTTCGAAGAACTTAATAACAAACAAAGAGCATATAATCTGCCAATGAGTAGCCTTTTATCTAAAGGAAACATAAAGAAAAAAGACTCATTAAATTCATCTGAAACAAAAATAGTATCCATAGAAAAAAAAATAGAAAAAAAACAAGTTAAACCAGTGTTGTTAAAAATCTCAGAATCAAATAATGTGCAAAAAAATGAGACAATAGAGTTAAAAAAAAGTGATGAAATTATAACAACAAAACAGAATCAAGTAATGGCAGAAAAAAAACCAGAGGTTAAAAAAGAAAGCAATCAAACAGATGAAAAAAAAGACTTAAAGCCAACTAAAAATTTATATAGGGGTATCTCGGTTGCTCTTTTGTTTCTTTTTATTGTTATATAAACTTAACGCTTGTTAAATTGTCTGATGGTAAACTGTTTATGTTAGGAGTCGTAGATGTTAATCATTCAAAACATAATGCTAATGCTTTTATTTTCGACAGTAAATAATTATTGTGTATTAAAAGATATAGAAAGTATGAAATATAAACTTATAAGATATCTTTTTAAGGAGCGAATAGATTTAAGAAGTTGTTATACAGAACAATCAAAAAAATCTGTTTTAATTAATGCAAATTATCAGTATAAAGCTTTAAATGTTTTGAAAGAATTAAAAAATGAAAAAAAACAGGAAGAATTAAAAAACAATCCAGAAAAATTTTTAAAAGATAGATGTTTGACACCAAACGAAGTTTCTTTTATCTTGTTCAAACTTTATCATCCAAGTGATCGTTTAATTAATCAAACTTTGATTGATTCTATTTTAAAAACTTCATTGCTTGAATTTAATAAAAATGATTTTTTAAAATTTCAAGAAAATTTTAATATTTTGAATAAGGATTATAACGATTTGAAAAAATACAAAGAAAATTTAACAGATCCAAAAGAAATTGAAGAAATAAGTCAAAAAATAAAGGCAAAAAAAGAAGCTTTAAAGCACTGTCCTTTGATGGTTTTGTTAGATAATTTAGCTTTTCCAGTGAAAAATGCAAAAAATTGTCTTAATGAATTAATTAAGGCACTCTATCAATTGAGGTTTGTGTACGAATATGATTCATTGTCACCGGCTGGAGTAGCTTATTTTTTGCTGTGCCTGTTAAGACACCGTAATCCTGAGCTACAAAAATCATATTGTTTATCTCAAGGTCTTGATCTAACAAAAGTTTTAGTCATAGCTGATGACAGATTTATTTTAGGTGATTTTACAAAATCATCAACGCCTTTTTCAGATTATAAAAAAGATTTTGAATCCAAATTTTTAAATTAAATTATTAATAAAAGATTGCCTGTAAGTATAGGAAAAATTGACTTATAGGCCGTTTTTTGTTATAATAAATAATATCTGGGAGGATATATGAAAAAACAAAAAATACTAGCTTTGCTATCTCTTATAATATCAGCGGGACAAACATTTGTCAACGCTGAAGCTGCATTTGCAAGAAATAATAATATTATAAAAAGAGAGAGAGAGGAAGAAAATAAAGCAGTCAACAAAAAATCAATCTTTAATTTTGGTTCGAGGAAAAGAGGTATAGAAGATAATGAATCTGCAAAAGTCAACAAAAAACAAAAATTAATAACCGTTATTCCAGAAAGCAAGAGTGATAGAGCAAAAGATCAAAAACATCCTACAATTCATTTGAAAGATTTTCAAGCAATGGAGGCTGAGGATTTGTTAAATAGGATACAATTAGAAATACAAGTCGGGGACAGCTTTGCCTCTTCATCATCCGAATTAGTTAAAGAATATATTGAAAAGAAAGCTCAAGAATCTAGCGTTATGGCTAAACATAGAGCGGACTATGAAAACGATTTAAAAAATATATCTAAATATAAAGCAGAAAAAAATTATCAAAAATTGCGGGAGCTTGAAGCTTGTAAACATGAAATTGAAAAATTAAAAGCATTTTTTAGCGATCTAGAAGCACAAGCTGCCAGCCATGGTAAGAACTGGAAGCAAGTTTGCTCTAATCTAATGAGAGCAAAACAATCCTTGAAAGAAAGGATTAAAAAAAATCCAGGTGAAAAAGAGGTATATAATTCTTATATTAACAACATAAATACTTTTTTTAAGAATCCTCCATTACAAAAAACAAAAAAAGAAATTAAGGAAATACGACAAGAGGCTCTTGAAAAAATGAGAAGCAGAGCGGATAAATATAACCTTGAACCAGAGAAAGCAGAAGAGTTTGTAAGTCTTTCAATGAAAACTAAAGATACGATAAATAATATCAATAATACTCGTTTGGTTGCGTTGAAACAAAAGAATGAAGCTTACGTTGATCAAAACGGTAAAATCACTAAAGCAGGAAATCGATGGTTACAAACTGAAGATGGTAAGAAACTTTCAAAAACATACGCGGATCAAAAAAGAGAGGTAGGCCAAGCGCATGAAACAAATGCAAATAGAATAAATGCTAATAGAAAAAAATCAAAACCAACTGCAAAAACAATTAATCAAAACGCTAACAAAAGAGCAAAAGCGAATGAAAAATCACTTTCTGAGAATGAGACTACTAAAAAAGGATCTGCTAAGACTCAGAAACCAGTATCTTCAACAGCAAAGAAAAAGCCAGTAAATAAACAAGAATCTACAGCGGCTAAGAAAAAGCCAGCAAATAAACCAGCATCTTCAACAGCTAAGAAAAAGCCAGAATCTTTAACAATTAAGAAGACCGCAAAAAAGTCCGAGCCTTTAAAAGTTAAGAGCACAGCAAAAAAAGCCAATTCTCAAAAATTAAAAACGGCAAAAAAATAATTATTAAAAATAAAATTACCTAGCTGACTTTATTCAGCTATGAAAAACATTATTTAAGCTATTTAATTTAAAATTAACGATTGTATTATTAAATTTTAATTAAATGATTAATAGAAAGTCTTTTTTAACGAATGCATTTGAAGAGTTTCATCAAATAATATTTAAATATAGAAAAAAAATAAAAGAATCTTCTTTTTTTAATCCATTAGATAACGAAGAACAAAAAATAAAAAAAATATTTTCAATACAAACAGAAATAAGTAGTTTCATGAAAACAAAAGCATCAGAAATTTTTCATGAAACAGGAAAAATAGGGGGAGATATTTTTGAAGAAGTAAGTTATATAATGGCAGCTTTAGCGGATGAAATATTTATTTTTTTAAACTGGGAGGGTAAAAATTATTGGAAAAACAACCTTATGGAAAAAAAGATATTTAATTCCAACAATTCTGGAGAAGTTATTTTTGATAAAATATCAGAAGTTTTAAAAGATCAGAGTATAGAGGCGGCAGAATTATCCATTATTTATTTTTATTGCCTTGCACTAGGATTCAGAGGCGTAAAAGCTGGGTCTCCAAATTACGAATCTGAAATTCAAGAATTAAAATCAAAACTTTATTATAAAATATATTATAAAGATTCTAAGCTATTTAAAGAAAAACAACTATTATTTCCAATGGCATATAAATCTTTGTTTGTTGAAAAAAACGTTTTAAAAGGTAATTCGGTAAGATTTTGGAAAAGAATATTAATAGGAACGGTTCTTAGTTATTTAATATTTGTAGAACTTATGTGGAGCATTAAAATGAAAGTTTTTTTTGATTTATTAGGAAAGTTTATAAGTAGGTAGTTGAAAATGAAAACAAGAGTAGCTTTAGTATTAATGATATTTGTAATAAGCGTTTTAGTTTTATTATTTTTATCTTTATATCTGTTGATAAAAAAACATTCAATGGGCAGAGAGTTAAAATTTATAACTAATCTCAAAATATTTTTAGGGTTAGAAAAAGAAAAAAATTCGATTGCAGATTATTTTAATAGTGCAGATAAAATTTTAAAATATTTTTTAAAAAACAGCTCAAATTATAAATATGAACTACCGTGGTATTTATCGTTTGGAATGGCAAGAGCTGGAAAAACATCTTTTTTTTCAAACGTAAGCCTAGAAACACCAATAAGATTAAATTATACAGACACAACATATATCAATCATTATTTTTTTAACGAAGGCATAGTGTTAGATTTAAAATCAGATCTTATATTTAACGATAGTAGTCATGATTTTTGTTGGACTGGCTTATTAAACCAAATAAAAACAGTTCGTCCAATGAAAAACATAGATGGAATAATTTATTTTGTTTCATTAAAAGACTTGCTTTCAACAGATGCAAATATAATGCTCAATAATAAAAAAAACATAGAAAGTTTGTATCAAAAATTGTGGCAATTACAAAATAAATTTGAAATGAAAATACCAGTATATCTAATTTTCACTCATTTAGATGAGATTCAAGGTTTTTCAGATTTTTTAGAAGTTTTTTCAAATTATAAAGAAGATATGTTTGGTTGGTCCAATCCATTTAGCTTAGATAGCAAGTTTTCAAGTGAGTGGTTAGAAGAAATGAAAAAAAAGTTAGATGAAGAATTAAAATCGTTGTTATCTGAAGTAATGGTGAATTTTCCATCAGAGATAAGTTTTAATATAATGAATTTTATAAATAATTTTCAATTAATTTATCCAAAAATTTGTGAATATTTAACGCTAACATTTCAAAACAATAAATACACAAGTGGTTTGTATTTTAGAGGAGCGTATTTTACAGCCCTTGATCAAACAAAAACAAATCAAGAAAAAATACCGGTTTTAAACGGTGAAGATAGCGAAATAGAGGGTGGCTTTGAAATAGAAAAAAGTAAAATATTTTTTGCTAAAGATCTTTTGTTAAATAAAATTTTTGCAGAAAAAGAAATAGGAAAAGAAGACGTAGATAAAAAACAAGTAGAACATGAACTAAAACTTTTAAAAACAGGTTTCACGGCTTTTTCATTAGTGGCATCAGCATATTCAGTAAAAGTATATAAAGATCTTGTTTATATGAACGAGCAAATTTATCCAAGAGCATTAAAAGTAGTTGAAGTATTAGATGAATACGATAAAGATAAAAATTATGTTCATAGAGTGGATTTTTTAGATGAGTTAAAAGTTGTATTACAATATTTAGGAGATCTTTCAAGCTACGATTTATTTTTTCATGGAATACCATCTTCATTCTTCTCTTCGGTAAACCGATGCAAACAAAACATGGTATTAGTTGCCACAAAAAAATTAGTATTAACAACATTGTTTAATGATATAGAAAATAAATTTATAAAAATTTCTAAAAAAAAATTATACGATACAATTCCAGAAAACAGACCCTTTGTAAATCCTTTAAACTCTAATGAATTTGCATTATTAAAAAAATTAGTAGCAGAAGTAAGCGAAGTAGAAAAGTATGAGCAAAAATTTGTTGCCTTTAAAGAAAGTAATAGCATAACAAGTTTAAGCTGGTTGTTAGAAAATATTTTGAACATAAAAATGCCAGAAGCTTTTGAAAGAAGTATAATGTTTTCGTTTAAAATTGATTTCAGCGAATTAGACACAACAAGATTTTATGGATATAAAAAAAATATCAAAAAACAATTCAGATTAATTTCAAATAAATTTGTAGTAAATTGTTTTTCAAAAGATAATATATCTCAATATTTTATGGAATTAGAAAGACTGTTGTTTTTAATAGAGTCAGGTGATCAAGGAATGAGTTATGATAATTTAAAAAGCATACAAAAATTGATAGCAGATTTAATAACATTATTCTACGAATCAGAATTTGATTGGTTGAAACATAGATCATTTGGATCACAAGAATTTGAGATTGTGTTAAGGCAAATAGAAGGATCAACAATTTTAGGAGGAGAAGACGCAGTAAATGAAATAATGACAAGAACCACAACATCATTTAATGGATTTAAAAACACATTAGGATGTTATCAAATACCATTAATAGGAAGCCCGTTTTATACAACAGATGGATTAAAAATTCAGTTGTCTCAATCCGTTTTAGACTTTCAAGGCATATTAAACGATGTGTTTTCAGAGTCTTTCATGGAAAAAGTCGCAAAAATGAACTTTCCGTTGTTAGCAACCTCTCAAGCCTTATATTGGGATTCAAAAGTAATAAAAGATTTAGTGGTAATAATAAACGAATACAAAGAATTTGAAGAAAAGTTCAAAGCAGCTTCATCAAGTAAAATGGAAGTTATAATAAAAAATATAGCAAAAAAAAACTTGAAAAAAGTGATAGAATTTTATCTAATAAAAGCGCATAAAGTTTTATCTTTAGATGTAAAACATTCTCATTTATTAGACATTGCAGAAAATGTAAAAATAACAAATGAAGAGATTCAAAAAATAATGGAGCAAGCAGGAAAAATAGATTCAAATTTGTGGAGAGATATAAAAGATTTACAAAAAGAAAGCTTGCTAAACATTTTAACATATATAGATAGAGCGCTGCAGATAGAAAATCTTTACGATATAAAAGAGGATATGTTTTTGTTAGATGCAAAAAATAAAAAACTTTTTTTCAATTTTAATATATCAGATTATTTATTAATTCAAAAAAAACAAATAGAATTTTTTTCAGTAAACCTAGCAAAATCAATAGTTGAAAGTTTAGAAAAAATAAATTTCATAGATAATATTTTATTGGATGATTTAGTAGTAAAATGGAAGGATATAGAAAAAAATTTGGAAGATTATAAAAGCAACCCAGCAAATAGCAAACTATATGCTTTTGAAGAATTAGCAATGAAAGTTCAAACAACATCTTTGAGAGATATATTTCAAAAAGATTTAAATAAAGTAGAATCAAACCTAAACAAAGATTCTTTTTTTGAAACAAAAGTGTTTTTTTTAAGTCAAAGAATAAATAAAGTGGTCGATTCATCGATATCGAAAATTTTGGTAGAACAATATGATGAATCAATGTATTTTTATAAACAAAACGCCTATGCTTTTCCGTTCAATTTGAAAGGAGTGTTATTAGGAATTTCTGGATTTAACAGAATGCAAGAACTAATAAAAAAACAAGAAGATATAGTAACATTAGTAAAAATAGTAAAACCAAATTATGACTCACCTGTTTTTAGATTTATAGAAAATTTAGAAAAAATTAGCAAAATGATATCTTTTTTGATATCCAATGATAAGTGTTTGTGTTTGGTTTTTAACAATTATAAACCAATAGGGGATTTATATGAAAAAAACATACATTTATTAGTAGAGTGTTCAGCAAAAGTAAACGGACAAAAAGCTTTGAATTTATATAAAAAAGGAACAATAGACATATATGACTTAGTTGAGTTTAAAGTTTCATTAGCAAAAAATTGCGGCAAAAAAATAGTGAAAAATAATTTAAATTACAAAATAAAAGGAAACGATGCAATTTTAAATTTTGATAAAAAAGAATTAATGAAATTTTTAATGGAAAATATAATAGAAATAAATCACGCAAGTTTCATAAGATTTACAATAGATATAGAAGATGATAAAGGTATAAAAGATAAAGTCGTGGTAATGATACCAGTGGAATTAACGTTAGATGGTGAAAAATATACAATGCCAGATAAAACGTTCACAAAAATATCAGAGGAGCAAGAACAATGAGGAAAATTGAAGACTTATTAGGTTTTAAACTAAATCTAGAAATTCAACATGAATTAGAATTTCAAGTTCTATTTGATAACAGAAAAGAAAAAATAGAAGAAGAAACGTTATTAGATGAATATGATGATTCAATCGAAACAGTATCATGGGAAAGTATAGAAATATCAAGCTGGGATTTAATGAAAAACAAAGGAGTGAACTGGAAACTTTTCACAATTTGGTTAGAGTCTTTAATATACATAGATGGATGGGATAATGCAGCATATTGTTTTGAAGCATTAGATGCAATCTTAAGTAAGAAAATAAAAATTTTATTAGATGAAGAAGATAGAGTAGGGTGTATAGATTTTTTGGATAAAGCAATATCAAGAGCGCTATTACTGCAACCAATTCAAGATGAAGATAACCTTTTTCAATATTCAAATTATAAAAAAATTAACCCACAAAAATTATACGACTCATTGTCGCTTTTAGATAAAGATTTTTATCAAGAATTAATCAAAATAAATGAAAAAACAACAGATTATTTAAAAAAATTTCAATTATTAACAAGAGAGGTGTATATTCATTTTGCGAAAATATATGAAATATTTGAAAAATTAAAAGATATATTGGTATATTATGAAAACAGTTTTGTAGAAGAAGAAGACGATGAGGAAGATGATGAAAATAATGAAAATGATAAACCTAAAAAAGAAGATTCCTCTATAAAAAAGGATAAAGAAACTGCATTTCAGTTAATATCGGAAGCATTAGAATTATTGCAAGAATATGATAAACAAAATATATCTATTCCATTATTAAGAAAAATAATGAGATGGAAAGAAAGCAATATATCAGAAATTATTAATGAAATAAACGATAAAGACGGAGCATATCATATATTAGCATTTTTAATGGATTAAAATTTTAGATAAAAATCAATCAGCAAATAAACAAAAAAAACAAACAAATAGCTTTTTATAAAATTTAGTGATAAATTTAAGATGAATCTATGAATCACGAAAAAGAAGACAAGTTAAATATAAAAAATTTTTTAGAAGAAGAAAAAGTTTCTGATATAAGAGCATATAACAACGGTGAGTGGATAAATATAGTGGTAGGTACAGTAAGATCACAACGACATATTTCAGGAATTTTAAAAAAAATTAAAGTATTAAAAATTATAAAAAAAGAAGATGTGTTTGGCATACCAGAAAATGAATGGGTAATTTGTTCAGTAGAAGGAATAGATATTCATTTATTCACAAAAGAAAAGCGTGATTATTATGGAATCGATAATTTGTGGGAGCAATGGCAATATGAGCAATAAAGATATTGATGGCATCATCGAAGAAGAAATTTTTGATGAGGTAAAAGATTCTGAATATAAAAAAAACAGATTGTCTAAATTAGAAGAATGGAAAACGTTGCAAGAAAAGTATCCAGATAGTTTTAATAAAAAACAATCGTTAGAAGAAGCTTTAAAGCTAGAAGAAGGAGCCTCAGAAATTTCAATAGCAGGAAGAATCATGTTGATGAGATCAATAGGAAAAATTTGCTTTATAAAACTACAAGATTTTTCAGGTTTCATGCAAATAGTATTACACGCAGAAGATTTATCAAATTATGACTTTTATTTAAAGAATTTAGATTTAGGTGATATAGTAGGAGTGGAAGGAACAATATTTTTCACTCGCTCAGGAGAAAAAAGCATAAGAGTAACTAATATTTGTTTATTAACAAAATGTCTGCATTCTTTACCAGAAAAATGGCATGGTTTATCAGATGATGAAACAAAAATAAGACAAAGATACTTAGATTTAATAATGAACGAAAAATCAAAAGAGAAGTTCAAATTTAGATATAGGTTTATAAGTAAATTGAAAGAATTTTTAAATGCAAATGATTATATAGAAGTAGAAACACCAATTTTACAAAAACAAGCATCAGGAGCATTAGCAACACCATTTCAAACACATCATAAAGCATTAAATATTCCACTATATTTAAGAATAGCGCCAGAAACTTATTTAAAAAGATTAATGGCAGGTGGATATGAAAGAGTATATGAAATTGGCAAGTGCTTTAGAAACGAAGGAATAGACACAACCCATCTACAAGAATTTACAATGCTAGAATTTTATACAGCTTACTGGAACTATGAAGATTTGATGAAATTCATACTAAATTTGTTTTCATTTTTAATGAAGGAATTATCAATTTTAGACACAATAACATACGAAGGCACAAAAATAAATATCGGTCAACCATGGACAAGAATGACTTATTCAGAATTGTTTAAAAAATATACTAATTTAGATTTAGAAGAATTGTTAAAAGATGAATCAAAGCTATATGAAGAATTAGGAAAATTAGAAGGAATAGATGTAAATCAATATAAAAGTAGTGCAAGCTTAATAGATGGTGTATACAAAAAATATTGTCGTCCAAAACTAATAGATCCAGTAATAATAACACATCAACCAGCAGTCTTAGGGCCACTAGCAAAGCAAAATATAGATAACCCATTGTTTTCAGATAGATTTCAAGTTGTAATAAATGGACTAGAAGTGGTAAACGCATATTCAGAGTTAGTAGATCCAGAATTACAAAGAAGCATATTAGAAAAGCAAAAAGAGCTAAAAAGTAACGGAGAAGAAGAGGCAATGGAATCGGAAGAAGACTTTTTGTTAGCAATGGAATACGCAATGCCACCAATGGCAGGTGTGGGAATAGGAATAGATAGAGTGATAGGTTTACTAACAGACTCATCAAACTTAAGAGAAATTGTTTTCTTTCCGAATGTAAAATAAAATCAACTTCGCTTTAAAGGTAGTATGTCTTGATAGGTATTGTTTTATAAAAAAAATTTGCTACCTTGAAATATTTAGGCGGAATCTGAATCTTTTTCTTTGAATTATTTTTAAGCTTTTGATTTGTTTTTATTTTAAAGATGTTTTTATACTTAAAAAAGAACTCAAAACTTACTTAAATAATTTTTATCATTAGGGAATTAAGCGTGTTTTCATCAATAAAAAGTTGAGTTCAACGTGTTTTTTATTTATATCTAATGTTTTAAATTTATAACAGGGTAAAAAAATTTATTTTTTCTTTTCAAAATCTATGTTTATTATGTTTTCATCCGTTATGAAAAAATCCTCATTTTCTGATTTTAAAAAATTGAGTTCAAAGTTGTTTTCTGTATCTTCAATTTTTGTAACAAAAACATATGGAATTTTCAATAATTCTTCTTCATCATCAAAAAACAAAACTATTTCAAAAAAAGTATCGCAAATTCTTAAATCCTCAAAGGTACCTTCTGATAAATAAACCTTCATTTCATTTGGCCATTTTATTCGTTCAGAGATAACAACATGTGGACTATTGGTTAAAAAAGTTATTGCCAAACCATACCCTTCTTTGATGCCGGATTGGCTAATTTCTTTTAAGATATTTTTTAGTATATCAATAAACCCTTTTTTCAAATGTTTATTGTAATCCATTTTTATAGCTCTTCTATTCCTTTATATTTTTTTGCAAACTCAGCGGCTTTTCCAACTGATCCAGAATTTTTAGAGGATTTTGTCCAAGCTGGATGATTGCTTGGGTCCATAGACAAATGAAAGTTATCAGGCAAACAAGTTATTAATTGTACAATCTCTTTGTTTACTTTATAAATATTTGTGATCTGAAAGTTTGGATGTATACCTTTTTTCATTATTTTTCTCCATTTACTAAACATTTTAATATAAACAATTGTAAAAAAAAAGATTTAAGAATAAAAGATAATTTTTTTTTAAATTTAGAATGAAGATAAAAAGTTAAAAACAGTACTCAATCTAATTGATAAAAAAATTAAAGGTTAAAAAAACTAATTTTAAAGATAGCGATAATTTTAAAAAAGCTGTTTTTAATCTGGAGTTTAGGTGTGTATATTGAGGAATAGTTGACCAAATGTTATAATTACATTAATATATTTACATGCATATTAAGAAAATATTAACATCTTTTTTGTTCTTAAGCGCCACCTTAAATTTAAAATCAACAGAAGAAGATTTAGAAGTTTCATCTCATTCATCTCAACAAGCAGGAGAGATCAACTCTTTGACAACAACAAATCAAGGTCTTTTTAGAAGGGCTTATAGTCGGTTAACGGGTGCTAGTTCAAGCACAATGGAAGCAGTAAAAGAGGTTGGTTCAAAAACAATGGCAAAAGTAAATACGTTATCTGCGGCAACTATAAATTATATTAAATACAAATCTCCAATTGAAAAAATCGAAGAAAATATAAAAAAATTAAAAATTCAAATTATTGAACACTTAAATAATATAAAAGAAACTCAGGGCTTACCTGGGGATGCTCAAGCTTATGATTTCGATTTTATACTTCAGGATCAAATTATAATTCTTGAAGGCTTATTAGAAAAATTTAACGAATTTAATTTTGAAGAACAAAAAGAACTTAAAGAAGAAAATCAAAAGTTACAAAACAAGCTTATATCTTTAAAAAACGAAAACAAAGCCTTACAAACAACTGTTGGAGAGTTAACAGAAGAAAAAAACGATTTAATAGGTAAATTACAACATATTGTAGAACAGTTAAAACTATCAAAAATACAACTATATGGAGAGGAGCAAATAAGAAAAGATTTGCAGATAGATTTGGAGTCAATGAAATCATCATATGAAGCTCAAATTCAGCGATTAAGAAGAGATTCACAAACAGAGTTGGACTCAGTTGAATCACGAGACAAAGCTCAAATTCAGCCATTAGAGAATCAGCCCAAGACACAAAAAAGCAATAAGGAAAAAGCGCATAAAGATCAATTAAATGATACAGCTTCTAGCCATAAAAAAGGACTAGGTGATTTTACTAATGCTTCCTTAGAGCCAAAAACATATTCTAAAAAAGATGCAAGGGCTGATAAAAAACCCTTAATAGCCACAATTTGCGGTGTAGCTATTGTAGCTGGCGTATTATATTGCATTTATGTATATAGCAAGCAAGAAATATAAATAATCTATTTTTTTGGGTTTGTATATTGCTAACTAATTCAATTTTAATTTTACGACATATTCAAAAAATTTTATGCGCTTTCATTGAATAAAAGGCATTTTTAGCAATAATTAAATGATCATAAACCAATATATTCATTAGATTCGAAGCATTTTTAATTTCTTTCGTAATTTGAATATCAGCATCAGAAGGGGTAGGGTCTCCACTAGGATGATTATGCACCAAAATCATGCCTCCAGCACCAATTTGCAAAGCTAATAAAACCAATTCTCTCGGAAAAATCGCGGCCTTATCTATTGTGCCATTTTGCAAAATCAAATCTTTTATCAACTTATTTTTTTTATTCAAGAATAAAACTCTAAATTGTTCATGTTTTAAATGCCCCATACGAGATTGGCAATAAACAGCAACTTTATCAGGAGATTTCATCGAAATTTCCTCAATTATTTCAACTTTTTCAAACCTACAATAAATCTCCTTCAAAACTTTAAAAAAACACAAAGTATTTTCTCCAACTCCTTTTATGTTCAAAAACTGATCAACAGGAGCAAGCATAATATTTTTTAAATTTTTAAATTTTTCAAGTAAATTTTTAGCAAGCGGTTTAACATCGTTTCTAGGAATAGAATACATCAACAAACATTCTAAAATTTCATAATCAGGCATTTGTTCAATTTCATTGGCAATTATTTTTTCTTTAAGCCTTTGCCTATGTCCTTCGTAGTGTTTTTTTTCAAATTTTGAGTCATTTTTAAGCGTTTTTGATCGTTTTTTAAGCATTTTTTGATCATTTTTGAGTGTTTTTTGCTTGTTTTCAATAGTGTTTTCATCAAAAAAAACAACATCTTCATTATCAGACACTTTAAATTCTAACTCATTCAGTTCTTCAACTTTTTTACTTTTAAAGAAATTAAAAAGATCCATTTAAATAATATGATCTATTATTATAAGATATTTTTCAACTTAACAATCAAATTTAAGTTTTGTTTTTTTTATTTTATCAGTATCCTTTTTATAAGGTGGTTTAAAATCATCAAAAGAATAAATATTTTATTAACATGGGTTTGTTTTTTTTATTCTCCTAAACACAAAGACCTTTCTAGTGGGGTTGTTGAGCGAGTAAGAAAAAGAAAAATAATGAGAAAGAAAAAGACGGCTCCTTCTCGAGCAATAGATTTCTCTGATTCGGTTTTTGAGATGGTAAGAAAAACACAAAGAGTTTGTAATCAGGCTATATACAATGCTTATGATTTTAAAGGTATAGAAGAGGCTGAAAATCTTTTAAAAGAAGGTGTTAATGCTCCTAATTTAGAATTATCTTTGTTAAAAGATAAAAAGAATGTTGCTTATTTAACTGCTTTTTTATGTTTATCTATGGATCCTATAAATAAGCAAAGATACGAATCGTTCAAAAATCAACTTTGAACTTCTTTGGGACGCTGTTTTTTTAGGGAAAGAAAAAGATTACTTGAAACCATACTGTGAAGAAATTTTTTAACTTCAGTTGTGCAATTTGAGAAAGATATAAAGAATTTTTTGTGGACGGACGTTTTTATGCTGAAAATGATAAATATTTAATGGATATTGTTAAAAAATTAAAGCCAAAAATTTGGAGTGATCGTGCTTTTAAAAATACTTTTGATAAGAATGTAAATCCATTGTCTTTGGTCGAAATTAAAAATGAATCGAACAGTCGCTGGCTTTTGTTTGCTCTTTGTATGTTTTTTCTGAAAAAAAACTAGACGATCAGCTGTTTTATAAAAAAAGTATAAAAAAATTTAAAAAATCAAAAGGGTATCAAATTTTTTTAAAAATTCTTAATAATGATTTTCCCAAAGAATTCGAATGGAAAGGGTTTGATTATATTTTACAACAGATGAAAAGCCGATTAACTATTATATTTGAGCGTGATTATAAACATGGACATTGATAAATATAAAAATCGTTGTGTTTACTCTCATTGAAATCCAATATTTTGTTTTTATAATAAGAAATTTTATAAATTATTATATTGTGTTAAAATTATTTAGGCTGAAATTTATATTTCATATTCCATATTACAAAATTTATATTTCTTGATAAAATCAAAAGAGCAAAAGGGGTTTGTTATGAAAAAAAGAAAAATAGTTGGTGAATTGGAATTATCTCCTGCTCAAAAAATTTTAGAAAAAGAAGTTGAAAAGCAAAAAAAAACAATTTCATTAATTGCCTCTGAAAATATAACATCAAAAAATGTTAGGGAAGCTCTCTCAAGTGTTTTTACTAATAAATATGCAGAAGGATATCCTAATGCTAGATATTATTCTGGATGTGAATTTGCAGATGAAATTGAAAGTTATTGTATTAAGCTGGCAAAAGATGTTTTTCAAGCAAAATGGGCTAATGTTCAGCCTCATTCTGGGGCACAAGCTAATCAAGCTGTATATTTAGCTTTGCTCAATAAAGAAGAGGGCAAAAAGGATACTATTTTAAGTTTATCTTTGGAAGCTGGTGGACATTTAACTCATGGAGCAAAAGTTAGTTTGGTTGGTCAAATATATAATTGTGTTCATTATTCATTAGATTCAGAAGGTTTAATAGATATGAAGCAAGTTGAAGCTTTGGCTAAGCAACATAAACCAAAATTAATAATAGCAGGAGCATCTGCTTATTCCAGAAACTGGGATTGGAAAAAATTTAGAGAAATAGCAGATTCAGTAGATGCATATTTAATGGTTGATATGGCTCATATTGCTGGTATTGTTGCTGCTGGTGAATGTGAAAACCCCGTAAAACATGCTCATGTTGTTACATCGACGACTCATAAAACTTTAAGGGGTCCAAGAGGAGGTGTGATTTTATCTCAATATGACTCTTCTTCTGAAAACACTAAATTTAAAGATATAGGATCAAAAATAGATAAAGCTTTATTCCCTGGAATTCAAGGGGGTCCTTTAGTTAATAACATTGGTGCTAAAGCGGTTGCTTTTGAAGAGATGCTTACAAACGATTATAAGCTTTATATTAAATCAGTGCTTAAAAATTCAAAAAAATTAGCTGATATTTTTATGAAAAAAGGTGCGAAAATTGTTTCTGGTGGAACCGATAATCATTTGTTTATTTTTGATTGTCGAGCATTTGGAATGTCTGCAATTGAATGTGAAAAATTACTTGAACAGGCCAATATATGGGTAAGTAAATCTGCTTTAATTGGTGATTCTTGGAAAAACCCCAATGGAATTCGTTTGGGGACGCCTTATATTTGCAATTTAATAGATGATATAACTGAGTTTGGTGAATGTTTGGTTGAAACGTTGTTTTCAAAAGACCCAATTCCTTTAAGGGCCTTGGTTAGTAGCATTACATCTAACTCAAGAATTTTAGAAGATTTTTAAAAAAAACTATTGTAAATTAATTTTATTTCTGATAAACAATTCAAAATGTATGTGCTTAAAGTTTTAACATTATTGAATTTTGTCTTAAAGTCTCCTGAGTTTGAAATTACAGAAACAACAGTTGGCTCTACTTTATTATCTATTTTAAGGCTAGAACCTCAGGCAACTAAATGTTTTTTTAAAACAATTAGGCCTCATTATTTTGAATTAAATGAGGTTTTAAAGTTTAAAACTCAAGAACAAAAAAAAGGTTTTTGGCTTTTTCCAACTTTGAATAAAAACCAAAATGATATCAAATATTTTTCAGGTTATGTTGTTTATTCTAATGGTTTTACAAGTAATGACAAATATTTTTATATTGAGTGTAAAACCATGTTTTTTTATTAATGCCATTTATTTTTGAGTTCGTAATAGCGCCTCATTTTGCCAATAAACATTATGATCCTATACCTGTAACTTTTGAAAAAATTTTATCTGTTTTCAATTCAAATATTAATAACGAAGCAACAAACAGTGAAAAAATTGAATTTATTTTAAAAAAATTACTTGAAATTTACATTTTAGCGACTAAAGAAGAAGGAAATATGATTGATATGATTTATTTGTTAAAATATCAAAATTTTGAACAACCTTTTGATATAATGCCTTTTTGTAATAAAAAAACATTGAAAAAAATAATTAGAGAAGATTATTTTTTTTCTGCAATTAAATGCTTAAACGATTTTTTTAATCCAAAAAATTTTGATAAATTTAATTATGAACACATTGGTTATGTACATCCTAGAAGACGGTCTTTAAAAACAAATCATCATCAATTTAATTTGACTAATGAACATGTTTGTTCTTCGGCTATTAAAATGCAAACTTTAAAGACAACCTCTGATGAAGATGACAACTCTTTTTCAACAAACTCTCAAGGATTATCCTATTAATATCCTAAAAATTTTTTACCAAAATGTTTGATTTTACGGAATTTATTTGATATCTTACACTTATGATTGATTTTTCTGCAGAAACTAAACAAACTATTCGCGATAATATTGTTTTTTGTTTTTTACTTTTTTTCAAGTTTTTTGTTTATGATATAAGCATGGTGCCATCTTGTTCAATGACTCCTACTTTTTTAACTGGTGATTTGGTCCTTGTTAATAAGCATTGTATTCGTTGGTCGATGTTATCTATTCCTTATGGTGGAGTGCTTAGATTTGGAAAAAAGGGGTATGTTTTTAAAATTCCTGATCACGGTACTCCTTGTGTTTTTACTTTGCCAGGAGATCCTTTTACTTACTATTTAAAAAGACTGGTTGGAAAAGAGGGAGATTGGGTTCAAATGAAGAACGGGGTTTTGCATATTAACGACGAGCCAGTTAAAATGAAATTTGTAAAAAATTATGATTTGTTAACAGATGATAATAAAATTGAGAATGGGCAAATTTGGAACATTACATTAAAAAATGGAAAATCTTATAATGTTTATAGAAATAGGCCTCTTGGAGAAGGTCCACATGATAACACTCCAAAATATCAAGTTCCAAAAGGTTTTGTTTGGGTGCAAGGGGACTATCATGCAAACTCTTTAGATTGTTTTTCTGGGCTGGTTAAGGGAACAAGGGCTTTGCCTGTTGATCATTTAATTGCTACTCCGGTTTATGTTATTATTAACTCTAAAAGCCGAGAGAACGTTAATGGGTTAATTTTATGGATAGCTATGTTGCCATATTTGATACCAAAATACATTTATAAAATTAACTGGTCTAGAAAGTTTTTTGTGGCTGATAAAGTCTAAGTAAATTTATATTAGCGGGGATAAAATTAATATGATAGAAAATTTTATCGGTTATACCTTTAAAAAAAAGAACTTGTTAAAACAAGCTTTAACCCATCCTAGCTTTTCTCAAAGTGAATTTCAAATGTTTGAATTTTTAGGTGATAGAATTTTAGGCTTTGTTATATCGGATATATTATTTAAAACTTCAAAAGATATTAAATCTATTGCAAATGAATTTTCAAATTTAGTGAACACTCTTGCTTTAGTTAAGGTTGCAAATGTATGGAAAATTTCAATGTTTTTAAAGCATGATATAGAAAAATTATCAAACAAAGTTTTAGCAGATACTGTTGAATCTATTATTGCGGCAATTTATTTAGATTCAAACTTTGAAACTATATATAATATCATAAAAAATTTATATAAAAACATATTAAAGCCTTTACAAGAGAAAAAAGAGCCAAAAATGTTATTACAGGAAATATCTCAAGCCCATTTATTGGGTCTTCCTGAATATAAAGTTTTAAGAGAAGAAGGAATGGATCATAAAAAAATTTATACTATTGAAGTTCGAGTTGAAAAGTTTGGTTCAGCAATAGGAGTTGGGATTTCAAAGCAGGAAGCTTCCAAAATAGCAGCTCAAAATTTGATACAGAAAATAAATGAAAAAAATTAAAGCTTTTTCTCTTTTGGAGTGTGCATTAGCATTGATGTTAATTGGAATATGTTTAAATTCGTTTTTAATAATTAATAAAAAAAAACATCAAAGTAGCCGTAAAGAAATTACAAAATTACGCGCAAATTACATAAGAAAAGCAATAGAAGGTTATGTTGCAACACATGGATTTTTGCCATATGCGAGTGAAACTTTAGATGGAACATCCTCCTTAAATTGTACCGTTGGATATTTACCATATAAAACACTAGGATTAAGCAAAATATATGCTTATGATGGGAGTGGCAATGCTTTTAGGTTTATAGTAGACAAAAATCTCGTTTTGGAATATCAAAAAAGTTTAGGCTATCTTATTTTTCCGCCTTTTTTTCCATCTGAAAATTTTATCATGGGGATTCGAACTTGGAATAGATTAAATTCCTATTATTCATATGTTAACAATCGTTTAACCAAAAAAGATTTTATAAATTTTTCTAAAAAAATGTTATGGCAAAGAACATCTTTTTTATATGAATATGATGATATGAACGATAATTTTAGAATTTTAATTATAAAAAACAAGCGTGAATTGGGTCTTTCAAAAATTTTTATTTATCCAATATTTGATATGAGAAGAGGGGGGAATTTTAATTTTGAAGAAATAAAGAAAAACTATTTATTGTGTGATACAATCGCTTGGGTCTTGATTTCTGATAAAAAAATTGATATAAAAAAGATGAAATATGATAAAGTTATTATATGTTTAGATCAATTTGAAATTGTTTTTTGGCAATCCAGATTTAATATTTCCTATCAAATAAAAAATGTTTTAACCTCAAAAGCTACTTTTTTAGGCATAAATTCTTATTGTGGAAAATATTTAAAATATTGAATTTTAGGTGAGTTAAAATTAATAAAGATTTAAACACATGCTTGTATTTTATATTTATAAAATTGATTTTTTGGAGAAAAGAATGAATGAAAACTTAAAAAATGATATGCAATTTCTTCAAGGAAATTTTATTATTGCAACCCCTTTATTATTAGATCCATTTTTTGAAAAATCAATTATTTTTATGACGGAATCAAAGGTTGAAAGATCATACGGTTTTTTAGTTACACATTCTTTAAATAACGATGAACTTTTTGAAGAAATACACTCTCAAATTATTGGTAGTCCAATTGAAAATGCAGAGATTTTTTTAGGTGGTCCAGTTGATCCAAAACATTTTTTCGTTCTACACTCAAACGATGTTTCTTGTAAAAAAACATTGTGTGTTTCAGAAAACGTTTGTATAACGAATTTATCAGATGCTGTTGAGTTTTTTTATGCCACTCCTTCTTTTTATAGAATTTTTGCTGGATACTGTGATTGGAAAATGAATCAGTTAGAATCAGAGATAAAAGAAGGTGTTTGGTTAATAAAAAAATTTTCTAATAATTTGCTTTTTACAAATTCTAAAAAAAAATGGGAAAATCTAATAAAATCATTTGATATAGATTTAAAAAAATTTTCATTAAATAGTGGGGTAGCTTAATGCAAGTTCAGTGGATCGAGGCATCGGCTGGATGTGGAAAAACAACCTTTTTGTTGAATAATTATAGATTGTCTCCCAATAGCTCTTTGTTCATAACATTTAGCAAAGCAGCGGCTGAAGAAATTAAGTGTAGATTAAACGATAATTCTGTGAAAATAACAACTTTGCACGCTTTAGCTTATGAAATATTAAAACTATACAAACCAATTAATCAATTAACTGGAAAATATCTTTCAACTCAAGCTTTATCCATTTTATTGAAAGACAAAGTTGTTTTTCAGCTTTTTGAATGGTTAAATAGAAACTCAGATGGAGTTATATCAAAAATTGAAGTTCCAGACGTAACAATATCACCAAAAGCTCCTCAGTATTATAGCAAAAAAATAGCTGCAATTTTTGAAGATGCATTAATGGAAAAAAAGGATTTAGATGAAATTAAGTATATTTTTTTAACAAAACAAGACACCTTGAGAAAAAAAATATCAATTCCAGAAATTTCTTCAGAAGAATCTAATTTTAAAGGTTTTATTTGTGACTGTTTGGAAAGAATAGATTTGCATGAAAAATTAATTCATAAATACGCTGCACAAGTAAAAAATCAACTTTATGATGTTTTAATAAAAAAAGAAGAAGAGCTTAAATATTCTTTAGGTGTTGTTTATTACGATGATCTTATAAAGGAAGTGGCCTCATTAGTAAAAAAATCGGGAGAAGTTGTTTTTCAATTTTTAGGCAATATACAAAAAATATATATAGACGAAGCTCAAGATTTATCTAAGGATCAGTTAGAGTTGGTTTTTAGTATTATAAACGAATGGAAAGTAACTGATGGAGATTTATATGTAGCAGGAGACCCTAAACAGCTTATATATGAATTTCAAGGCGCTTCAATAGATGAGTTTAAAAAATTTAAAATAAAATTAATTTCAATTTCAAAAAGCTTTAATGAAATTAAACTAAACGTAACTCATAGATTAGCAAAAGGGCTCTGTGATTTTGTAAACAAAATTGGAAAAGATTTAGATATTGGCTATGAAGATCATATTACAAAAAAAGAAACAGATGGAGAGGTGAAAGTTGTTTTTTTAGATGAATATGATGACATAATAAAATACATAACAACAGATTCAATGGTGTTATTTAAACAAAAACATGCTGTAATTGAAGCTTTAGCTTTGAAGCTAATGAAAAGAGGTTTGTTACTAAACTCTCCATATATAGTATCTAATCCAATTATAAGAGAGTTTCAACATTTAGTAAGATGGTTGGCCTATAATAATCCGATTTCTTTGGGGGCAATATTTATTAATATTTTTGATAAAAAAGCTGATTTAGATCAATTAATGTTAGAACCTGAAATGGAATTTATCAACTCATTAAATTATGATGATTTAACAAAATTATTTGTTAATTGGATCGCTTATGAGCCTGTTGATAATTATTTACATTCAAAATTAAAATATTCTTATGATTTTTTTATAGATGTTTTAAGAAGATATGCTGAATATTATAGGTATACTCCATATGAAGCTATATTTGATTTAAATGATTTTTTTTCTAGTAATTCTAATTTATTTGAAGATGGAATCTTTTTTAACACAATTCATTCTTCAAAAGGAAAAGAGGCAAAAAGGGTAATACTTATAGATACTGATAAGCGCAGCAAGTTCAAATCAGATACAGATAGATTAATGTATGTTGCATTAACAAGAGCAAAAGAGGAGTTGTTGATTCCAATTTTAAGAGAGAATCGTTTAAATACATGGGCAGAAATTTTTATAAACAAATTAGAAAATCAAAATTACAAAAGTAATCAGGTTTAACAACTTTTTAAAAAGGCTTTTATTCTTCTTTTTCAAAACCTTATTGTTGTTTTTGGCATAATTTCTTCGTTTTTTACATTTTGTTCTTGAAAGTCGCTTGCTTGTATTGGGAGGTGTTGAAGTAATACACTGCTTCTGTTCCATGCTTATCTTTTGTGGTTATTGCTTATGCCATTATTAGGACTAAAACATTAAAAATTAACAATAATACGATATGATATATTTTTCTAAATCAACTGCGAACATTAGATTTTTTATTAGAAACAGCCAGTAAAAGACCAAATAAGATTCCTTGAGAAATCATACCAGATCCACCATAGCTAACTAATGGCAATGGAATTCCTTTGGCTGGAATAATAGATAAAGTTGAAGCAATATTTAACCAAGCTTGTCCAAGTATTAAAATTATAGCGCTAAATTGAACCATGGCAAAATAATCATTTTTTGTTGTTAATTTTCTGCACCTTAATCCTAATAAAACAAACAAAAGGATAACCAAGCAAGCTCCAAAAACACCAAATTCTTCGGCAATAACTGCGAAAATATAATCTGTATGGGCATCTGGTAAAAAGTCTTTCATTTCTCCTTTTCCGAATCCTTTACCAAAAAAACCGCCATTAATAATGGTTAAAAAAGCTTTGTGTTTTTGGTATCCAACACCAAACAAATCGTTAGATGGATATAAAAACAAGTTAATACGTTCATAAACATGAGAAAAACAAAAATAAGAAACAATCAGAATAAAAAACAAAGATAAAAAAGAAATAAAAATAAGTTTAAAATTAATTTTATTGTTTTTATTAATTAATTGAACGCAAGCTAAACAAGATAAAAGCAAAACGGTTCCTAAGTCTGGTTGTAAAATTATAAAAGACAAAGGAATAGCATAGGTTAAAAAATACAAATAAAAATTTTTCTGTAAAAAATAAGAGCTTTGTAAAATTATTCCAATTTTTATAAATTCAGAGGGCTGAAAATTAAAACTTAAAAAAGAAATCCATCTTTTTGCTCCTTTAGCAGAGTGTCCAAATAAAATCACGCAAAGCAAAAGAAGAACATTCATTATCCAAATAAAATGGCCTATTTTTTTTAAATGTTTTTCATGTTTTTGAATAATATTCATAAAAACCAAGCTCAAAAAACTAAATAAAAAATGCTTATAAACAAAGTGAACGTTTGTAAACTTATAGACTTTAGTAGCGTTATAACTTGACGAAATAATTATAATACAACCAATGATTAATAGACAGTACGCAACAAAAAAAATAACATTATCAGAATATTTTTTTTCAATTTTTTTTAATTTGACGTCTTTTTTAGAAAAAAAAAATTAGAACTCAATTCCTTAGACATATGTAAATTATTATGATTTAATTTTTTAAATAAAAAAAGTATCATTAGTAAATGAATCCAAAATTCACAATAATAAAAGAAACAGAGTTTGGAAGGCTTGGTGAAATTGAAACTGCTCATGGAACAATACAAACACCAGCTTTTATTTTTTGTGGTACAAAAGCGGCTGTAAAAGCCTGTTCTCCAGATATATTAAAAAGAACCAAAACACAAATTATTTTAAGTAATACATATCATTTGTTAGTTTATCCAGGGTCAGAAAAAATAGATGAATTAGGTGGCCTTCAAAAAATGACAGCATGGAATGGGCCAATGATGACAGATTCAGGTGGGTATCAAATTTTTAGCCTTGGATATGGCTCAGTTAGCCAAGAATTAAAGGGAATAAGAAACACCAAAAAAACACTTGTAAAAATAAAGGAAGAAGGTGCAAAGTTTAAGTCTTATAGAGATGGTAAAGAAATTTTTTTAAGTCCAGAAGGAGCCATGCAAGCACAAATTAATTTTGGAGCGGATTTAATATTTGCATTAGATGAGTGCACAGCGTTTCATATTCCAAAACACGAAACAGAATCATCAATGGAAAGAAGTCAAAGATGGGGTGTAAGATGTGCAAATTATTTTAATCAAAATAAAAAAGAGCATCAAGGCTTATATGGAATTATTCAAGGTGGGGTATATGAAGATCTAAGAACAAAAAGCATCAAATATACAAACGAATTAGATTGTTTTGGCATAGGTGTAGGAGGATCACTAGGAAAAGACATAAAAGATATGAAACAAGTGCTAGAAATGATAAAAGCAGGGTGCAGAAAAGATCGGCCAAAACATTTGCTAGGAATAGGAACAATAGACGCGATTTTAATGGCAATTCCATATGGAATAGATACATTTGATTGTGTTTATCCAACAAGATTAGCAAGGCATGGAGGTGCGCTAGTAAGAGCACATGAAAAAGCAAGATATTTAAATTTAAATAATTCAAAGTTTTTTAATGACTCTAATCCTATTGATAAATCATGTGCTTGTCATACTTGCAAAAATTTTTCGCGCAGTTATTTGCACATTTTATTAAAAAATGATGAACAATTAGCCTTAATGGCCTTGACCGAACATAATATTTGTTTTATGAATAACTTTATGGAAGAGATAAGGCTAGCTTTATTAGAGGAAACCTGGCAGAATTTTCTTTATAAATGGGTTATATAGGAGAAAAAAAATGAAAAGAAATGAGTTAATTGCGGCTCTTGCAGAAAAAACAAAGCAAACAAAGGTTTTGTGTGAACAAATGCTTGATGCATTAGGGGATATCATTCTAAAAACATTAATGGAAAAAGATAACGTTCCTTTAAGCACTATAGGACAATTTAAATATAAAAAATCAGCAGAAAGAACCTGTAAAATGATCAAAACAGGTGATCTGATTACAATTCCAGCAAAAGGAAATGCAAGTTTTTCTTTAAGTAAATATGCTAAAAGCTCTTTAGCAAAAATAGTTTAATAAGGGATAAAAACAGTGAAATATATTTTTTTATTCTTTTTTTTTCGGACAAAATCTTTTGCTTTTGAAAAAGTAATAAAGGGGGCGGAAATAAAACAAAATGAAAATATAGTTTTGTTTATAATGCCAATAGCATTCAACAATATAGCCGAAATAAAACTAAATAGTAGAATAAATTTTAATTTAAAACAAAAATCAAAAATAATTTCAATATACGATGGAACGGTCATTAAGTTAGATAAAAAGCTTGGCTATATAAAAATCCAATCAACATCAGAAAAAGAAATAATTTTGGTGAGATACTATAACATAAAAAATATTAATCTAAAAAAAGGCGATAAAATTAAAAAAGGCGAATGTTTAGGCTATGTTGAAGATTGGTTTGAAATACAAGTAACTATAAATGATATAATAGTTAATTTTTTTGAGTATATTTCGCAAGATGAAAGAAAGCAAAATAAAATAAAAATTTTATATTATTAAAGTAGAAAAAAATCAAAATTTCTTGTTGATAAAAGTTAAACCTGATATACTTAACGCATGAAGTATAAATTAATATTAATTGCAATGTTTTCATTAATAGCAACCGAGCCTAGTACAAGTTGTTCGGCGTTAGCTGAGATTTTAAGATCTAATCATAAGATTACCGAGGATTTTTCTATAGAAGAAAGAAAAGATTTATTAGCTGATGCAAGAAAACTTGATGAAAAAATAATGACTTTGGAAGAAAGTTGTTTTGCACAAGAAAAATCAAAAGATGAATGGTTTCAAAAAAGATACAAAGAGGAGTCTAAATCAAGAATCTTAGATAGATTCTTTTTGTTTGGAACAATTGGGCTGTTAACTTTTTATATAATATATAAAGGTCTATCTGATTGCAAAAAAGAGGTAGATACTATTTAAGGTTTCAAAAAATCAAAAAAAAGATCAAACCTCTAATTTTAATTATGATTTAGTTGGTTGGCTTTGTTATTTAATGATATTTCGTTTTAAAACTTCAAAACTTATTGCTTTAAAAAGTCCTTTAAACTTTAACGTTACTAATTACATTGGGTTTTATAGAAAAAATTATATTTTTTATAAAAGCTTTATACAAAAATTTTGTTGGGTAGTGGAACAATTGAAATCACACCGCCAGGATAACACATTTTTTTTGCATCAGAAGTTATGGATGGTAAGTTTCTACTTAGCACTCTAGGATTAGGTGGAACCCAAGGAGTTGGTAATGGAGAAATACAAGCAAATTGCCGCACAGCTCCAAAAGAAGAGGCAATAATAGCAGCCACAGCTGGGTTAAGTGGGTTATTACACATTCCATAAGGTTTTATGTTAATTATAGGCATACAATCAGTTATTCTAACAGAATCAAGATTTAAACCGGTACACATATTTGGTAAGACCGCAATTGGAGTTGGCGCAATACCCATTGTACACCTAGATATAAAATTTGCAGTTACAAAAAAAGCCATGGTTTAATGATATCATATTTATTAAAAACTTTAATATTATAATAAATTCTAATTCATAAACTGTTAAACTATTTTTTTTTTATAAAAACATATAATATTTTGATATGAATTTTAATGATTTTGAAGAAGAAGAAAACATTGAATTAGCTGAAGATTTTGGCGTTCCTAAAACTGAAGAAGAAAAAAAACTAGCTAAAGATAATTTTCAAGAGTATTTCAAAAACAAATCGGAAGAAGCTGTAAAGTTTATGGAAGAAGCGATGAATAAAAATAAAACTCCAGCTATTGAAGAAGGAGAAGTAATTGAAAAAGATGAAAATGGTAATATTTCAAGTATTTGTTATTACAAAAATTTTCTTTTAGATGGAGAAATTAAAAAATATTCAAATGGTGCTTTAGTAGAAAAAATATCTTATAAAGAAGGTTCTTTAGAAGGAGAATATTCTGAATATGAAAATGGTCAATTAAAAGAACGTAAGCTTTATAGTAAAGGCGAGTTGAATGGCTTTTATGAAATTTACGAAAAAGGGGTTTTAGTAACAAAAACTGAATATAAAAATAATGAGCCAAATGGGATAGTGTATTTTTTTAAAGATAATGGAGCATTGCAAGCTATGGCTTGGTATAAAAACGGTAAAAAAAATGGTGCTTTTTTTTATTATAATGAAGCTGGTGTAGTGGTTAAAAAAGACTTATATCTTGAAGATGTTTTACAAGGCAAAAGCTTCTCTTTTTATGATTCAAATATAATTGCAGAAGAGGGGCAATATGTTGATGGATTAAAAGATGGGCAGTGGAAAATATTTTTAGATACTGGAGAAATATATAAAATCGAACAATATGCAGCTGGCGTTTTAATTGGTCAAAAATCTTTTATTAAAGAAAAACTATAGTGTGAAAATATTTGCTTTATGATTACCAAGGCCATATGAATTTCAAGGTTTTCTTGGCTTAACAAAAGCATTGTTTTATCTTGCGTCTCTTCTTCTTCTTTAAAGTCTCCCTTAGAGTCTTGTTCTTCTTCTTCTTCCTCTTCTTTTTCTTCTTTTTCTTCTTTTTCTTCTTTTTCTTCTTCCTCCCATTCATATTCACAAGATTCTGAACTTTTTAAAGAGGTTGTATCAGATATAACGTCTTTAGCTTCTATTTTATTTTGAAAATACAAAAAACTTGTTAATATTTTCCAGTCAGAACGGCTTAAAATTTTAAAGGCAGAGTGAAATTTTTTGATGATCGAAACATCAGATGCTTTAAAAAGATTGTTTTTATCTATATCGATCTCTTTTTTATCTATGCTATCTTTTTTAGACCGACAAATATAACAAAGAATTTTAAATTCTAAATCTGAAAAAAATGGTAAGTAAAATATGTTTTTTGCAAAAAAATAGGAAATATTGGAAACTTCTTGTTGGTTTCGTTCTACGAATATGCTTTGACCACTAAAATCAGAATAATTTTCATTATTGTTTGTTTCGCAACAAGGGATTTGGATAATAAGACCAAATTTAGCGCTATTTTGTTTTTGTGGAGTTGATTGTTGAGTTGAAAGAATAGAGTCACTTTCATTATTGTTTATTTGGCTAGTCACTAGCTTTTTTTCTTTTATAGAAGAACTACAACATTGGCCAGATTTAACAAACATAATTCCAAATAATAAAAAAAACTTTTTTAGCATAATTTTATAGATATAGCTTTATATTTAATAATTTGTAAATTTTAATCATTAAGGCCTCCTAAAGTTTATAACAAAATTATATTTTTATTAAAATATTTATTTAAAACATCTGGCACTACAATTGAGTTGTTTTTTTCATCATAAAAATTTTCAATTATAGCAGCTAACAGTCTTTCTAACGGCAAACAAGAACCATTTAGCGTGTGAACGTGTGTGTTTTTTCCATTTTTATCTTTATATTTTATATTTCCACGAATTGCTTGAAACGATCCACATTGACTGCAACTTGCTATTTCTAAAAATCTATTACTACCAGGTAACCAAACTTCAATATCATATTGCTTAGCTGCAGTAAATCCAGTGTCTCCAGAACAAATTATAACGATTTGATAAGGTAATCCTAATTTGTTAAGTGCGGACTTTGCTGTTTCTAATTGTTTCTGATGATAATATTCAGCATCTTCTGGTTTACAGATTGAAACTAGTTCTACTTTATGAAATTGATGTAATCGAATTAATCCTTTGGTATCTCGACTAGCAGAACCAGCTTCACTTCTAAAGCACGGAGAAAAAGTTGTGCATAATTTTGGAAGCTCATCTTCAGATAAAATTTTATTGTAAAAAAGATTAACCAAGGGAATTTCTCCAGTTGAAATTAACCATTGTTCATTTGTTAATTGAAAAGCATCCTCTGCAAATTTTGGAAGCTGTCCTGTTGAATAAAGTATTTCAGAGTTCACAATATATGGTAAGTCATAAGGATCATATCCATTTTCTTGATTGTGATCTAATAAAAATGAAACCAAAGCTCTTTTTAAGTTTGATAAATCTTTTTTTAAAATTAAAAATCTAGAGCCAGATAAATTTGCAGATTCTTCTTTTAAGATTAAGTTATCAATTAAATCATAATGTGGAATAGATTTTTTTTGAGGAATTTCTGTTGAAAACACAACTTTATTTTCTGTCTCATCTTTTCCAAAAGGAACTTCATTTAATAAAATATTAGGCTGTTCATATAACCATTTAGTTATTGCTAAGTTTAACTTTTTTTCAGAATTAGTTAGTCTAATAAGCTCTTCTTTATTTTTTTTTGCTTCTTCGGAAAACTTTGTGTTTTTATTTTGAGAAGCTCTAAGAGATTGTATTTGTGTTGTAATTTTTTTATGTTGTGAATTTAAAGATTCAAATGTTTCATAATCTGGTTTTAAACATCTTTTTTTCATGTTTTCTTCATATAAATCTCTATAATTGAGCAAAAATTTTTTATCTAACATAAAAAAATTATATATGATTTTATGAATAAGTTGTATCTTTTATAAAAAGCTCAAAGTTAAATTATAAACGGTTTTCTTGAAAAAAATCTTCAATTTCATTTGCATAAAGAACCTCTTTTTCTAGTAAAAGAGTTGCTAATTTATTTAATATATCTTTTTTTTCATCTAAAATTTTATAAACCTCATTGTAAGAAGATTTTAAAATGTTATCAACTTCTGTATCAATTCTTGATAATGAAGTTGGTGCGACTTGTTCTTTTTCTAGGTTATATGTTAAAAAACTTTCTCCCATACCAAATTTATAAATCATGTTTTTTGCAATTTTATTTGCTTGTTCTAAATCATTGCTTGGGCCAGAGGTAACTTGATTTTTTCCGTTTAATAATTGTTCAGCAACATAACCTCCAAAACATATTTTAATGTTGTTTAGCATTTCATTTTTTGTTTCAGAAACCTTATCTTTTTCTTCTGTATTAGTTCTGTATACGTAGCCTAAAGCAAAACCTCTAGGTAAAATAGTAATAATATGAATAGATTTGTTTTCATCAAAAATTTTAGCAATAATTGCGTGACCAGATTCATGAAAGGCTGTTCTTTTTTTATCTTCTTCTGATATGTTTATGTTCTTTTTTTCTGATCCCATACTAACTTTTTCAACTGATTTTTTTAAATGACTTAATGTAATAAATGATTCGTTATTTTTACCAGCCAATAAAGCAGCTTCGTTCACAACATTTGCTAAATCAGCACCAGAAAAACCAGAAGTGATTTTTGCTATTGTAGAAATATTTTCAAGTTTTTGTGTGTTTGGAGTTATTTTATTTTGGGTAGTATCATCGTTTTCTAAATTGATAATGTTAGAGGCGTTATTATCAGAATTTGTTTCTTCCACAGATGTTTTTTTATAAGAGTCTACATCTAATAAAGAAGAATCTATTTTTACATTTTTTAAATGGACTCTTAAAATATCTTCTCTTTGTTTTAAGTAAGGAAGATCAACTTTAATTATGCGATCCCCAATTCTTCCTGGTCTTAGTAAAGCAGCATCTAAAGCTTCGGGTCTGTTTGTTGCAGCAAATAAAATAACACTCTTATTGGTTTCAAAACCATCTAATTGAGCTAAAAGTTCGTTAAGCGTTTGGTCTCCAACAGAACCAATTTTATTTCTTTTAACGCCGATGGTATCAATTTCATCTATAAATATGATGCTTGGTGAATTTTTTTTAGCTTCTTCAAACAAACTTCTCATTCTACTAGCACCAACTCCAACATAAACTTCCTCAAATTCAGATCCAGAAGCATAATAAAAAGAGCATTTAGCTTCGCAAGAAACAGCTTTTGCTAACAAAGTTTTTCCGGTTCCAGGAGCTCCACATAAAAGAATTCCTTTGGGAATTTTTGCCCCTATTTTTGTGAATTTTTGTGGATTTTTTAAAAACTCAACAACTTCTTTAAGTTCATCAATAGCTTCTTCGTTTCCTGCTATATCAGAAAAAAATGTTTTTTGGTCTAAGGATAATTTAAATTTATTTCTGCTTCTTATTCCAGGAAGGCCACCAAACATCATAGAAAAAAACAACAAAAGAACAATCAAAAAGCCAATTAAATTATGCTTACAAAACATAACCCAAAAAGGGGTGTTAAAATATTCAACCTGAACTTCTTCTGGAATGTTATTTGCAATTAATGCTTTTGAATTTGAATCTAATATAACTTTATATAATCTATTTTTTTTATCATAAACATAAACATGCTCATCAAAAAATTCAATTTTATTTATTGATCTATTTTTAATATCACCAGTTAAATCTGAAAACATTTTTTGTTCTACTGTTTTTTCATTATTGAAAATAATCGAAGATAATATTAGGGATCCAAAAACAATAGATATTAAAGCTGATTTTGAAATTTTTTTCATTTTTCAAGGGTCCTTTTACTTTAATTGTTTCAAATTTTTCAACTTCAGTAAAGTTTAAAAAGGAACTATAATTTTTTTATTTGTGTTTAATAATATATATTATGTTAAATTTAAAGTTTTCTATTCTAGTCAGTTGTCTTTTCAATTAAAGAAACATTGTTTTTTTCAAAAGTTAACAAATGAGAAGAAGCTAAATCAATAAAACTTCTATTGTGGCTAACAAAAATAACAGTTCCAGCGAAATTTGAAACAGCATTGGCTAAAATCTGACAGCTCATTATATCTAAATGGTTTGTAGGTTCATCTAAAATTAAAAGATTAAGATCTCTAACTAATAAACAAGCTAAACAAAGCCTGCTTTTTTCTCCTCCAGATAAAATTCTTATGGGCTTATGAATATCATCTCTTTTAAACAAAAAAGAGCCAAGTACTCTCATTAATTGTTGTTCAGCAAATTCTGGGTTAGCAATATGCATATTCTCAAAAACACTTTTATTAGGATCTAAACTTTGAGTTTGATCTTGAGCATAATAACCTATATTAACATTTGAACCAAACTTTAAAGAGCCAGACAATAAAGGAATTTCTTCTAAAATAGTTTTTATAAAGGTTGACTTACCAAGTCCATTACCTCCAATAATAGCTATTTTTTGTCCTCTATAAACAAATAATGAAAACTTTTGCAAAGGATGTTTATCATAACCAATTTCACCATCAAAATTTAAAACGCTTTTGCTGCTTTCTGTTTTGCAAGACATCTTTATATCAACTTCTGGTTGAATAATGTTAGGGCCTAAATTAGCAATATCTTCATTTAATTTTTGAATCATTTTCATTTTATTTTGAGCCTGCTTAGCTAAAGAAGCTTTTGCTTTAAATCTATCAACAAACTTAGTTAATTGTTTAACTTTTTTTTGAATACTATTAGTCATTTTCTCTTTGTTTGCATCATCACTTTCTTTTTGCTCGATGAAGTCTTCATAATTACCAACGTATTCTTTAATATACCCACCAGATAAGTGCAAAATTCTATCTGGTAAATTGTTTAATAATGTTTCATCATGGGAAACAAATAAAATAGTTCCTTTAAATTTTTTTAAATAATCCTCCAACCATTCAATACTCGGCAAATCTAAATGGTTAGTTGGTTCATCTAAAATTAGATAATCAGGAGATTTTATTAATAACCTAGCCAACTCTAATCTCATTCTCCACCCTCCGGATAATTCATCTGGATGCTGAGAAAGTTGATTTTCTTCAAAACCTAAAGATAACAACATGTTTTTTGCATTATTTTCATGGCTATATCCACCAAGTTTTTTAAAAGATTCTTCTAAATGTTCAAAATTTTCTAAAATTTCTTCAGAATAGTTAAAAGCTAAATCGTGTTCAGCTTGAGCTAAGTCCTTTTCCATTTGAAAAAGTTTGACATTTCCAGCACAGCATTCTTTTAATATTGTTTCTTCAGGATTAGAATTAGGCTCTTGAGGCAAGTACCCCAAGGTTTTATCTTTTGGTAAAATAATAGTTCCCTCTTCAAAAGATTCTTGACCGCAAATAAGCTTTAATAAAGTGGTTTTTCCTGCTCCATTTATTCCAACAAGAGCTAAAATTTCCTTTTCAGGAAAAGAATAAGAGAAGTTTTTTATAATATATCTGCTTCCGTATATTTTGTTAAGATTTTGAATAATCACTATTTTAGTCTAACAGAAGATTATCATTTTGCTAAGATATTGGTAATCAATTCTTAGTTGCCTTTTAGTAAAATTACACATAAGAAAGAAAGAAAATGTGGCTTTGTAAAAATAAAAATTGGTTTCTCGTTGTTTTTTTAATGAAATACAAGGCTAATTTGGCCCTGCCTAGTTATGATATTTGCAACAAGAGTTTAAAAAAAGAAGAATCATGTTTTATGGCAAAAACTTTAAGTAGTAAAAACGAAGATAGCAAAACTAATTTGATTCAGTCTTTTTATGATAGTAAAACCCCCCATATGAAAACTGATGATTTAGTCAATATATATTTTGATTTAAAAAATTTAGTAACAAATGAAGCAAGATATGTTTTATTAAAAGCTAAATATGCGAATGATCAAAAAGATAAGAAATACAAATATTACTCAAATAAATTAGATCAAACATCTGAAAAATTAAGAACTTTTGTAAATAAAAACAAATTAATATTGGATAATTTTGTGGATAATATTAAAAATTTTTCTTTACCTATAGATAAAATTTTTTTCAATCAAATGTATGTATATGCACAAAATACTAACTCAAAAAAGACAACTTCTAAAAATTTATATTTAAGCTCAAAGTTTGATTCTAAAAAATGTATAGATGAAACGATAAAAAAAATTGAAGAAATAAAAAATAAAAATTTAAAAAGAGTTGATCTGTTTTTTAAAAACAAAAACAAAGTTTTAGCGGATAAAGATAAAAAAATTTATAAAGATTTCCATATAAACATAGAAAAATTAGTTGTATATCAAAAACAAGTTGTATCAAAATTTGATGTTTATGAAGGTTGTATAGAAAAATTCAAAAATCATTATAAAAAAACGATGAATTATTATAATAAACACAAACAAAACATATTAAAAATGAAAGAAGGTGACTTTGCTTCAACATATTGCGATAATATTTTATTTTCAACTGATTCAATGGTCTTGTTAATTGATATACTAAACAACACAAAAAATTCTTTTTATTTAATTTTAAAAAAAATAAAGGTTTACAAGTTGATAGAGTTAGAATCTCGGTTTGATGTCGAGGTAAAAAATAACAATGATATAATAAAAGAACTATTAGAGCTATCGTGTAGACTTAAGAAACTTATAAATTAATACTTACGCTTTGGTTTTGGCTATAAAAATAATATCCAACACCAGCTACAACAACTAAAGCAACGACTCCACCTATAATCCAGTATTTTTTGTTTGATTTTTTAATCTTAATAGAATCTAAAGCAGTCTTTGTATTTGTTTTAAAATCACTTGCTTTAAATCCACAATGACTTGAGGTTAAATCAATAACTCCATTTTGATCATTAGCTTTTTTTCCAGAGAAAAAAACTGTATGCTTACTTTTATCCCAAACAAAAGAATCAGCCTTAGATGCAACGCCTTCTTCTATTGAAAGATTAGAATCTTTTGCCAACAAATTTGCTAATGCCATCCAAGTTACTTGATCAAATGTACCTTCTGAAGCTTTTTTAGCTCCCAAGTTATCATAAGCTTCTTGAGCTTTTTTTATAACATTTTCTTTTCCAAAATCTTCTGCATTCAAATTTATAAAAGCCAAAGATAACAAGCTAAGTTTTAAATTATTTTTCATATTCATGATAACATCCTAGTTTAATTTTTTTGTTTTTACAATATGTTTTTATTAATTTTTATTTAGGAGTAAGAATGTGTAGCAACGCAAATACCTAATTGGACTATACCAAGGAACTTTGTTTTCTTCATTATATTAGCTATAGCCCAAGGCTTTACTTTTGTTATAATAAGATCCGATTCTTTTTTATATTCTAATATTTCTAAAATTTCTAAATTGCGATGCCATAACGCTGTTCTTCCGCAGACTTAAAGTAATATCGTCATCAAAATAAGTGGCGCCAATAACTTTTGTTTGTTTTCGGCAATCATCGCAATAAAACCAAAGGTCTTCATTTGAATATTGATTTGAAGGAAAAATACTTCTTAAATTAAGACAATGTTGCACAAGGTCTTTTGCAGAAATAGAATTTAAATCTTCTGTTGATTTAATCATTCTTTCTAATCTTTCAATATCTTTTTTGTCCGCCATAGGTGTAATTTTTTCAGGCTCAGGCGCATTTGTTTTGTTTAATAAAAAAATAACAAAAATTTTCCATTTATTCATTATTTATGCATATCATATTTTATGTTAAAAAGAATCATTTTTTCCATTTGATTGATTGTAAATCGATATTCTTTTTCTTCATATGCCATAATGGGCTTAATTCTCTTAGCTCTTTTATGTGTTTTTGCAGTGCAGTTAATAATTCTTTAACATCGTCAAAAGTTGTGTATATTCCAAATGAAATTCTTAGAGAAGAATGTGCTAACTCTCGCTCTTCTGGGTGCATTGCTGATATTACGTATGATGGTTCTAATGATTTTGATGTACACGCTGATCCTGATGATAGTGCGAAGTTTTTTAGTCTCATAATCAAACTTTCCCCTTCTATATATGGAATATTAAGGTTTAAAATATGGGGAATTTTATGCTCTAATGAGCCATTTATTGAAATAAAAGCATCGTTTTTTGTTAAATTTTCTATCAAAAACGATTGAAAATCGTTAAATTTCGATGTGTTTTTGTTCATTTTTGATAAACAAATTTCAGTTGCTTTTGCCATTCCGACACATAATGGCGTTGGAATAGTTCCTGATCTTATGTTGTTTTGTTGTCCACCTCCGCTCATCATTGCTTTTATTCTTACTCTTGGTTTTTTTGAAATAAACAAGACTCCTATGCCTTTTGGTCCATAAATTTTATGTCCTGAAATACTTAATAAATCCACTTCCCTAGCATTTATATCTATTTTTCCAAATGCTTGTGCACAATCTGTGTGTATTTTCACGTTGTTTTCACGGCATATTTTAGCTATTTGTGATATATCTTGTTTTACCCCAGTTTCATTATTAACATACCCTATTGAAACTAAAGAATATTCTTTTATATTGTTTAAAAAATACTCCCAATTTATTAGACCATCGCTGTTTACTGGTATGAAATCTATTGGAATTTGCTGTGTTTTGTTTAAATCTCTTAAAGTTTCTATTAAACATTTATGTTCAGTTACTAAACAGGCGATTTTCTTATTATTATATGAAATTCCATTTACAAAGCCCTTGATTGCCAAGTTATTTGCTTCTGTGGCTCCTGATGTAAAATATATTTCAGATGCCTCAACTTTTAGTGCGGTTGCTATAATTTTTTTTGCATTTTCAACTGCTTCTTCTGCTTTCCAACCATATTCATGACTTCTTGAATCTGGATTTCCAAAATTTTCATTCCAATATTTGTTCATTTCTTTTATGACATCTTCATGGCAAGGCGTTGTTGCTGCATAATCAAAATATTTAATCATTCTTAATGGTACATTAAAAAAATTTTTTTAAAAATGGCTTTTATTAGAAATAATGACTATTTTTAGCGTTTTTTTGATTGTTTTGAATTTCTTTTAAAGATAACTGTAGCATTTAAAAATTAAAATGAAACAATTTGCTAGGCCATGATTTTTATTTAAACTGTGACTTTGATTATTATAATAATAATAATCTTTTTTAGTTGTGGTTTCTTTAGGAGGAGTAACGTTCGGATCGCCGAATATTTCCATTAGACAATAAATAAAAAGTACAAAGACCACGACTAATGCCAAAATAAATCCTACGAATGCAAATGCTACAATCACTGGGTCAGGTGCGTCTGAGATACCATTGAAATCTTTTGAACTATCTAAAGCGTATAGATCTCCCGATAATCTTTTTGCTTGTTCTTTTAAAGTACCTTGAAAGACTCCTATTTCGTTCGGCAGATCTTTTGCTGTTTGCACATATTGATTAGCTATAAAATTCAAAGTTATTTGTTCTATACCTTCATCTAATTCTTTTCAGTACGAATTTTTTAAACAATCTTTTAAAAAAAGAGACTTTTTGGCCCATTTAATTAATTCAAATTCTTTTAAAATTTCGCTTGGCTCTTTATTTAACCGGTTTATAGGAGATGTTTCTACAAAAGATTCAAAGCTTGTGACTGCTTTATAAGAGCAATTTCCGCTTTTTTTAAATTGATTAGAATCATTTTTAACAATAAAAATACAAAAATTACTCAAATTATAATCTGGAATATATTCTTTTATTTGATCTTCATATTCGCAATTTGTTATAAGAATTGGTTTAGATAACTTATTTTGTAAATCTGCTTTGTTATTGTAATCATTTATTTCTTTATCTACATAATAATATCTTGCGGCTAGCAATATTTTTAGCCAATCCTCAATTTTATAATCATTAATTCTTGATATATCTCCTCCTGGAGATACTTCTCTAACATATTCTTCTTCACGTCCTAAAATTTCTCTAAGGGTAATATCCGCTTTTAAAAACAATTGTAAAAACAACTGTAAAAAAATAAAAAATCTCACATTTTGCATTTATTAAATACATATAAACCAAAAGTGTAAAAAACATATAAAAATTAACTTTTTTTTATCAACTTTTCTAATTATAGAATAACAATTATTCATAATTTATATAATTTTAATTATTAAATATATTGTTTAATAATGATATAATTTAATTCATGATATTTCTTGATGCTGCTTCTAGCGAAAAATTACATCCTAAGGCTAAAATTGCTATGCTTAAATCTTTTGATGCTTGGGCCAATCCTTCTAGTTTAAGTCAAGCTGGTAAAAATATGAGTTACAAGTTAAAAGAATGTCGAGAAACAATTAAAAAGTGTTTAAATGTTAAAAACAATGCGGAGTTAATTTTTACAAGTTCTGCTAGCGAATCTAATAATCATATTTTCAACTCTTGTGATTTGCCTATTTTGATTAGCAAATTTGAACATCCTTCTGTTTATAATCACCCTAAAGTTGAAGGTGTTATTGATTTGAATTTTGAATTGATTGAGCAAAAAATAAAAGACAAAAAATATTTAATTAGTATTTCTTTGGTGAATAATGAATCTGGGATTATTTTAGCAACTAAAGAGTTGGTTGATTTTATTAAAAAATTTGGATCTAAAGTCCATATAGACGCATCTCAGGCTAAAAATATTAATTTTGATTATCTTGGTTGTGATTATATGACTTTGAGCTCTCATAAGATTGGTGGTCCAGTTGGAGTTGCTGCAATTATTTCAAAATCTGTGCTATCTCCGATTTTATATGGAGGAGGACAAGAGTTTGGTGTAAGAAGTAGCACTGAAGCTGTTCCATTAATTTCTGGTTTTGCTGCTGCTGTTGAAGAGATTCCTAACAGGTTTTTCAATGATAAAATTTTATCTGATTATTTAAAAAGTAATATAGATAAAAAATATTTTTTTTCTAATTTTGTTGATGGTGCCTTTGATTTTGTCGATAATATTCATTGTTTGTTAACTTATGGATTATCTGGAACTGAAGTTTTTTCTATTATGGACCTAAAAAATATTATTATTGCATATGGAAGTGCTTGCTCATCTGGAACTTTGAATGCGCCAAAAATTTTAAGTAATTTTGATTTGCCAAGCAAAAATGGAATTAGAGTTTCATTTAGTTGGGATACTAGTATTGAAGATTTAAAACAATTTGTTGAGGTATGGAAATCTTTAGTTTTTATATAAAAAATTAATATATTTACGAGGCTTAGAATGTTTGTTTTTAATTATTTAGGATCGTATATTCCCCACTCTGTTAACGATTCTAGTATAGAATCTCTAGCAGATTGGCCAAACGTTTTATTCTCGTGTATTGTTATATTACTTATATGTTGAATTGGATCTTGTTCTTCACATATTGTTTTTAACAAATTTTCTGATGCTAATTTTGCACAAAGAAGAACTATAAATCCGCAGGAAGTAGAGTCTTCTTGTATTCCAATTGAATTTAGGGTTATTATTCTAGTTTCATTGTTTTCTCTGTATATATAAAAAGCAAAAAAATGACCTGGTTTTAAAATTGGAATAAATAACTCTTGATCATTTTTCACAACAAGATCTTGAACTAATTCTTCAATTATTGGATATTTTTCTATCAATTCTTGATAATTTTCAATGTTAGCTCGTAAACAATACATTATATGAAGCTTAGTATTTATTTTTCTTTTTCTTATTTCACGTAATACGGAATCCATGTGATCATTTACTAACTCGGTGTTATTACTATTATAGTCGTATGTTATTTTTTCATTTAAACAATTAAAAGGCTGTAACGAATTATAATTAGCAATAAAATATTCTGATGTAATTGGCGTTTCTTTGTGTGGGCATAAATGACTAAAGAACACAAATTCTCTTGTCGTTAATGCTTTTATCTTTATTGATTTTTCTCGTTCTGCTTCTAAAGCTTGTTTTCTTTTTGAGGTTTCGTCTACAATTAATGCTTCTTGTTCTAAAATTTGTTTTCTTTTTAAGTTTTCATCTGCAATTAATGACTCTTGTTTTAAAATTTGTGCTCTATTTGAGGCTTCTCTATTTGATTTATGAACTATCATTAAAGTTTCATCTGCAATTAATGCCTCTCGTGCCGCTGCTAAAGCTTGTTGCTGGCTATTTAAGTTTTCAGCTGTAGCTAATTCATCTTGGCCTGAAACTGGTTCTTTCGTTGCTTGAGGTTCTGATTCTCTTTGATTATGTATGCATTGATCAGATTCAATTTTGTTTATTTTTGCGTTTAGTTTTTCAATTGTTTTATTTATGCTATTATCAAACAACATTTTATACAAATATTCAGCGAATCTTTTATTTTTTATTGGATTACAATTTATGAGCTTTTCGTTAATAAGGCTTAGGTTTGTTTGATCATTATAAAGGTATAAGAATATTTTTTTACTTTTTTCTAAATCTCCTTTTAACAAAGAAAAAATTGAAATATAATAGGAATACATTACGCAATTGTTACCAATTCCAACTGGTAAAATATCTTTTTCAATATTAATAATAATAGAGTTTTTAATTGTTTGTATGTCTACGGTTCTTTTTTTATTGTTGTAAAATTGATTAGTTATAATGTGACCAATTTGATTTTGTAAAATTGCATAAGATGAAATTAACACTTTCCCTAAATATTTTTCGTAAATTTCAACAAAATTGATTTTATTTTCATGAATTGGTTTTAATAAAAAGATATTGGATGTTTTTTTTTGATAAGAAATTGCTCTATTTATAAGATCATTGCAAATTCCATTATTTTGAAAATAATCTTTTAAAGAAGTTTTAAATTCTTTTTTAGTTTCGTTGTCGTAATCAAAGTCAAAAATGTTTTTGTTTAAAAAAGTAATTGCATTCTTGTTTAATGATTCAACGTCTATTTTTTTAAAAAAAGAATTAAAAAGTTTTTTTTGTTCAAAAAAAACATCATCTAAAATTCTATTTAAATTTGTTTCTGTTGCTTTATTAAAAATAGGATTAAAAGTTTTTATATATTGAGATAACAAAAAGTCTAATTTTTCAGGAGTAAGATTTTCTTCTAAAAAAGACTGATTATTCCATATGAATTTATGAATAATTTGTTTTTTAAAATTTTTTTCATCAATTTTTTTTATGTTTAAAATGTATTCTTTTTTGTTTATAACTTTATTTCTTTCTTCTTTTTGAAATCCTAAAGAAATTTCATAAAAATAATCTTCATGAAATTTTTTCACAAAACCAAATCCGAATTGACAGAAACTTCTTTGATTATTCATTTTTATCATTATGAATAGTTCAACTATTTTATGAATTACTTTGAATTTTAATCCAATACTGTTTTTTGTTCCTAGTTCTAATTGTATTCCTGATCTAATTATAATTTTTTTATTGTTTTTTAATTCATATTGTGCAAATCCTTCTATTTTAAAATTGGTATATGAGCCTATTTCTATATCATCTACTAAACCCAATGAAACACCGAAAAAAGAATCATAAAAATATTTTCCTAAGGATAATTCTGGCCTAACACGATATTCAGCTTTTAAAAAAAATATAAGAAATAAAAAAATTTTCATTTATTTATTATATTAAACACAAAAATTAGAAAGTAAAGCTCTAATTTTAGTGCTTTTTAAATTTTCATTCCTTAATATAAAATTTTTCATATTAGAGATTATCTCTTTTATTCTTTCGTCATCATTAGTGTATATCGACTCTAAGACCAAAAGTGTGTTTATAAAATAATCATTATTTAGATCGTTTTCTTTGATAGCCTCTTCATTTTTCATAAAATTTTTTATAAGTTCAAAAACTTGAATAATTTGATCTTCTTTGCTTGGGTTTTTATATATTAAATGAATTAATGCATATATTAAATATTTTTCATTTTTTTCAAGTATTACTTTTAATCGTTCTTTTAGCCTTGCAAAATTATCTTTTTTAAAGTTTGCTAAATTTTTTTCAACTAATATTTCTCTTAAAAAATTAGAAAAAGACTTACTTGTTTGAGTGTGAATTTTATTTTGGTTTTGTTTTAAAATCATTATTTTTGTATCAATTTTATTTTGACTTTCCTCTTTTATTTTTTTATTTTCAAATAAAGTTAAAACAACATCTTTGACAAAAATAAAATCAGTTTCCAACATGTTATCTAAAGCTAAAGCCACTTGTAGAGCTCTTGCTGTGTTTTTATAGTATTTGATTAAAATTGCAAAAAAAAGTGAATGCACAACACAGTTTGAACCAGTAAGAAAATTAATCGTATATTTATTTTGCGTTTTAAAAATTTCATTGACGTTAATTTTGTTTGTGTCTAATATTTTATACTCATTTTTTGTTTCTAAAACCAACATGGTATGACAAATATTTTGATAAGTATAAATTAAATTAATATCTGGAAAAAATTCAAACAATGTTTTTTTTATGATTAAATTAAAATTAAAATTTTCATCTATTTTTTTATATTTTGCATTTTTATATTCTTTATCCTTGATGGTTTCAAACATACTATTTTTTTGGCTATATTCGTTTGTTGAAAAAATTGGATGAAAATTTTTTAAATCAGGAGTCACCTCAAACTCATCTGAAGATTCAATGTTAGGAAAAGAAAAAAAGAAATTATCACCATTAAAATTATTATAGTAATCAACATGATAAAGTCCAATTTTACTGTTAAGTGAATCTAAAATTTTATCAATTGTAAATATATATTTTTCTTCTTTTAAATTTTTTAAATTTTTAAATACAAAATTAAAATTGCTAATTAAATCTTCAGTTTTATTTTTTGATGTTAAATTTAAGTTTAAGCTTTCAATAAAACTATAAAAATTTTCATTTTGCTCTTCGTTACTGTTTTCTTGATTTGATAATGTTTTTATATATTCTGGTAGTTCATTTGTAAAAGAGTGAAAAATTTTAAATAGTTCTATATAAATATTTTCAACTTTTTCTTTTTCTTTAAAATTTTTTTTAATTAATTCTTTAATATTTTCAACAAAAAAGTGAAAAAAGAAATAAAACAATTTTTTTTTATCTTTTTTTTCGGTTTCGTTTAATTTGCTTGTTAATTCATTAAAGTTATACATCTTTATTTTTTCAATTTTATTTAGTTCATCTTCTTTAATGCTTGCTTGAGGTATTTCATTAGTTCTTAAATTATTAATATTTAAATTTTGATTTATTGTTTTACTTTCATATTTTTCATCCTGAACTATAATATTGCCCTCTAATAAAAAACCTATTGAAAAATTTTTATTTATATTTTCAATAAAACTTAGACCGATTCCTAGTATTGTTGTTTTATGAGAAATTTTTGCTTGAATATAAAAAGAAACTTTTTTTAAAAAATCAATTTCTAACTTTAAATTTAAAAGTTTATTAGTAGAACATCCCACTTCCACTATGAAATCTCTTGCATAAATTTTAACTCCAATTTGAGCATATAGGCCCGTGTTTATTTCGTAATTTAAATTAGTAATAAAAGCAATATCGTTATTTTTTATATGAGAAAAAAATCCAATATCATAATTTGTATTTTTATTAGAAGACAAAGTAAAGATTATGAGTAAAATTTTTGGCATATTAATAAATCCTATTGAAAATTTTTTAATTAAACATAAAATGTTTATGTATTTTTTTGTTTCTTATTTTTATAGTTTTTTTCCACTGGATAAACTTTTATGGTTCCGTTTTTTTTAGCTTCTTCAGGATTTTGTGTTGTGTTTTTTGTTATTTTTTCTTGATCTCCTATTTCAGAAGCCTCTTTTGTAATGTTTGTTGCGTTATGAGTTTTATTAAGAGGTAACCTTGTTTCCTTTAGATCATTGTTTATAACCGCTAAATCATCTTGACTATCTGTTCCTTGTTGTTTAAGCATTAGTTTTTTCATTATTAATTTTTTGCTTTCAATGTTTAGTTTGTAAAAACAAGTTAGCGTTTTTACAGGGTTTTTTTGTTTTTTAGATATTAAAATTTGACACGCTTCAACAATTTGTTCTAAAAGTTTTATTTTACATGTTATATTATAGAAATTTTTAGTATCTAGGTGTTGTAGTTCAAAAAATTCTTTTGATCCAACTTTTTTTACTTTAACTGTTTTACTTTTTAGAGCTTGTTTTATTAAGTTCAAAAATTCTTGATCGCAAAAAGACCATAAAGCAAAAACATCATAAAAAGAAAGCATCTTTATAGCGGACTCAAATTTTTCGTTTATACTTGGAAGGCCTTTTTTTTGATCTTTATTTAATAAATCTATTAATTGATTTATAGTTGATTCCTGTTGTGAGTTATTTGTTTCAAATTGAAGTTTTTTGCATTCTAATAAGACTTCATCAATTTTTCTTTTTTCATTAATTTGTTTCAGTACTTTTAAAGAATAATCATCATTGTTTTTTTTAAGACTTTCTTTAAAGCCAGATACACAATTTTTTTCTTCATTACATATTTTTTTCATAAAAGCATTAAAACTATCTTTATATAGATTGCCAACAGTTAATTTTGGCATTTCAGTTGTTTTGATAGAAACAGAGATACTTTTAAGTTCTTTATGCATTTTTGATAAAGTGTGATTGTGTTGTTCTTCTGTTTTTTTACTTTGCTTTTCTTGATCTTGAGATGAAATTCCAGAAAGGTCTTTTGCCATTTGATTTAAATCGACATAAGGAGTATCCTCTTCAGCGGTAGTCTCAGAAGAATCTATCTGAATTGATCTTAATGCTTCTGCAAATCCATTTAAATTAGTGTGTATAGATCTTAATGCATTTGCCATATCTCTAGCCCATTCTTTTTGTGATGAAGTATGTAACTTTGTTGGCGCTTGTACTTGTGAGCATATCTTTTTAAGCTCATTTGCAAAATCAGCAAGATTAACTTGTTGTTCTTGTTGTTGTTTTGTGTTTTCTGATTTTTTTAATAATTCTTCATTTAAATCTTCTAATTCAGATAAAAACTCAGAAATAGCACTTAGTTCTTTTTTTTGATTTTTTTTCAATTTTTGCAAACGTCCTTTTGATTCTTCTGTTTGCTCTGATTCTTCAATGCCTTTAATTTGCTCATCGTACTCTTTTAAATCACCTTGCATTTTTTGTATTTCTTTATTCACAGATTCATAGTCTATTTTCGGCCCCAAATTTTTTAGAATAGTCAAAATATTTTCTTCTGAATATACGTGATAAAATTTTTCTTCTTGAATTTTTTCATAAATATATTCTGAGTTTTTTGGTAAAGATTTTTCTGGATCAAAGTTTTGTATAATAATTTTTTCTTCTATTTTCTGATTCTTCAACAAACCATCATCTTCTAACTGGAACAATGCTTTTTTAAAAAAACAACTATAATCCGAATTCTGTTTTCTTTTTATAAAATCGTTTAATTCTCTGCAAGCTAATGCGTATGCAACGTTTCCATTTTTTAAAGACTCTAGATCAGATTTTATGTGTTCTTTTAAAGATTTAAGTTCTTTTTCAGTAAAAAAACTAGATTTGATTTCTTTTTCCTGTCCATTAAGTATGGCTTTAATTATTTCTTTAACCTCTGTTAAGTATTGCTGAGATAAAAGATTGAAAATTGATTCGTCAAAATCTTTTTTTAAAGATTCTTTTGCCTCTTCTATGTTTATTGAGTTTATTGAATTATTTTCAATAATCCATTCTTTTATTTTATCTTTTTTAAAAGGTTTGTTTTTTTTCTTTGGTTTGTTTTGAGCCTCCTCTGACTGTGCTTCCTCACCCTCTGGAGTAGTTGAATCTTCTCCTATAGCCGCTTCTTTGGTTGGTTCTGGAGATACCGTTGCTTGTGCTTCCTCTGCTTGTACTTGCTCACCTTCTGGCGTGGCTTCATCTTCTAATAAAGCCGCTTCTGTGTTTGGTTCTGAAGATACCGTTGCTTGCGCTTCCTCTGTTTGTACTTCTTCACCCTCTGGCGTAGTTGAATCTTCTCCTACAGCAGCTTCTGTGGTTGCTTCTGGAGATATCGTTGCTTGCGCATCTTCATCTTCTGATTCCAAATTTTTTGGATCTAACCCGACTCTTATATCGTTTTGTTCTTGCCTTATATCATTTTCAGGCTCGTTTGACAAATTGTTATCATCTTCATCTGACAAACCATTCTGATCTTCACTTTCTTCTTCTGAAAATTTTCTCAAAGATTCTATGAAATTTTTCCAATATACAAATGGTTTAAATTGATGTTTTTTATTGTTTTTAAAATTACAAATATCATCCACTTCAAATAAATCAGGATGAGAATTTTTCAAAGTATCAACGGTTAAATCGCTTGTAAAGCAATCTTCAACTGTTTTTTGTTGATTACTCCTGTTCTCAATATAATCTTGCAAAACTTGTTTTCTGCATTCTGGATAAATTCCCATGAAGAAATCATCTTTATACATTATATCGTCTAATTTTGTTTGAAAATAAATATCATTATTGACAATTGCAATAATCTTTTTTTCAAGTCCTTTAAAGCAATGTAAATTTTCAATTTTGTTTACAATAAGAGCTTTAAGGTTTCGATTAATTCTGTTTTTTGGCAAATTCATTAAATTTAAATCTTCTAACAACTTAAACCAATCTTTAGAATCAGATTCAAAAACATTTTCACAGGCACAAACAGCCAACTTTAAATCAAATATTTTTGGCGATGAGATGTAAATTTCATCTAAATTATTTTCTTCTAATTCTTTTAGAAATTCATCTTTCAAAAACAAATATCTTATCATCAGAGGATAATTTTTATTTAAATCATTTTCAAAAGTTTCATGCAAAGATTCATCTAAACCTAAGGTTGTGTCCGTATCAGATTCTTCATTTGTTTCTTGGTTTGACGATAACAAAGCTGATATATCTTCTGGAGTATCTAATGTTCCAGAATCATAAACAAATTCCGAAAGTAAATTAAACGCTTTTTTATAAGAATTTTCATCTACGTCATCTGGAACAAAAGTTTCAAAAAAATTATTTACTTCTTCGTTGATGTAACTAAAACCCTTTCTACCATCATCTGTTGTATTTGAACTATTATTTATAATAGTTGTGGTGCTAGAATTACTTTTAGTGGAGCTATTATTTTCTTTATTTTTCCAAAATTCAAGTTCTTTAATATAATATAAAGAACCACCTATTTCATATCTGTTGATTTTTTTAGACACAATAACTCCAAAGCTTATTCCAGATAAAGCTATGTTAGCTTGAACTCCCACCATTAAATTTGGTATATCAGCCAACTCCCAAACAACATGCAAAGATAAGCAAATATGTCTTAAATATTCTTGAGCAGAGCCTTCTAATTTGTTTCCTAATAAAGGAAGAGAAAGAATTGCAGAAGCGGAAATATCTTCATCATAAAAACGAATTCCTCCAGCAAATGAAGCAATGATATCAGAAAGATAAGATCCACTTGCAACTTGTCCACCAACCACAAATTCTAAGGCATCATCATCAAGGGGTATATACATATTTCCATGAAGATTAAATCCAAAAGGCTGTTTATCAGTTTTTGCTTTTATTGATAGTATTGATAAAAAAGCTATAAATAAGGTCTTTCTTTTTTTCATAAATGAAATGTTAAGAAAAAAGCGTTAATTTTAATTTAATATCAAATTGATTTAAATTCGGATCTGTGTTTTTTATACTGTTTTGGGTATTGTATATATATGAAATATTTATCATTCTTTTTTTAACGTTGGTCTTTTTAAGCCCTGAATCTTCAGAAAATAGCTCAGGAGAAAATCGCATGCTAGTGATTTCTTCTGGAGAGTCCAAAGCTTTTGTAGATTATCAAGACTCTAGATTTACAGAATATGCAACTTGGCCTTATAGAACACGGATCATACACAAGAAATTTTAAGCTTTTTATTGAAAAAATTTAAGCCTTGCATTTATGTTGTAATTAGAGATGATGTTAAAATTCCCGTGAATCATTAACCTTTACTATTTGGGTATTAGAAAATATGCAACATAAGAAATTGTTGGTAAAAATGAAGATAAAATGCTTTAATGTCAAACAAACAATTGATCCATGAGTGTTTAAATAAATCTTTTATTATGAAGAATAACGCTTTAATTTATATTGATTATATTTTAAATAAAAAAGAAGATTTTGAAACAAAAATTGATTCTATGCAAGGCGAAGACTTTGTTCTTTTCTTAAAAAAGGAAAAAAACCATGATGAAAATACAAATATAGCGTAGCCTTCATTGAAAAAAACTAATACTTACTAGAAAATCGATACATAGCGTTTTTTTTCGCCCAATTGTGAGCCGCTTGTCTGAGTTTTTCAAAAAATTTTAACAAATTTTCGTTGTTAATATCTAAAACTTTGCAATTATAATCGTATAAAATTCCACCCCTTCTGTTTTCGCCTTTTGCATAGGCGATAATTTTAGAAAAAGGAAACAAAGCCTTTTTGGCGATTTCTAATTGAGTTTTCCCACCATCAATTAAAATTAAATCAGGAAAATCATCCTCTTCACTCCTTTTTTTTAACCCAAATTCTAAAATTTCAAGGTCATTAAATGAATTTTGATTGTATCTCCAAACTTTATATTCATTTTTTAAGATTTCTCCATAAATATTAAATTTCACCCTACCACAAAGAGCAAATTTACCATTATAATGAGAACAATCATAAGCCTCAACCGTATTCAGCTTCTCTAGCTTCAAAATGTTTTTCCAACAAAAAGCTTCATTTTCTTCTGAAATCAAATTATTAAATCTATCTTGAGCAAAATTCACTATTTTCATTTCTTTATCGCTTAATTTATTTGTGTATTTAAAAAAAAACAAAGGTTCTTTTCCAATAATTTTATGCTTAGGCTCATCCAAATAATACGTAAATAAAACATCTTTTTTCTCAATATTTGGCTCATATTTTCGGTATTCAATATTAACAATAGCTCCATTTTTAATAGACTCTATGTAAAAAATATTTTGATAAAACAAAACAATATCTAGTTGTTTAATATTATCAAAAAAAATTCCTTGTTTTTCTTTAATTTTGATTAACAAATTAATATTGTCACGCAATTTAGCGGCTAATTCAAATTTTTCATTAATAATATGATCAGAAAGTTCTTTGGTTAATGTTTTTAATATTTCTTTGTTTTTGCCATTAAATAAATCTTTCATTTGTTGAACTTTTTTATTGTATTCTTCAGATGAAATTAACTGAACACAAGGGGCACTGCATTTTTTGGAAAAGTACTCTAAACACGGTCTTTTTCTTCTTTTAAAAGAAAAGTCTGAACAAGTGCGCACCTGAAAAATTGTTAAAAGTTCTTGAATAATTTGCTGAATATTATAATACGATAAAAAGGGTCCTATTGCATCTTTTTCCCATTTTTTCTTGATTAAAATTTTTGGATATTCATGTTTTGAAAAAGTTATATAAGTGAAAGACCTACCGTTTTTATATTGAATATTATATTGAGGCTGTTTCTCTTTGATAAGTTGAGCTTCCAATAAAAAAGCCTCGTTTTCATTTTCTGTAATGTAAAATTTTAACTCGATTGCTTCATTTATCATCTGCAAAAACCTATTAGACAAATTATCTAATTTAAAATAGTATTTTGTTCGTTTTTTTAAATTTTTTGCTTTGCCAATATAAAGGACTTTTTCTTTTTTTCCTAAAAACACGTAAACTCCAGGTTTTTCTGGTAATTTCTTTTGTTCCTCTATTAAAATTTCATTCATTCCTAAAAAATAATTTTATATAAAATATTACTGAAAATATACCTGTAATAAAAAACAATACAAAAAAAGCACTTAGTAGAATATAATTATTAGTTTGAAGAAAAGATAAAGTTAATATGAAAATAAATTGAAGTGCTGTGTGAATTTTTCCTATTTTTAATGAGTTAAATTTGTTTTTTCTCGTTAAAAAAAGTGCTAACAGACAAATATCCCTGAAAAACCAAAGACTCAAAACAATAAATATTTTGTTGCTAAAAGTGTTTAATAGTAAACCAAAAGTTGACAGATATAAAAAAAGTTTATCTGCAAAAACATCAAAAACTGCTCCAAAATTAGATTCTTTTTTATAAACTCTTGCTAAAAAACCATCAAAAACATCACAAAAAATAGCAAAAATTGATAAAAAAATGCTCATTTTCATATGTTTTTTGTATAAAAAATACATCATAAATGGTGAAATTATAACTCTAAATGATGTTAAAATATGATGAATCATAGTCTGTTTTTAATTGCTTTCAAAAATCCTAAAAATAATGAATTTGGTTTTTTTATTGTTGAATTAAACTCTGCATGAAATTGTCCTGTTATGAAAAAATCACAATCCTTTCTTTCAACTGCTTCAACTAAATTATCACTTGTATATGCACTTATTGTTAATCCTACCTTTTCTAAAAAATCTTTATATTTATTGTTAAATACGTATCTGTGCCTATGTCTTTCGATTAAAAATTCCGAATTATATAAGGATTTTGTTAAAGTGTTTTCAACTAATGTGCTTTTATAGGAGCCTAATCGCATTGTTCCACCTAAATTTTCACCTAAGGTTATTGTTTTATCTTCTTTTTTCCATTCAGACAACTTAAAAACAACTGGATCTGGTGTGTTTGGCGTGAATTCTGTTGAATCTGCTTCTGGAAAAATTGATTTTAACGCTTCTATTATTGATAATTGCATCCCTAAACACATGCCTAAAAGTGGAATGTTGTTGTTTTTTGCATATGCTATTGCTTTTATTTTTCCATCTATTGCTCTTTTTCCAAATCCTCCTGGAATGAAAATTCCATGCATATTTTTTAGATCTTCTTCCTTGAGTTCTTCTGCGTTTATTATGTGTAAATTTGCGTGTATATTATTTGCTATTGCTGCATGATATAAAGCTTCTTCAACTGATTTATAGGCATCTTTGCATTGCACATATTTACCTACTATTGCTATATCGATTTTTGGGAGATCTTTTTCTATTGTGTTTACATAATTTGTTAAAAAAGTTAAGTCTTTTTCCCTTTTTTCTAAGTTGAAAATCTGCAATACTCGTTCGCAAATTGATTCTTCTTCATACGCTAACATTGCATGATAAATTGATTTTGCATCTAAGGCTTTGAAGATATTTTCTTTTTTTATGTTAGATAATAATGATAATTTTTCTTTCCAATTTTCTTTGTTTTCATTTTCCATTCTGCATAGTAGAATATCTGTTTGAATTCCATAGCTTAATAAATCTCTTATTGAATGTTGAATTGGTTTCGTTTTCCACTCACCTGCTTTGCTTAAATATGGCATTAATGCCACGTGGGCTGATATAACATTGTTTTCTTGGGCTTTAATTTGACGAATTGTTTCCAAAATTGCTATGTTTTCTATATCTCCAACTGTTCCTCCTATTTCGCAAATTAAAAAATCGTAGCCTTCTGTACCTTTAAAAATTGCTTTTTTTAATTCTGTTGTGAAATGGGGAACTACTTGAACCGTTTTGCCTTCGTATAAACCTTTTCTTTCTTTTGTTAAAATTTTTTGATATATTGACCCTGCTGTTATATAATCGTTTTTTGAAGTTTTGCTGTTACCTAATCTTTCATAATGCCCTAAGTCGAGATCTGCTTCCATTCCATCTTCTGTTACAAACACTTCTCCATGTTCTAACGGACTTAATGTTCCTGGATCAACGTTTAAATATGGATCTATTTTTTTTAATTTTGTTGTGAATCCTCTTGCTGATAACAAACCTGAAATGATCGAAGCACAAATTCCTTTTCCTAAAGAAGAAACCACTCCCCCTGTTACAAAAATAGTTTTTAAGCTTTGATTATTTTTTGAGTTTTCCATTAAAATTAATTTAGTATTTTTTTTGATCTGTTACAATATAGTTTTTATATTCTCTTTGGTATAGAATATTGAGTATACACGTGTTAATTATAAATAAAACAACTAAAAAATAAGTGGATTTGATTCTAAAATCAGATCTGCTTGATGGTGCTGACAATTTTGTTTGAGTACTGAATTCTTCTGAATTTTTTTGTAAATAAACTAATAATGCTAACAACATGCTAATAATTACTTCTAAAGCAAAGCAAATATTAAAAAAAGTAAAAAGATTTAATAAAAAACATAATGATCTTAAAAATATAGACATACTGTGAAAGTACCATTATTTCTTATAAAAAACAAGATAATGATTGTTTCTTTTATACTAATTCTATTTTTATTTTAAAATTTGAATTTTGACCAATTGATTCATTATCATGGTTGCATGAACTTGAATGTTTATGATCTTTTAATTTTAAGGCAGTTGTTATTTTTTCTTTTAATGCATTAACATTATCAATAAAATTGGGCTCTACTTTTATGTTGATTTGAAAAATTTGCCCTGAAAACATAACATTTATATTTTCATCTTTTATTTCATAGCCACTTTCTTTTACTATCTTGCAAATTTCTTCTTTTTCTTTTTGAAAGTTTAAGTCTAAGAGCGAATAAATTGAAACTTTAAATAATCCTATAACAGATTTTATCAAGTAAAAACTTACCATCACCCCTAATGCGGCATCTATCCACATTATGTTAAATAATTTCATGAAAATAAAACCTATAAATATAAATGAATTTGAATAAATATCTGATATATAGTGTATCATATCTGCTTTTACTATTAATGAATTAGTTTCTTTAACCACTTTTCTTTGATATAAAACCAACGTAAAGCTTAACAAAAAAGATATTACAGCAACAAAAAATATGTTTTGAAAGTTATGAATTTCATGATGTTGACATAACAATTTTTCAAAGCTTTCATGTAAAATTTCAAAAGCAAGAAATGATATCACAAAACATTGGAACGTCGTTATTAAAATAGCCACTTTGTCGAACCCAAATGGTGCTATTTTTTTGTTTTTAAAAGATAATACATAAACAGCGAATAAATTGATTAATGAAATACCTGAGTCCATTAAAGAATCTGTTGCGCTTGCATGCAACGAACATGAATCTGTTGTTTTGTATATATAAAATTTTAATATGCATAATATCACTGAAATCGTGACTGCAAAAAAAGAGGCTTTCTTTATTTTCCATTGATTAATTTCTTTTTGATTTGTCATCTTGATAAAGTATATTTGATTAACTTTTAATTTGCAATATAATTTAAATTTGCTATCATTATTTTGAAATGTTGGAAGAAAAAATTACAAGGCTGGTTGAAAATCGCAAAAAAATTAATTCTAGCTTATCCTTTAAGGAAATTTCTGCTGTTTGGACTGATGTCAAAAAAGAACATGAAGAATGTAAACAAGAGCTTAAATTAATATTGGATGAAATAGATTCTTTTAATAAAGAAGTTGTTTTGGACAAACCTTTACCAGAAGATTTTGATTTTGATTTTGCTTTTAATAAAATAAAAGACATATCTGAAAACATTAAAAAATGTACTGCTTCTGATTTTGCTAAAAATATAAAAGAATTATCTGAATTAAAACAACAGTGTTTTCAATTTTTATCTCAAGAAAAAGCAAAGATAGAAGAGGTTGAATTATGATTTTTATTTTTTTTTGTTTTTGTATATTTTTTGTATTTTATTTGAACTATAAAAAAAAGAGAATTGCTCCTCTTAATCCCGATAATTATATTCTTTCTCCTATTGATGGCTATGTTGCTAATGTTAAATCTATTAGTATCGATGATGTTTTGTATCTTGAATTAACTTTGAATTTTTCATTTTTTAGCGATAGAAATTTGTTTGCTTTGGCTCGTGGTGAATTGGTGGAAAAAGAACAAACAAAAGACAAGGTTTCATTTTATCTAATAAAAAATAAAGCTAATATTCAAACCGAAGAAATTGATTTGAGTAACAATGTTTTAGAAATAACTCATCATTCCAATTCTATTTTATCTAAACTTAATTTTTTTTCTGACTGTTTTGTTAGTTTTTATGAAAAAAGTTGGACTCCCGCTATTAATTATGGTTGGATGCTATATGGAGATCATGTGAAAGTTTTATTAAACGCCTCTTCTGTTGAAATGGTTGCTTCTTCATATCAAAATTTAATTGGTGGCGAAAGTATTTTGGCTGTTTATAAAAATTCACATCAAGACACTATAAAGAAAAATAATGAATCAATTGACTCTGAGATTAAGGAAAATCAATGATTTTATCGGATAAGCAGATTAAAAAATTAATTACAGAGCAAGAAATGATTTCTCCATTTGAGGAGACAATTAATACTGGAATCTCTTATGGTGTTTCCTCTTATGGTTTTGATGCTAAATTATCAAATAAAATGTTTTTTTTTGATAAAGAGCTTAACGAGCACTTAATTTTAGACCCTAAAAATATTAAAGAAAAAGATGGTTTTTTTCATGTTTTAGAGTCAAACGATTTTTTTATTGTTCCTCCTTATAGTTTTGCACTTGGAAAAACTAAAGAATACTTCAAAATTCCAAGTGATGTTTTGGCTCTTTGTATTGGAAAATCTACTTATGCTAGATGTGGTCTTATTCTAAACGTAACTCCTTTAGAGCCTGGATGGGAAGGTTTTGTTACTTTAGAGTTTTCTAATTCTACTCCTTTTCCTATTAAACTTTATGTTGATGAGGGAGTTTGCCAATTTGTTTTTTTTCAAGGAGATGAACAGTGTGAGGTAACTTATAAAGACAAACTAGGTAAATATATGCATCAAGTTGATATAACTTTACCAAAAAACAAGTTGTGATTTTTGCTGTTAGCCCTATTGCTTTTTCATTTTTTGGTATAGATATATATTGGTATAGTTTATCTTATATTTTTACATTTTTAATCGGAGATTTTTTAATTAAAAACATGGTAAAAAAAAACAACCTTCCTTTTTCTCAAAAAAACCTTGATAATTTGTTTATTTTAATTGTTTTAGGAGTTGTTTTTGGTGGCAGATTGGGGTATTTTTTATTTTATGATTTTTATAATTTTACTGAGTTTTTAAATATACGAAATGGTGGTATGTCATTTCACGGTGGTTTTTTAGGGGTTGTTTTTTCTGTTCTTTTTTATTCTTTTTACTACAAAAAAAATTGTTTAATAATAGCTGATTTAATTGCTTCTATTACCCCTATTGGCTTGTTTTTAGGCAGAATTGCAAATTATTTGAACGATGAAATTTTAGGTTCAATTTTTTTTAATTGGGATTATGTTGTTTTATATGAGTCTTTTTTTGAAGGTTTTGTATTGTTTTTAATTTTAAATTTTTATTTTAATGATTTTGAAAAAAAAGGGAAAAAATTTTATTTATTTTTGTTTTTTTACTCTTTATTTAGGATCTTTTTAGATTTTTTCAAAGAAAGAGTTCTTGTTTTGTTCTTTTTTGACATCGGGCAAATTTTATCTATTTTCATGCTTTTAATTGCTGTGTTTTTTTTGTATTTTTTCAACTAACTATAAAAATCGTTCTTTTTCTTTCTTTTTGAAATCCTCCTCTTTTTCAATATAACTTCTAAGTTCTTTATCAAAATTATTTTTTACTTTTAAAAAGTTGTTTTTGCTGTTTGTTAACTTATTTTGCATTTGCAGTAACTTTGATTCACTTATCTATTTATTTTTTTTCTTTAAAGAAAAACGAAAAATAAAAAAAATACACGCTGAGGCTATTAAACTTTTCTAGGCGTTAAACTTGTTGGCTCCAAATTTTTTTTGATTTTTTTGATCGTTTAATTTTTTGCTGTAATATATTTTTCTTCAATTTCACACTTAAAATTCAAGCTAATTAACAATAAAATCAATAATTTTTTATCCTTTTTGCTATAACGAATATTGCAAATTTATTAGACTTATTATTTTATCATAATTATTATTTGCAAGTTGAATTGCATAGTTATGATCTTCTTTGGAAAGTTTTAATTTTGTAGTTTTTTTTAGATAAGCATCATATGATTTATTTAATTTTTGTAACGAAGCATTTAGTCTCTTTTGTTTTTCTTTTAATTTTAAAGCTTTTAATAAACATTTGTTTTCAATGTTTTGGTTCAGTTGATTTATTTCTTCTAAAAAAAGAAGATTTCTATTTTCTAATTTAATACGATTTTTTAAATGAGATTTTTTTATTTTTTTATTAGTTTTTGTTAGTTTTTGCATTAAATTTTTATTTTTGTTTAAAATAATTTTTCTAGAATCTTTTTTGTTTTTAGATACAGATGATGTTTGTATTGTCGGTTGTATAAAGGGTTGTGTGAAGTGATCTATTATATTTGTTGTTTTGTTTAACTCTTGTTGTATAAAAATTGCTTCAGGTTGGTTATTAGTTAAAAGCAATTGTTCTGCTTTGCTGTTTATTAAAAATGACATCAATAAATATTTTTTCATTTTTATCTCCTATACCAGGATTTTACCAAAAAGACATTAATTTTTTGCCTTTGTTAACTTCTTTTATAAATTTATTAGAAATAATGTTAAAAATCTATTTTTATAAATTGATCATTATATTTTAAATTAACAAAATTTTCTGATACTTCAATTATTGAACAATGTTCATTTATTTTTAATTTTTGATTAGAATACATTTCGTTATTAATGTTTATACTCCAATTATTTGCATTAATAAAGAAAAATGAATTTATTTTTATCCTGTTTATATCAAACTGCTCTTCTTTTTTATACTCTATTTTTAATATTTTTTTTTCCGAGACTTTTTTAATAGATTTGAATGTTATTAAACATCTGTCATCAAATTGTTCTATTTGATAAGGTTCGTTGTCATCAAACTCCTCATAATTAAATTCATTTTTTTCAACAAAAGCTTCCACATATCCATCAACAATCTTAAAACTAATTACTTTTCCGTTGTATTTTTTAATTGTTTCATTATAAATTTCAAAATTTTTAAAAGATACTTCAATTGATTTTTTTTTGTTCGTATAAAATTTTTGATAACAAATATGAGAAAGATAAAAAAAAGAAAACGCACAAAAGGCTATAGAAAAATATTCGAAATATATACTTTTATCTTCGTTTAACATCTGACTATATGATATCTTTATTTTTATAAAAAAAACAATGCTCTTTTAACTTGCATTCTGAACATTTTGGTTTTACCGCTTTACAAATTGTTCTTCCATGATATACAAGAAAATGGCAAATTTTATTTTTATAATATTCTGGCACAATATCCATTAATTTTTTTTCAATTTCTAAGGGGTTTTTGTTATCTGAAATTCCTAATCTGTTTGTTAATCTTATAACATGCGTATCAACTGGAAATACATTTGCATTATAAACTACATTTAAAAATACATTTGCTGTTTTTCTTCCAACTCCGCTTAATGTTAATAATCCTGATCTAAATGATGGAATTCCTTCTTTTGAAATAATTGGTCCGAACAAGTTTAAATCATCTTCGATAAAGTTTTTTTCATAAAAAGATTCATACCAACTTTTAATATTCAATGTTTTTTTTAATTGAATAATTTGTTTGCACAATTCTAAAATGTTTTTTCCTTTGTTTCTCCATAATCCAATTTTTTTTATATATTCAAACAATTCATTTCCTAATTCTAAAATTTTTTCAGGAGAATCGTGCTGGTCAAATAAACTGGGTGTTTGGGTGTTGACAAAATCATCTCTTGATTGAGCTGATAAAATAATTGCAACTAAAAATGTAAATTCATTTTTATAAATCAAAGCGCTTTTTAATGGATAATTATAAGACTCTAAAATTTCAAAAATTGCACTATTCATTTCTTTACTATATTAAAACATTTTGAATAAAAAGAAAAAGTGCGCTTGGCAAGATTCGAACTCACAACCCTCAGATCCGTAGTCTGATGCTCTATCCAATTGAGCTACAAGCGCCTTCTTTTATTATATAAAAAAACAAAATAACAATCAATTTGAAGCTTTAAATTTTTAGTATTTAGAATAAATAGGCGGATAGTTTGGTATATCAAAATCATTAGGCGGATTATCTGTGCAACTTTTTAGATCAGCAACTTTAAAAACACTCTGTTTGTAAGAATTAATTAAAGCTTCTGTGTGTTTAGAATAAATAATCGTTGGTATATCAAGATCATTAGGTGGATTATCTGTGCAACTTTTTTTATCATCACTAAAAAGAGTCCTTTTACAAGAATTGGATAAATCTTCTGCTTTTTTTTCATCAGCCATGCTAAAGGAAACATGTTTTTTTGTGGAACCTGCCTTTTGATCATCGTCTATACTAAAAGAAACGTGCTTTTGCTTTTTTATGGAATCTGACTTTTTTAAAATGCTTTTTTGAGATGGGGAATCACTTGAATCGTTATCATTTTTAGCGTAACAATTTAAAATTATAAAAAACAATTTGCTCATGACTATTAGTGTAAAACAAAAGTGGTAAAAAAAAATTAAGTTCGTTTTAAAATTTTAAGCATCGCTGAATTTGGGATTGTTACCCTTCCAACTGACATTTCTTTCATTCTTTTTTTTCCTTCTTTTTGTTTTTCAAGTAATTTCTTTTTTCTTGTTACATCACCACCATAACATTTTGCTGTAACATCTTTTCTTAGAGCTGAAACTGTCTCTCTTGCTATTATTTTTCCTCCAATTGCTGCTTGTAATGCTATTGCAAACAACTCTCTTGATATTTCTTCTTTTAATTTTTGCACAGCATAACGTCCGTAAGCTTCTGCACTATCTTTGTGTACAATTGTGGCTAAGCTATCAACTTTAGTTGCGTTTACTAAAATATTTACGACGACAACCTCTGTTTCTTTATTTCCACAGCTTTCATAATCAAAACTTGCATATCCTTTTGATAATGATTTTAATTTATCATGAAAATCGAAAATAATTTCACTTAATGGTATTTCATATAAACAAGATATATTTTGTTGAGTTCCTATTTTGTTTAAATATACTATTTGTTGATTTCTTGCTCTTTTTTCTAAACATAATTTTATAATTTCACCTAAATAATCTTCTGGCGAAAAAATTGTAACTTTAACCCAGGGCTCTAAAACTTGTTTTATTTTAGGTGTTTCTGGCATAAAACTAGCATCATGAACTTTTAAAGTCTCATCATTTGTTTGAATAACTATATATTCAACTGTTGGAGCCGTTATAACTACGTTCATATCGAACTCTTGTTCTAATCTTTGTTGAATAACCTCTAAATGTAAAAGACCTAAAAATCCGCATCTAAAACCCACACCCAAAGCTGGAGAATGTGTTGGTTCAATCACTAAACTTGCATCGTTCAAAGCTAATTTTTCGATTGCGTCTTTTAATTCTTGATAATCTGATGCATCAGTTGGAAACATTCCGCAAAAAACAACTGCTTTTTGTGGTGGAAAGCTTTTTAGAGGTGGCCCCAAATAATTTATATGGGTTAATGTATCCCCTACTGAGCAATCTTTTACGTTTCTAATATTTCCAATTATTATTCCAACATCTCCTGCTGTTAATTCTTGTATATACTCAATTTGTGGCCTTAAATAACCTAGCTTTTCTATTTTAAAGATACTTTCTTTTGAATGAAATTTAAAAGATTCGTTTAATTTGATTGTGCCAGATTGAACTTTAACTAATAAAACCACCCCTAAATATATATCAAACCAAGAATCTATTAATAACGCCTTGAAATCGGTTTCTTCAGATATAATCGGTGGAATTCTTTTTACTAATTCACTTAATAATTCCTCTATTCCTATACCTGTTTTTGCTGATATTAAAATTGGCTCATCGTCTATACCCAAAACATCAACCAATTGCTGAGAAACAGCTTCTACTTGTGCTCCTGGAAGGTCTATTTTATTGATTACTGGTACTAATGTTACGCCTTCTTCCATCGCTCTATACACATTTGCTATGGTTTGCGCTTCAACTCCTTGTGATGCATCAACTAACACTATCGCTCCATCTGAAGCGGCCAAAGCCCTTCTAACTTCAAAACTAAAATCTACATGTCCTGGAGTATCTATTAAGTTAAGAGCATATTTTTCATTGTTGTATAAATAATTTAATCTTACTGTTTGTGATTTTACCGTTATTCCTCGTTCTCTTTCCACCTCTAGATTATCTAATAATTGATTTTGCATTTTTCTTTTTTCAACTGCATGGCAAGTCTCTAGAAGTCTATCTGCTAGTGTGGATTTTCCGTGATCTATATGTGCTATAATAGAAAAATTGATTTTTTTTTCCATGCTTAAGATTGTATTAAAAAATATAAAAAAAAGATACAAAACAATGAAAACATATTCTTTTTACTGTTAATTTTTGTGTCACTCTTTTTAAGGGGGTGGGCTTATTTCATGGAATTTATCATTTCGAACAGCTCCATACATTTACTTTTTTTCTAAAATTCTTTCAACTATTGTTTTTTTATTGAAATTTATTAGTGTCCAGCTTGCTTATCGCTGATTGTGTTTAAGATATAGTTGCTTCTCTGTATTATGTTTGTCGTACAAATTTTGTAGTTTTTCTAATGGTAAAATGCATTTTGCTTTTTCTAAAGTTTCTATTAAATTTTCTTTATTTATTTTTACAGGTTTACTAAAATCAGGCAAATTCTCTTGAATTATTAATTCAGATAAATTTTCCTCTTTAAGAAGAGTAGGTAAAAATTCTTCGACCTCTTTTTTTTCAACAGTCAATCTTTCGGCGATTTTGCTTATAAATAAAGTTTCTAGGTTTGCGTAGGTAGAAATTTTTGCTGGATATCTGTGTACAGATCCTAAGAGATGTATTTGAGTCTCACCTGGACATATATCAAACCAAAACTTTAGAATCGTATTTTTTACCTTTGAGCAGCCTTCAAACGTTTGCGAAATTGTTATTTCTAAAGCTTCGTTAAAATTATATTTCTTAATTTTATTAAAGTCTTTGGGATATTTTTCTTTATCAATCACATTATTCGTATCAAATATGAATAAATTAGAACTTTTTTCATTGAAATAATTTGCCCTATAGTAAAATCATCACTATCAACACAAACATTAGCTGCAGACATGCTTTTAGAATCAACATTTACGCTTTGTATATAAAGCACCCCTGGAGACATTCCATCATCATATGTCTCAACAGTGAAAGTCATGTTGTCGCCTAGAATTGTAAACAATTCTTCCGAACCTTCTAGCCTGACAGTGAAAGTTACAGAATCTGAAACCACTTCTTGTGTTGTGTAGACATCTGTTTTTTGAGTTACTCTTAAATTTGGTTTATTAAGTAATTCTACTTGATTTATATATAAAAATTTAAAGTTTTCATATGATAGCAACGCTTTAAAATTATAAGGATCTAGAAATATAGTGGCTATATCCTCTTTAATAGTTGATAAATATTTTTCAAAAAAATAAAATCCCATTAAATAGCAAAGCCCAGAAACTAAATAAAAATCGAAATTAGCATTGTTTATTGATTTATTTATTTTTTGATCTTTTTGAAAACTTACAAGCTTGGGAATAACTAACTGAGGGTTAAAAACAGCTGAATGTACAAGAAAACGAGGAGCCCTTAATTCACTTAGAGTAGCAAAAAAAAATAGTTTCTTTATATTCATAAATATTCTACATAGTATCATGTGTTAAGTTTTTTTTGAACTCCTTTTTCAAAGATGTAGGCTTTTTAAAGCGCTTATTTGCTGAATGTTGTGATTTTTTATTAATTAAATTATGATTATTAAATGCGTCTGTAGCTCAATTGGATAGAGCACCAGACTTCGGATCTGGGGGTTGCGAGTTCGAATCTTGCCAGGCGCACTTATTGGGTTCGTTTTTTTAAATATTGATATTTTTGTAAGTTGTACCAACATAGTTTCCAATCATGTTTTTTTGCTGCATTTATTGCTTCGTCTAACTCTTGTTTTAATGTGTTTTTTGAATTAAAAACGTCTTTTATTATTTGCTTATCAATCGCAGTTTCTCCGTGCTTTTCGCACAAAAAAAACAATTTTTTTATAGGGTCTTTTAAAAACTGATAAGCTAAATTAACAGCCTCTAAATCCACATTTTCTTTGATTTTTTTATAATACAAGTCATCTAAGTTTTCCGTTTCAAATTCATATGGAATATTAAATATAAGAAAGGCATCTATCATTATTTATAAGGTACTTTTTTATCTATGAAATGAAAAGATTATGCTTTAAACGAAGGATTTTCCGCACCCACATTGCTTTGATGTTTTTGTGTTTAAAAACACTAACATTGAACTTATTGCTGTTTTTTTATGGTCTAATCTTGAACCCATCACAAATAAAAGAGCTGTTTTTTTGATGTAAAAGTACCTGTTTTCCGCTATTTCAAGGCGCTCTTCTTCTATATGTTCATTCTCCAAATTAAATTTAAATTGCAGACCTGAACACCCTCCCTTTATTGCATCTACTGAAATGCCTATTGCTCCTTTTTCTTCGCATAAATCAAGAATATACTGCTTTGCTTCGTCTGTTATTGTTAAAATATCCATTGCTCTTCTATCATAAAAGTATTTTATTTTAAAAGAAAAATATAGTTGCTTTTTTCAAGTTATAAAAAAAATCAAGTTAAAAATACTAAAAAAAAAGCGTTAAAAAAGGTTTAAAAATGCTAAAAAAACGCTTAAAAACACTTGAAAAGTGATCAAAAACAATTAATTTTATTGCAATCCCGAAGATGTTGATTGGTCAAAAAAAATGAACTATAATGAAAATATGAAAATAAAAGAAATCTTATTGGCTGGGCTGTTCGTTTCTGTATCGAATTGGTCTCCTCCTAAAGAAGAACCACAAAAAAGGAAAAGTCCTCAGCTTGATTGGAAAAATATTAAGGAACCTCGTGCACCAGAACTACTTAGAGTAAACGCAGGTGGTGTTCCTTGTGTAATTGACGATAAATTTGATCAACCAGTTAGAATTGCAAATGAAGAAGAGATAAAAGCATGGAATAAATTTTGGATATATCAATATATTTTTGATGGAAAAACTGAGGAAGAAGCAAAGAAAGAAAAATGCATTATAGTTGAGGATAAAGATGGAAATGAAATATACATATAAAATTTTGTTGCTTTGTTTGTTTAATCAGATTTTTTCAAATCCTGATGATAATGAGCGTCTTTTTCAAAAAAGAAAAGAACAATTAACTCAAGAACTTGAAGATAAAGAGGAAGAGATTCAAAATAAGAACGAAATGATTGAAAATTTATCAAAAGAAGTTGCTGAATGGATGTCCAAATATAATGTTGCTGAAGCAAATATCCAATATAAAGATGCAGATTGCACAAGATTACTTAGAGAGCAAAATATAGGTTTTGATAGAATCATAAAAGAAAAAAACAGAGAAATTGATCAGCTGAAGAAAACAAGTTTTGGCTCAAAAGCGGCTCCTTACGTTGTTGCTATCACTTGTGCTGCTTTAACCTTTGTCATTGGAAATATTTATTATACTTTGTATATTGATACTGGTGAATCTTCTAAAAAAAAGAAAGATAAAAATTCAACTAAAGTTGATTTAGCTGAAAATAAGATTTAATTATACATTGGGTTAAATGTGAAGATTATTGAATCTGATCCTATTTTTTTTCCTGCTATTGGCAATGGTTTGATTGTCATTGTGTACATTAATTTTTTTATACTATCTACCAACGCTTTGTATTCTAATGTTTGTGGATAATTTTGTATTTCGTAATGAACTAATATCCCTTTTTTATTGAATTTTATTAGCACTGTAATTTTTAAATCTTTATCTAACAAAAAATCCGGAGGATTCCAATGCGCTTTTATATATTCAATCACATCGTTTTTGAATCTTATTTCATGAATACTTCCTCTTTTGCTTGTTTCATCTGTTTCTGATATATCGCTCATAATTATTGCGTTTTTTTGAGTTTTAGAATTAGATGCTTCCTCTTTGCCTGAGCTAGGTGTTTTTATTTGAGAGTTGGTTTTGGAATTTATATTTGAAGGCTGTTGTTTTAAATCACTTGATGGTTTTGGTTTGTTTTTTGTTTGAGAGGGCTTCTTATTTCTTAACTCTAGTTGATTTGGTTTATTTGGAGTTTTTATTATTGGCTCCGCCTCCTCTTGGGGTTTTGTTTCTTTAACTTGTTTTTCTATTTCATTTTTTAATTCTTCTTCTTTTTTTTGATTTTGTATTTGAAGATCTTGCTCTTTCATTTTTGTATTTCTTACTTCTCCTAATTTAATTGGCACACATACATTCGAATTTGTAATTTCTAATGGGCCATCTGTGAAATTAATTAAATCATTCGCTAACAACAGTAAACAAATTATTACATGCGAAACTATTGATTTATAAAAATATTTTTTTATATTTTCGTTATAACAATAATAATGTCTCATCTTCCCTCATCTATCATTAATACTATCTCTCTTTTTTCATTATGATAATCTATATTTAGTTTAATTTTTGTTGCCAAAAAATTTTTGACAATATTTTCTACCAAGTTACCCCATTCTATTATTATGCATTTTGATTCTAGCTCTTCTTCTATATTTAATAATAAAAATTGTTCTTTTGTTAGTGTGTATGCGTCTATGTGTAAAAACTCCCCATAAGTTAATGCGTGCAAAAATGATGGGCTACTTACTTTATATTCTTTTAAAACTTCTCTTAATAGCGTTGTTTTGCCCACTCCCATTGGACCGTTTATTAAAATTATTGATCCTATCTTGAAAAAAACTCTAATTTCTTTTGCTAAATTTGATATGTTTTGCAAAGTTAAAAAGTTTTTTAATATAATTTTCATTTTTTTATTATTATATTCTATTCAAATTTATTAAATAGTTTGATTGCTGTTTTTTTATTGCTTGTCAAATTATTTTTTTTTATATAAAATTATCGTATGAAGATAAAAAAAATACTATTGGCTACATTGCTGATGCACAATTCATCAATTTTTAGTCCTCAAATAAATGCAGCTTCGAGACGCAACACATTAAATTCTACTCAGGCACAAAGAAAAGCATCTAACGTAAGTCAAAATGAGGCAAACAGTAGCTCAGATAAAATTGCTAACGCAATTAGCATGCTTAATCAGTGTAAGTTTGGAAAAGTTAATCAGATAAATTTGAAGCCTGAACAGCGAAAAGTACTGGAAAGAGCTATGTTAGAGGCAAAAAAAATCTTTCGTGAAAAAAACCTTGACAAAGAAATACCTGAAGCCATATCGTCAAACAAAAACAGTGTTTATATAGTTCTTTATAAAAATAAAAATACAAAACAAATTTTAATTGAATTTTTAACAGAAGCACAAAAGAAACAAGAAGAACAACGTGCTCAAATATTAGAAAGAACAGATACTACTGCCTCAATAGAAAATATACAACAACCTTCTCAAAGAGCAGCAAGAACAGATACTGCCGCCTCAATATCATTTTGTATGGAAGCATCACCATCGCCGTATAGAGAGACGTCAATCAGCGCATTGAACTTGCAGGTTGTCCAAACACCATCACCATCACCACAAGCACAAACATCACCATCACCACAAGCACAAACATCATCATCACCACAAGTATCATTTCAACATTTAAGAGTACAATCTGAGACAGTATCTGATTCAAGATCTGTTTTAAATAGTACAGCTCCTGATCAACCAGGTTCACCAAGAGAACCAGTTGATATAGGTTCACCAAGAGACCCCATATATGGGTCTGAGCCTCCTACAGCGCGTTGTCCTGTTTTTAATCAAGTGTTTGATCAATTCAGACCTGACATTGAAATTATTACAACAATTCAAGAAGAGGACCATCAAAGAAAAATGATTCGAGAAGAGCTTCAAGCTTTTATAGAAATTCACGAAAAATATACAGCTGCATTAGAACAGTCTCACAAAGAGGCTCAAAAAGAGATTGCAAGCCATCAAGATGCTGAAAATAGTCAAACTGAATTACAACAAACTATTGAAAGATTAGAAAAGGCCAATTTAGATGCTCAACAAAAGCTTGAAACTACCTTAGAAGAGGCTCGACAAGAAGCTGCAAATAGTAAAGCTGCTTTAGACAAGTCTAAAAAAGAGAAAGATGATCTAGAAAAAGCCCTAACTAACTTACAACAGATTAAAAATAAATTAGAATACACTATTTCTAATCTTACCCAACAAAACACGAACAAAGAGAGTGAATTAGCTGAAAAAATCAAAATATTAGAAGACAGGTTAAAAAAAAGCAGTTTAGATCTTCAAAGTTATGTTTCTAGCAATAAAAAAGGAGCTCAAGGCATCTCAGTTGAGCAAAAAACTATAACCGAGAATCCTTCACACTCACCTTCTTCTAATACATCAAATAAATTTTTATTAACTGCTACTGGTTTAGTTGTGTTTGGTTGTGCGATGGTTTTTGTTTATAATTATATTAATATGCTTGAGGCAGAAAAAAAACAAAATGAAAGTACGGAACTTTTTATATAATTATTACAAAGATTTAAACCAGGACAAAACTTCTTTTACATTTGAAAACTTTATTACATCTTCGTATCTTTCCGATATATTCGCTGTTAACACTCCTTTGCATTTTAGTTTTATTGATTCTTCTATTCTTTTTATTGAATGTTGCACACTTCTTATTTCTCCTGATAGCCCTATTTCTCCAAATGCTACTAATCCACATGGAATTGCTACGTTTAAATGAGACGATAAAATTGCACATAATACTGCTAAATCTGCTGCTGGTTCTGTTATTTTTAATCCACTCATTACTGTTAAATATACGTCTTTATTTCCTAATGAAACTTTACAATGTTTTTCTAAAACTGCGCATATCATTGGAAGTCTGTTTTGATCCCAACCTATTACTGCTCTTCTTGGCATTTGAAGGTATGAATTTGACACTAATGATTGAATTTCTAACATTAGTGGTCTACTACCCTCAAAATTTGGAAAAATAACAGATCCTGTTGCATCTTTTTTTTGTTGATTTAAAAACATTAATGAGGGATTTAACACTTCTTTTAATCCATTTTCTTTAATTTCAAAAATACCTAACTCATCTGTTGGTCCAAATCTGTTTTTCATTGATCTTAACACTCGAAACGAATAATTTCTTTCTCCTTCAAAATATAATACTGTATCCACATTGTGTTCTAAAATTTTTGGCCCTGCTATTGCGCCTTCTTTTGTTACGTGACCTACTATTATTATTGCTATATGCTCTTTTTTTGCAAATTCTATTAATTTTTGTGCACAATATTTTATTTGACTTACCGAACCTGAATTACCATCTATTGCTTCACTATAAATTGTTTGAATTGAATCTATTATTATTAATGCTGTTGCTGATTTTTCTGCTTCTATTCCACTTAATATTTCTTCTAATTTATTTAATGATGTAAGTTTTAATGTTTTTCCTTCTATGTTTAATCTTTTTGCTCTTAATTTTATTTGAGATGTGGACTCTTCGCCTGATACATATATAACATTTTTACCATTAAAGTTTGAATCTGAAATTTGAAGCAGTAAGGTTGATTTTCCTATCCCTGGATCGCCTGAAATTAATATTACTCCTCCTTCTACTAAGCCTCCACCTATTGTTCTATCAAATTCTGTGATTTTGCTTTTTAATCTTTGTACCACAGAAATTTCGTCTGAATTTAATGATTCAAAAAAAATTGGAAAATAATTTTCTGCTTTTTTGTTTTTTTTCTCATTTGACAAATCTATTTCTTCTAAAGAATTCCATTCATTGCAATTTGAGCATTTTCCCATCCATTTTATATGCGTTGTTGCACAGTTAAAACATTTAAACATTATTTTTAGTTTAAGAAAAAGCTATTTTTTAGAAAAGTGCATTTGTTTTATCAAAATATAATTTTTCAAGCTTTCAAATTCATGAGTATTGTCTTTTTTTTGCTTATAAAATATCATTTATAGTAAAGGAAATAAACATAATGAGCACACAAAATGTAACTCCAGAAAACAGACAAATTTTTAACGATTTATTAGAAAAAATTGGCAATATCAAAAAAGGTAGTATTATGTCCGGAGTTGTTATGATGGAAGATAATTACTCTGTCTTTGTAGATTTAGGGCTAAAAGCATATGGAAAAATTCCTAAAGAAGAATTTTATATTGATGACAAAAAAGCTCTTCCTAAACAAGGCGAAGTTATTCCTGTTCTTTTAGAATCCTTAGAAGATTTGCAAGGAAATATTGTTATCAGTTACTCTAAAGCTCAAAGACAATCCAAATGGGGAACTTTAGAGCAATATTGCCAAAAAAGAACTTCAATTGAAGGCGTTGTTATGAAAAAGGTTCATGGTGGATGTATTGTTAGAATTTTAGATATTAGTGCTTTTTTGCCAAAAACACATTTTCCTAATGATGTAAAAGACCCAAAAGATTTGTTGAAAAGAAAATTGAATTGTACCATTATCAAAATGGATGCAAATAAAAGCAACATTGTTGTTTCTGCTAAAAATTCAAACGACATGGAAATTCTTTCCACTTTTTCAACTGGTCAAATAGTACAAGGTATTGTTAAATCTATATCTGAATCTTATGCTTTGATTGAACTTGGCTCTGGAATTAATGGAAAACTTCATATTAGGGAAATTAGTTGGTCTAAAATTGACAATATTTCTGATGTTTTAACTGTTGGAGAAACTCTTCAAGTCAAAATTATTTCTGATGGAAGTCGCGTTGATCTTAGTTTAAGAGAAGTTGATGGAAAAAATCCTTGGCTGAAAAGAATAGAAGAATTAGGTTTTGCTAAAGATCAAATAGTTACTGGAACAATTAACAAAATCGAAGAAAAAATATTATTTGTTAAATTTAACGAAGAAGTTTCTGGTTCTTTACACTTGAATGAGGTTGCTTGGAACAGAAAGTATCAAAATTTTAATGAGTTTGCTGAAGGAAAAGAAATTACCACAAGAGTTATTGATATTAATAGTAGAAACAATAGACTTGTATTAAGTATTAAAAGATTGCAAGAAAATTCTTTTGATCAGTTTAAAATTGGTTCTACTGTAATTGGTAAAATCACTGGTCTTTCTGAATTAGGTTATATTGTTCATGTACAAGATAAGTTGGATGGAATTATTCCTAACAGTTCTTATTATGTTGAAGGAACCTTACAAACAGACCAAGAAGTAACCGCTTACGTTCATAGCGTAGATAATTCTCAATTAATACTTGGAACTAAAGCTCCTAAATAAATTTTATCCTATGTAAGTTTTATGTGAAAAAGACTTTTTATTATATATTATTCAAACTTTACTTGTAAAGTGCGGAATGATCTTTTATAATAAAAACAACAATATTGATAATTCATTTTCTGTGTCTCATACATTTTTACTTTTTATTGAAATCTATTTTTATAACTTTAATTTCTTTAACCCCCTACTTTACTTCTAAGTCCATGGTCTATTTTATTCTTTATGAAAATCTGTTTTTATAATAAAATATCATAATGATTATAACTCGTTTTGCACCATCTCCTACTGGAACTTTACATATTGGAAGCGTTAGAACTATTTTGTTTAATTGGCTTTATGCAAAGGCTAATAATGGAAAATTTCTTTTAAGAATTGAAGATACAGATAAAGAAAGATCTAAACCAGAGTTTGTTGAAAATATTTTTATTACTTTAAACAATTTAGGCCTTGATTATGATGATGAAGTTGTTTATCAAAGCCAGAGGGAAAAAAGACATCAAGAGGTCGCTTATAAATTATTAAAAGATGGCCGAGCTTATAAATGTTATTGCACTGAAAAAGAGTTATCGGATGAAAGAGATTTTGCCCGCGCACATAATCAAACACCAACTTATAGTAGAAAATGTAGAAATTTAACAGAAGATAGAGACGGCCCTTTTACTATTAGGTTAAAAACAGAATTAACTGGAGCGCTTCATTTTAAAGATTTAATTCAAGGAGACTGCTCTGTGAAAAATGAACATATGGATGATATGATCTTGTTAAGATCTAATGGAGTTCCCACCTATATGTTTGCTGTTGTTATTGATGATTATGATATGAATATAACAACGGTAATTAGAGGTACTGAGCATTTAAACAATGCTTATAGACAATTACAAATTTATAAAGCTTGCGAATTTACTCCTCCAGATTTTGCTCATGTTTCTTTAATTCATGCAGAAGATGGCACAAAGTTATCAAAAAGAAATGGCGCAAAAAGCGTTGAAGAATATCAAAAAGAAGGTTTTTTAAAAGAAGCTATTCTCAATTATTTATTAAGGCTTGGTTGGAGCTATGGTGAAAATGAAATTATATCTATGCAAGATTGCTGTAAAATTTTTGATATTAAAAATGTTAGATCTTCTTCTGCCAGATTTTCTTTAGATAAAATGTTAAACATAAACTCAATTTATATTCGTAATTTATCTAATCTTGATCTTGTTGAAAAACTTCAAACTTTTGATAATAAAAATCGATATTCTAAAGAAGGTTGGAAAAGAGTTGAGCTTGGAATGGATGGGTTAAAATCTAGATCTAGAACATTATCTGAATTATTATTAATGTCAGATATTTATGGGTATGAAGATAATTATTATGAAAAAATAATGGAAACAACTGATATAAAAAATATTGAAAAATTTATTGATGAGACATTAACAAATCCTTGGAATACAAATAACGCTGAAATTTGGCTAAAAAATTTTTTGGAAAAAACAAATTTAAAGTTAAAAAATATAGCTCCAGCTTTGCGATTAGCAATTACTAAATCAAAAGTTTCTCCCTGTCTTTTTGAAATTTTGCAAAATTTAGGACCTGATTTAGTATTAAAAAGATTAAAAAACGCAATAACCACTATATTATAAATTTAATATTTTCTATATTATAACCATGATAAATTTCAAAAAAAATCTTTATATTATGTTATTACTAAAATATAATATAACTTCAGAAACCCAAGATAGAAACTATTTTTTAAACAGTCCTTCAAGATTAACGGCTGATTTTTTCTCAGAAAACATAGGAGATCAAGAATATTGTTTAAAATTAGAAGCTGGATATTGTATTTTTAATAAAGTTTTAAATCATTTTAACCAAACTTATTTAAAAATATTTGCAGAAGGTTACTGTTTAAGTAATAATTTTTCATTAGGTATTTTTATTGGTGGATTTATTAACCATTTCGAGCTTGGGCTTTCTTGTTCTTTGCATACAAAAATAATTAATTCCAGCTTTAACATAGGTCTTGGAAGCTCGTTTGACAAAGAAGAAGTGTTCATGAAAATGGAGTTTAAAAGCTATTTTAATTATAATAATTTCTACTTAGGCGGAGGCTTAGGCTTTATATTTTGTAGTAATTCTATAACACAAGAAAACAAGCCTAATAAATCTTACATATTATTTTTTGTTGGATATTCGAACAAAACATATTATGGAGAAAAACTAGATAATGAAATTAATAATTTTGTAACCTTTTTAAAAGATGATTCTAAAACTACCTATGAGGTAAACAGAGCTTATATTTCAACAGAGTATGATTGTTTGGGAACGCGAAAAGATCTTTATGAAATAACTAATTTTACAAAAAAATTCAAAGATGAAAAACTTTATCTTGATTTAAAAATGTTATATGAGGAATCTCTAAAAAGATTTAATGATTTAAAAGATTATGAAAAAATTATGTGTGAAGGATTCAGAAGATATTGTAATTGGTATGAAAACAAATAAAAACTTTAAATTAACCAAAAACCATATCATGTTTTTTATAATCTTAACTATTATTGGATTTAATTAATGTATGGATATCTTTTATTAAAAAAGTTACATTAGCCAAAAACCATATCATTATTTTGCCTAGAATGTTTCTTTCTTTCATTTGGATCAAGATATTTTTTTCTTAATCTTATATGATTGGGAGTAATTTCAAGTAGCTCATCTGATTCAATATATGTAATAGCACTTTCTATTGTTAACAAGCGACAAGGTTTGCATTTTACTGCATCATCTTTTCCAGATGCTCTCATGTTTGTTAAAGCTTTTCCTTTAACCACGTTTACTTCTAAATCATTTTCTTTTGAATGTTCTCCGACAATCATACCTCTATAAACCTGTTCACCTGGTGAAATTAACATTTCCCCTCGATCTTCTAAATTAAACAAAGAATAAGCCGTTGATTGACCGACATCATTAGAAATCAAAACGCCATTCGTTCTTCCTGGTAATTCTCCAGCATAGTCATCGTAACATAAAAAAGATCTGTTCATAATACCTGTGCCTCTTGTATCAGTTAAAAATTCAGAATGATAACCAATTAGTCCCCTTGTTGGCGCTTTAAAAATAATTCTTGTTTTTCCCATTCCAGTTTGAAACATTTCTTGCATTGCAGCTTTTCTCTTGGTCATTTTTTCTATAACAACACCAGAATAAGGATCGTCACAATCTACTAAAACTTCCTCAAATGGTTCTAAAATTTTATTAGATTCACTACGCTTAAGGATAACATTGGGTTTACTTATTCCCATTTCAAAACCTTCTCTTCTCATAGTTTCAATTAAAATACCCAAATGAAGTTCGCCTCTGCCTGAAACTTCAAAATATTCACCTTTGTTTTTAACTTTTAAGGCAATGTTTTTTTCAGCTTCTTTTTCTAATCTATCTCCAATCATTCTAGAAGTACATTTTTTTCCATCTTGTCCAGCAAATGGAGAATCATTAACATAAAGATTAATACTCATTGTTGGAGGATCAACAGGAGTTGATTTTATTGGTTCAGAAATCACCGGATCGCAAACAGTGTGAGTTACAGTAGCTTTTTTTAAACCAGCAAGAATTGCAATATCTCCAGCTTTAACCTCATCTACGGCCACTCTATTTAAACCTTCAAAAGTTAAAACTTTAGTTATTCTGCCATTTTCAACTAAATTACCATTTAAGTCCAAAACTTTCACGGACATATTAGGTTTTAAAACCCCTGACTCAACTTTACCAGTTAATAAAACACCTAAAAAAGGATCCACTTCTAAAATAACATTTAGCATTTTAAATGGTTCTTCAATATTTGATTTAGAGTCTGGAATTTCTTCTAAAACGGTTTCAAACAAGCTATTCAAATTATTTGTTGGATTATTCAAATCAGTTGTGGACCATCCATTTCTTCCAGAAGCATATAAAACCTTAAAATTTAATTGTTCATCGGTAGCATTTAATGTTAAAAACAACTCATATATTTCGTCTAAAACCTCTGAAACACGCGCATCAGCCCTATCCACTTTGTTAATAACAACAATTGGTTTTAAGTTTAAGGCTAAAGCTTTTGTCAAAACAAATTTGGTTTGAGGTAATGGACCTTCGGCAGCATCAACTAAAATTATAGCTCCATCAACCATGCTTAAAATGCGCTCAACTTCTCCACCAAAATCTGCGTGACCAGGAGTATCAACAATATTAATTTTATACCCATCCCAATGAATAGAGGTACATTTTGCTAAAATAGTAATTCCTCTTTCTCTTTCAATGTCATTAGAATCCATAGCCCTAACATTCATTTCTTGATATTCTTTCACTTCTCCACTTTGTTTTAAAAGAGAGTCAATTAAAGTTGTTTTGCCATGATCAACATGGGCAATAATTGCAATATTTTTTATCTTTGAATTCATTAAAATAAAACCTTCGTCTTTTAATTTTAACACGTTTTCAAAAAAAGATCAATATATTGAGAGTTTTTTACACCACTAAGACTAATTCATTTAAAAAAACATAAAATAAAAAGAGCTCTTTTTAAGATATTAAATTATCTCATCCATTAGCTTTATTTTTAGTTAATTTTAAATACTCTTTATACTCTTCGAAAGAAATATCTTGATTGTGAGTTTTTTTAAAGTTTAAATATTTTTTATAATCTTCAAAAGAAACCTCTTGATCGGTTTTCTTTTTAGTTGAAGAAGATTTTTGAACATTTTCTTTTGATTGCTTTTTTGTTGCTAATAATTGTTGACTGTTTTCTTTTTGCCTTTTTTCAAACTCAGCCCTTGCTTCTAACTTAGCCAGCTCTTTAGCTTTTGCAAGTTCTTCAGTGCCCTTAATAGCTTCTGAATAAGCATTTGATAACATACCAATAGAAAGATTAACAGAAACACTAGAGGCTTTAGTTCCATTTTTGATGTTTTTAAACATGTCTTCATGTACTGTTGCTTCTCCATTTTTAAGATTTGCATATGAACATGACAAAGCAACATAAAAAGATTCATAAAAAACATATCCAAGTTGCAAACCTACAACAAATCCAGAAAACCCTGATAGCTCATCTTCCAATTTTGTTTTACCAGCTTCAAAACGACAGCCCAAATATTGAAAACCAGCAAATAATCTAGTGAAAAAAACGGAATGTCTAGCAAAAAAATACAAATTCCAATCTAAGGTATATGAATTATTTAATAAATATCCATATCCCACACTTGAACCAATTTGAAAATTTTCTGTACCTAAACCACTATATACTTTAAAACCCACACCCATTTTAAATAAAGGATGTCCTTCCAAAACGCTAGAAGTTTTAGTTGAATTATCGGATTTATTATAATAACTAAAATCACCACTGGTTTTATTATAATCACTAGCACTAGAACTAGCACTGCTACTGTTTTTTATATCAGACTCCTTAATTTTAGACATGCCTCCAACACTTAAACCCAACTCTATAGCCAAATGAAACCACCTTGAAGCAGTGATTGAACCACCTAAAGATTCTCCAAAGCTTCTTCCCATACTTTCCATAACAGAACTTGTAAAGCCAGCGTTTAAAAAAACTGGAGACAAAGCTAACATAACGATTTTTTTCATTTTTTTCCTCATATTTTTTTAATTATAATATAAAACAAATAAAATAAAAACAATTAAGAAAAATTAGTCATTTAATTAAAAATTCATTTTTATAATAATCAAAATCAATTGAATAAGCCGATCCCTTTTCAATAACCCCGTCTATTAATGAATCTGTGATTAAATCTGTTATCTTTTGTTCCATTAACCTTAATAAAGGACGAGCACCATAGAAAGGATCATGCCCATTTTTAGCCAACCACAATTTAGCTTCTTTTGTTAAACTTATTTTTATATCAAGCTCTGAGCATCTTTTTTTTATATCCTCAAATCTTAAATCAATAATATTACTCATTGAATCTAAACCGAGTTTATCAAAAAACAAAACATTATCTAGTCTATTAAGTAACTCTGGTTTAAAAACCTTTTTTATTTCTGAATTAATTTGATCTTTCACAGTGTCCGTAATGCCATATTTAGATTCCATTAAAAACTCAGAGCCAATATTAGAAGTTAAAAAAATTAAAGTTTGTTTGAAATTAACGGTTTTACCTTGCCCATCAGTAAGACGCCCTTCATCAAAAATTTGCAATAAAATATCATAAACTTGATGATGAGCTTTTTCTATTTCGTCAAACAAAATGATTCTATATGGTTTTTTTCTAACAGATTCAGTTAAAACACCACCATCTTCATGCCCAACATACCCTGGAGGAGATCCGATTAACCTAGCAACATTATGCATCTCCATATATTCAGAACAGTCAATCCTTAACATAGCATTAATATCATCAAACAAGTATTCACTTAAGGCTTTAGCTAACTCTGTCTTACCAACTCCTGTTGGCCCAACACATAAAAACACACCAATAGGTCTATTATCAGAACTTAACCCCATTTTTGATCTTTTAACAACTTTACAAACTTCGTCCACCGCCTGATTTTGATCAATCACTCTTTCTTTAATAATAGAGTTCATTTTTTTTATTTTAGTAAGATCATCTTTTTCTAATAATCTTTCTGAGGATATTCCTAACCACCTTTCCAAAACCATAGCAACTTCTTTTTCAGTAACAACTTCTTTTACTAGTTTTAAATTAACCTTTTCTTCTGCTTCTAAAACTTTTTTTTGTAAATCAGGAATAATTCCATAAAGCAACTCAGAAGCTTTAGCTAAATCGCCATCTCGCTGAAATCTATCTTTATCAATTTTCGATTGTTCTAATCTTTTTTTTAAGGCTCTTAAATTTGCAATAGATTCTTTGTCCTCTTGCCATTCTTTTTGTATTTTGATGATATCTTCTTTTAATGAATTAATTTTTTTATCAAGATCTAATAAATAATCCTCTTTTGTAGAGTCTTCTTTTTTTAAAGCCTTATATTCCATTTCTAAATTCATTAATTCTCTTTTTTTAGAATCCAAAACCTCAGGGTCAGAATCCATAATCATTCTAATTCTACTTGCAGCTTCATCAATTAAATCAACAGCTTTATCAGGAAGTTTTCTATCAGAGATATATTTATGAGAAAGTTTTACGGCTTGCTCAACAGCAGAATTAGTAATACGAACACCATGATGAGTTTCATATCTATCTTTAATTCCCCTCAAAATAGTAATAGACTCACTAACAGATGGCTCCTCAACATTTAACGGCTGAAACCTTCTTTCTAAAGCTCCATCTTTTTCAATATATTTTTTGTACTCATCTATAGTAGTAGCACCAATACATCTTAAAGCCCCCCTAGCTAAAGCAGGCTTTAAAATATTAGCAGCATCCATAGCTCCATCAGTTTTTCCGGCACCAACTAAAGTATGAATTTCATCTATAAATAAAATAATATCTTTTCTTTTTTCAACAGCGCTAATAACCTCTTTTAGTCGCTCCTCAAACTCTCCTCTATATTTTGCACCAGCTAATAAACTAGCGATATCTAAAGATAAAACCTTGTTGTTTTTTAAAATTTCAGGAACATCGTTAGCAATAATTCTACCAGCCAATCCTTCAACGATTGCAGTTTTACCAACTCCAGGCTCACCAACCAAAATTGGATTATTTTTTGTTCTCCTACAAGTAATGGTTACCAATCGTCTAATTTCAGAATCTCTGCCAATAACTGGATCTAACTCTCCTTTTAAAGCTTTTTCAGTAAAATCAACAGTGAATTTTTCAAGAACTTTATGTTTGGTTTCATAATTAGCCGAATCAACTTTAGCTCCCTCTCTAAAACTCATTATTTTATCTTCGACTTCTTTCATGTTTATATTGAACTTAGAAGGTAAGTGCTTCAAAACAGCATAAATTAACCACTCTAAAGAAATATATTCATCGTTATAACTTTTACTTTTTTCCTCAGCCTCTCTTAAAATGGTTGCAACTTTAGAAGAAGGCATTCTTTGACCAGTTTTATCAGATTTTTTTAAACTACTCAAAGCTTTTTCAGCATAATCTTCAATAGCATTTTTTTTGTTTTCAACTAAGTAAGAAAATAAATCTTCGTTTAAAAGAGAGAATAAAACGTGCTCATATTCAACGTGCTCATTACTAGAAGCCAATTCAAAAGATTTTTCCAAAATCTGACCAAACTTATCTGTAAAATTAAACATCATAAAAAGAATAGCATCAAATAAAAAAAAATTAAATAAATTTAGAAAGAGATTATTTTAGCCAAATCAAAATCAAAGCCACAATTAAACCCTTTTTTAGTTAAAAAATCACCACTATTATTATGAAGAGGAATAAAATAAAACAATTTTATAGTCATTTGTCCACCTAAAAATGGTATTTTAACACCTAAAGATGCGCCAGAAATAAAATTCTCAGAAACATCTTGATCTTTTAAATTAAAAATAGACCCAGCTTCAACTGCAACATAAGGATGCAAACTTTGAACAAAATCAGTTAAACCGCTTAATGGAATGATATATTCCACAGCAGCGTTAATTCCAATTTTGCTATCTGCACCTATGATCACATTGTCAGAAATTGGCCCCCAAACTCCCAAATCAGAATAATCTAAATATTGAAACAGACGATGTTTTTTCAAATCAGAATATTCAAAAGCTAAAACATGTCCAGTTTGAAAAATCACCCTAAAAATAATTTTATCACTGTCAGCTAAACATGAACAATATTCAGATTTTATTTCAATTTTATCAGTAGGATTTTTTGGCTCCATTAAAAACAAAAAAATTTCATTATCAAGCTTAAACGAAAAATGAGAACCTGGTTGATTTCTGGAATAATTAACAACATTTGTTTTAACGCTTCCAAAAACAGACCCCTTATCCTCCATTGTAAAATATTTGTATCCAAACTCCAAACAATGATCAAAACCTAAAAACTCACTTGTTAAATACCCATAAACTCTTCCACCAGATTCTTGATCAAAAATCAAACATTTCTTCTCTCCATCTTTAGAAAAAAGATTTTTTATTTTTCCAGAATACATAGCTGCAAAACCAAAAGAAAAAGGCTTTCCATTGGGTAAAATTTGATCAATTTCAAAACGCAAAAAAAGAGATTGATTACTACTTTCACTTGGACTTTGAATACCAAGATAAAAATCTAAATTTCGCCCAGAATCAAAAATATTTTTTTTTCCACAGCCAAGATTTACTCCAAACTCAGGATAAGGAGTAATACCACAATTAGTAAGACTAAACAAAGGCCCTTCTTTCACGTCAATATTTAGCAAATATCCATTGTTTTCATCTATCAATTGAATATTAACATATGTAAAACAACCAGAAGCAAGCAAAAGACTCTTTAAAAAATGCAAATCATCGGTAGAAATCATATCTCCTAATTTTTTATTTAAAACAGACATAATTCTACTGCTAGAAATTTTAGAAGTTCCACTGCATTTAATAGAAGTTAATGTTTTCTTAAAGGCAATGTTCTTTTTTTTAAAAACAAAGTTAACTTCAACTTCTTTTTTTTCCAAATCTTTTTTAGTTTCTACGGTTACATAATAATCAAGATTCTGACAAAGTTGATTCAAAATATTTAACCCACCTTGAATTTTTTTATGAGAATAAATACCAGAATTTTTATCAAAAAGACTTTTAACAACTTTTTTAGCTTTGTCTATTTTATCTTGAGAAATTGTAGAAAAATCAACACAATAAGAGTCAACAGAAACTTCACCAATTTTAAAAGCCATCCCAGAATTTATCTCAATGTGAATTTTTTTATCATAAATATCAAAATAAGAATTTGAAAAAACCTCAAAATATCCATTAGAAAAATAAGTGGGCTTAATAATTTCTTTCATATTAGGTAAATACAGTGAGTTACGAGAAATTTCAAAAACAGCCGGAGCATACTTAGGCCAGTTTTTTAATAAGGATAAATTAAGCCTCTCTTCTCCCCCCGTAATTTCAAGAGTGTTAGCCTTCAAACCATCCAAATCAATTTTATAAACAACTTTTAAAGATCTGCTTTTTTCGTCTTTAACAATATCATAACCTATATCAACATGAGAATATCCTAATCTCAAAAAATGAAGAGTTAATTTTTCAACTGCAAAATTTAAAGATTTAAAAGAAATGGGGTGTAAAACTTGGTCATTCAAATTTATTCCACAAACTTGTAAATATTGCCCATAATAAGATGCAACCTTATTAGAGTTTTCATCATAAACCTTACTTTTAATTAAATTATCATCTCTATAAGAAACAACAAAAGTAACGGATTCTAAATTTAAAAAATCTTGAATTTCTAAAACATTTTTATTTAAAGATAAAGAGTAAAATCCCAAAGAGGAAAGCAAAGCGTACTCATCCTCTTGAGATGCGCAGCCCATAATAAAAGATAGTAAATATTTTTTAGAAAACCTTCCACCATAATATTTTATCTTTAATCCATTTTTTGTAGTAAAAAAAATACCTGTAAAGAAACTTTTTAAAATATTTTCAGAGGGCTTTACAGAAACAAACGACTCATCGTCACTATAGTCATCTGAAATATTTGAGGAAACATTAAAAAAGAAGAGCAAAAACATCAAAAATTTTTTATTCACAAAACAACCCCTTTCGAAAGGAAAAATAATATCTGATACAATGTAACATATTTATTATAAAAAATTAATCCTTTAATTTAAATTTGTATAATTTTTGCTCTGTAAAGATCTAACAAAGTACTAAAAACAAATAAACATAACATAATGAAAAAACTAACAACAAATAAAATATATCTGACTGTATCGTTAAATCGCCTACCAAAAATCCATTCAATAAAATTAATCAAAATTTGCCCACCATCTAAAACAGGTATAGGAAAAAGATTAAAAGCTCCCAAAGAAATAGAAACAGAAGATAAAAAGAATAAAAAATCTGCAAAGCCATTTTTTAAAAAATTATTAGCAGTAGCAACAACCCCTAAAGCCCCAGAAACATTCATATATAAATTTTCTGATCCATAACCAATCAAGCGTAAAAACAAAGATTTAAAAATAAGACAAACACCCAAAAAAGACATAAAAATCATTTCAAATACTTTCAAAAAAGAATACCAAAGAGAATTTTTCACAGTTGTTTTTTTATAATTATATCTGTAACCAACCCCATCAAAAGCTTGTTGTGTTAGTTTAATCTTTTTTTTCAACTCTTTTCCTTTTCTAACAAAAGCAACAACAGAACCATCTTTTATTCTAGCATTTCTTATTCCTTCAACAACATGCCCACCATCTTCTGTGATAACGTCGGTAATAACATCTCCAATTTGAAATCCATTTTGATCAGCTGTAGAAGCAGCTTTAACGTAAGAAATTTCATACCTCATAACAGGAATTCCTTTATATAAAGAAACACCTAAAATCAAAAAAAAACCCAAAATAAAGTTAAATAAAGGTCCAGCAAAATCTATTAAAATATTTTTAAAAGGATGAACGTTCTCAATACCAATTAACTCAGGAGCCTCTTCCCTTGTTTTTTCTAAAGGCTGAACATATCCCCCAACAGTAATCCAACCAAAAACCCACTTAGTTTTATGTTTATCTATATAAGAAAAAATGTTGCCGCCAAATCCAACAGAGAAAACCTCAACAAAGACACCAAAATATCTGCAAAAAAGAAAATGACCAAGTTCATGAAAAAAAATAATAAAACTCAATGAAAAAAAACTAATAAAAACATTTATATATGACATATTAATTAGATAATAACGAAATCATTAATAATTGTATAGTAAAACATATCAAAAAAGTACACAACAAGAAAGTTTGTTTTAATTTAGCAAAACTCATCTTTACTCGTCCTCAAAAAACATTGCATTTAAATGCAGAATAGATATTATTCACTTAATGGACATAACCTTAGCTTTATTTTTAAGTCTAATTGATATCAAAATTTCTGCTTTTTTGATTTGTTGTTTTTACAAAAAATTTCAATTTAACAAAAGATTTTTTATTGTGTTAATTTTATTAAAGATACCCATTATATCTTATGTTTTTAAAAATATAAGCTTTAATATATTATTTGCTTTTATGCTCTGTTTTTACGGATTCATAGGCTTTTTAGCTATGTTTTTTTCAAACTACATATATGCAATTAATGTGCACTTTATAACTAAATTACTAGCAACACACTTGCTTTTTTTGTGTGACAAATTATTAAATTTAAAAGTAAAAGTATATGGAGAACTACCTAAAAATGCAATAATTGCGCCACAACATCAATCACTTTTAGAAATAATTGCCATTACAGTTTATGTTGAAAAGCCCATTTTTGTTTTTCAAAAAAATTTGGTATTTATCCCGTTTTTAGGTCACTTTATTAAATCTATTGGAATGATACCAGTTGATAGATCTAAGTTTAATCCTGAATGGCTTAATTTAGCAATTTATGCCTTAAAATCTAATCAAAATTTGGTTATTTTCCCTGAAGGAACTCGTACTAAATTCGATGAAGTTGTACCTTTTAAAATGGGAGTTTTTAAATTAGCGAGATTAATGAACAAAAAAATTATTCCTGTATATATTGACACCGGATTATTCTGGCCAAAATGGTGTTTATTTAAAAAACCAGGAACCGCTATTATTGTGTTTGGTCATCCAATTGAACCTGATCCTATTTTATTAAGAAAAGCACTAAAAAAACTATCAAAAAATGATCAAAAACCATAAAAAACATTAAAAATCATATGTTTTTTAACTGGTTTTTTAATAATTAATTGATTAATCACAAAAATTTCTTTAAAATTTGCCTTATTTTTTTTTTGCTATTATAGTAATTTTTAGTGCTAAATCAAATTAAAAAAATAATGAAGAATAATTGGATCGTTGTTTTTTTAAATGTTTTATTTGCAACTTTTTCTGCCTTTTTTTTTTCCTATTCATTTAGTAAAAATGAAGTTTTTCAAAATTTTATGATTGTTTTTCAAGAAATGACTTATCCAGCTATTCAAGCTCTTTTTACCTTTCCACTCTTTAATAACATTGTTAAAGAGCTTAAAAAACATCACGTTGATCAAATTTCTAGCAAAGAAGATATTGGAGTAATTAATTCTAATTTTTTAAAAATCAATGAATTTAGGGTTATTATTAACAAAGTTTTTTTTACCTACAGACAGCTTCTCATTGTTTTAACTATGTTTTTTCATTTTTATAAAAATCATGAAATTTCTTTTTTTATATATAATTTGTTGTTTTTTTTCTTATTCTTTTTATATTTTATCTTCTCTCAACAAACGCTAATTCGCAAAAAAAAAGAGGCGTGGTGTTCAACTGAAGTTGTACTTAAAAATCTTCAGTCTAACATCTTTAATATAGAAGACGTTCAACAAAATTTAATTTCCATGAAGTCTATTAAAATCCTTTTAGAAAAAGAAGCTAACTCTTGGTTTGTTTATTCAACTTTTTCTAACCTTCTCTTATTAAGCTATTCTTTTTTTCTGTTTTTCTATTTTTTTTTAATTAACCCTGTGAATGTTTCTATTGGATATATTTATATAAAAAACATTAGTAGATTTCCTAAAAACATTCAAACTTTGATTCTTTATTATTATGATTTTCAATTTTTAAAAAGCAATATTTTCAAGAAAAACTCATTTTCACAAAATTATAAAAATTTAATAGTGAGTAATTTGATTGTTTATAATGTTGGCCCATTTAATTTTGAAATGAAAAAAAATATTTTAATTATACGCGGAAATAACGGCTCTGGCAAAACCGCAATTGCAAAATCTATTGCTGGATTAATCCCTTTTAAAGGCCAAATTAGCTCTCCAAATTGCGTTTATATTGGTTTGGATTCTTTTATTGTTGAAGCAAACATAAGCAGAGGAGAACGTGTTTTAAAACATATAGATCTTGCTCTAAGCAAAAATTATTCTCTGTTCATTTTGGATGAAGTTTTGGATATTTTATCTGAAAAAAACTTCAATTTTGTTTTAAAAAAACTTGAAAATAAAAAAATTATTATTATATCTCATAAAAAATTAAGCATTAATTTGCCTTATCAAACTTTGGTTATCTAATAATAAAAACAATTTTTTTTAGCTGATTTTTTAACTATTTCTTTTATTTCTAACAGTTTTAAAAATTATTTTTTTATTGGATTTAAATTTAAAATCAACCTTTTTCCATCTAATTTAGGATCACTTTCTGGCTTTGCTAAATCTTTTGTTGCAGATATAATTTCTTCCATCATTTTCATTGCTATTTCAGGATAATCAATTTGACGCCCCTTAAAAACGCATAAAACCATAACCTTATAGCCTTCAGTTAAACATTCCATAATTTTTTTTATTTTCACAGATAGATCATTTGCTGAAATTGCTGGATTCATTTTTATTTCTTTTTTTTCATTCATCTTTTGATCTTTTTTTGCTTTTTTTTTGCTTTTTTTTTGTTCAAAACAAAATCTTCCATAATCCATGATTTTGCACACTGGTGCCTCTGCATTTTCTGCTATTTGCACTAAATCCATATTGTCTTCTTCTGCTTTTGACATAGCTTCTGACCAATAGACATTGCCAATTTTATTGCCTTCTTTATCTATTAAAAATACAAATTTTGATCTAATTTCTTTATTAATCTTGTGTTCCCTAACATTGTTAGGCTTTTTTTTATCAATTCTCATTAAAGAGCCCCATTATTTTTTCAACCTCATCCAACTTTAGTACCATTTTTTTATCTGAAAGTTCAAGGGTTATAGTAGAATTATTTGCTTCTTCTTTTCCTACAACAATTAACATTGGAACTTTAGCCAATTTGTGCTCTCTGATTTTATACCCCAACGTTTCGTTTCTTGTGTCTAATTGAGATTCAATGCCATGTTCTAGCAATTTTTTATGAACCTTTTCTGCATATTCATTAAACTCTTCTACTACTGTGCACACCACAACTTGTATTGGAGCCAAAAAAGCTGGCAGTTTACCTTCTGTATGCTCTAATAACACTCCTATAAATCTTTCTAAAGATCCTAAAATTGCTCTATGCAACATGCAAACCTTGCCTTTTTCTCCATTTTTATCAACGAACGATAATTCAAATCTTTGTGGAAGAACAAAATCCAACTGTATTGTTCCTAATTGCCAACTTCGACCTATAGAGTCTTTTACGTGCATTTCTATTTTTGGCCCATAAAAAGCTCCTTCTCCATCTGCAATGGTAAAGTTCAAACCAACTTCTTTTAAGGATTCTGATAAATATTTTTCTGCTAAAATCCACTCATCTGGATCTCCCAGAGCATTATCTGGCTTTGTTGATAAAATGACGTTTACATCAGTAAAACCTAGTTTTTTATATATTTCTATGCAATTAGATAAAAAATGACTTGTTTCTGATTTTACTTGATCTAAAGAGCAGAAAATATGACCATCATCTTGAGTTAATGATCTGACCCTCATTAAACCATGAAGAGATCCTGATGGTTCATATCTATGACAACATCCAAATTCAGCAATTCTTAAAGGTAATTCTTTATAACTTCTAAGTTTTCTTTGAAATATTTCAATATGAGCAGGACAATTCATTGGCTTTAAGGCCGCATCTTCATTTTCATCTCCACCCATGTTTACAAACATCATGTTTTGCTTAAAGCTTACTAAATGCCCTGATTTTTTCCAAAATTCATTAGACATAACTAATGGAGTTTTTACTTCATTAAAATTTGTATATGCATGTTTTCTTACAAAAGACTCTAATTTTCTATATAATTTCCAACCTTTTGGTAGCCAAAATGGACAACCCGGTGCCTCTGGAATCATCATGAAATACTCAAGATTTTTACCTATGTATCTATGATCTATTTTTTTTAAAAGGTTTATGTTTTCTATGTATTTTTCTTTATCCTTAGAATCTTGAAAAACAACAATTGTAAATTTTTGAATTTTTTTACCTTTTAATTCTTCTTGAGCAACCTTTTCAAACGAGAAACTAAAAGGAAGTAAGTTTAAATGATTTTCACAAGTCATTTTTTTTAAGATTCCATTATCACTTGGCTTATTGTTTTTTACTTCCTCTTTAATTTTTGATTCATATTGGTCGAAATTCAACTCTGAATAAGTTTCTTCTGTTTCAAATTTAACTACGCATTCTCTTATAAAATTTTTCTCTTCTTTAATTTCAAGATCAATAATATTTTTTGATAAAATTTTTGAAAAAGCAATCAAAAGATTTCCAATTAAGTGAGAATTGTAAATTTTTATAATTTCTATGCTTTTAGTGACTTGATCTAAAGGCGTTAATATTTTTCCTGTGTTTAAACAACTAAATCCAACTATTTTTTCATCCAATAACAAATCAATTATGTCTTGAAAACTACATCCTTCAGAAACTTCTAGCAATGTTTTTCCACATTGCACATTAAATAGGCTCATTTATAACTCTCCTTTTTCATATATCTAATTTACGAGCTATTTTAAAGTATGAATCATTTAAGTTATATGTCAAGCTTTTGGTAAAGGACAAATTAATGTTTTTAAAGGTTAGTTCATCTGCTAAAATTAAATCAAAATTTTGCCCTTCATTTTTATATTGTTTTCCAAAAGATAGAGAAATAGAATAAATATTAGTATCTAAGGCTTTAAAAAAAGAAAATACGATGTCCATAATTCTTTTACATTGCTTAAAAATAAATTCTAAATCTTCTTTTGAAAGTATTGATAAAGATTCTAAATGCTCTTTTGATAAAAGAACATATTCGTTTTCTTTTTTTAAGAAAATTTCAATTAAATATTTATCCAACCTTAGTCCAGGTTTTAGAAAAATTTTTTTAGAAAGATCTTCGTTTACAACCGAATGAACAATAAATTTAAATGGAAGTACGTCTAAGGCTATTATTTTGTGCTCTAATACTCCATTAGAACATAAAAAATGATTTTTTATTCCGCATGCTGTTAAAACAGAAAAGATTTTAGCCGAAAGTGCAGATCTAATTTCTGCAATTCTTAAATCTTCTTCTTTGAAATATGAGATATATACACCCTTTGTCTCACTTTCATAAATAACTTTAAACTCCCCTTCCAATAATTCATTTCTAAAAGAAGGAGAAATCACATTATTCACCCAGGAATTATAACAAAAAACAATTGAAAAATCTAGCTTTTTGTGTTTACTTTTTTTTAATAAAAATTAACTTTTTATTTGTTTTTTAATGTTATATTATTAATCTAATGCAATTATTTTATATTTTTTTATTGTTAATATCTAAACTAGAATCAATTTATGAGCCTGAAAATGCCATAAGAATAGAGGTGAACACAGGTAACAGTAAACCCATATCTGTTTTTATTGTTTCAACAGCAGACCTAAAAAATTTCAAAGACTCTTTACAGTATAACCTAGAAAAATGCAAAAGATTTAAAGTTATTCAAAACAAATCAAAATCTTCTTATAACATAATTATTAAAAAAGAATTCATTGATGATCAAGAAAAAACATCAATAGAAGTTTTTGACGTACAAGAAAATAGAGCCATAAAAAAGTTTTTTGTTAAAAACATTCAGCCAGAAAATTTTTTAAAAATTTGTGATTTAATATATAAAATTTTGACTCACGAAGAAGGCATTTTTAGAAACAAGCTAATTCTTGCTATTGCTTCAGAACCTAATAAATGCGAGCTGTTTTCCATAAAATCTAACCTAACTGATTTTAAAAAAATTTGCGATGAAAAAATAAACAACTTGCAAGACCTATTCTTGTGTGACAACAAAATCTTTCTATGTAAATTCACAAAAGAAGACAAAGCCTTTTCAATTATGTTTTTTGATCCTATCGATAAAAACTTTTATAACGTTTTCACTATTAAATCAGCCTCTGTTTATGCTCCAGCTGTTTATGACAGAGAAATTTACATTGCTGTTACTGATCACGATACTACCGGTATTTTTAAACAACCCTTTACTGGATCAAAAACATATAATTCTTTTGAAGATTTTTTAAAAGATCCTACAGTTACAACAGTAACAAGTATAAAAGGTAAAATAGCAACAGCCCCCACGGCTAATCAAGGTAAAATAGCGTTTTGCGCTGATTATGAAGGAGCCCCTAGTATTTACCTTTATCCCAATAGAAAAATTTCTTCTAGTGAAGGATCTTATTTCGACCCCGCTTTGAAAGACTCTTCTTTAGCTGCAATAAAAATATATAAAGGAGAGTTTTATTTAGTTTTAATTAATTTAAAAAATGGAATTGAAAAAACTTTGGTTAAAAAATATTTTATTGCAAGACCAACTTGGTCTCCTTGCGGCAATTGGATTGCTGTTTCTTGTAGAGACAAAGGAAAAAAAGATGTTATTTTATTAGTTCATAAAACAGGTAAATATATTATGACAATCCAAACAAACCATAAAATTAAAAATATTATTTGGATGAAAGAAGATAACTAATACTTTATGCAAAGTTTTAGTTTTAATAATTTTGTTTCTAAACTCAAAAAAATAGATTTATCCCTTGAGGCTAAAAAATGGACTAATTTAGCACTTGGAGGCAAACCATTACTTACTTTTTTCCCTGAATCAATCGAAGAAATTCAATTTTTCATTAAAAACAAACCTGAAAACTTAAAATACAGAACATTTGGAGCTGGATCAAATATTTTAATTAGAGACAATGGATACAACGGCGTTTTCATTCGGCTAAATAAAACATTAAAACAAATTAAATTAAATCAAAATTTATTAATTGCAGATGCAGGAGCCGGTTTTGCTCAAATTACTCAATTCTGCTTACAAAACGAATTAGGAGGCTTAGAATTCATTTCTACAATTCCTGGCCAAATGGGAGGACTTGCTAAAATGAATGCCGGTATACCTGAAATTGAAATGAAAGATATTGTTGAATGGGTCGAATTTATAGATGAGTATGGAAATTTAAATCGATTAAACAATAGCGACTGTGGTTTTCAATATAGGAAATCTTGTTTTAAAAACAATTGGATCATTACAAAAGTAGCTTTAAAAACGTTTATGCAAAAAAAAGACTTAATTTTTGAAAAAATCAATCAATTAAAAAACAAAAGAAAATTATCTCAACCAACAATAGGCAAGATTGCAGGTTGTTTCTTTAAAAATCCACTGCCTAACAAAGCTTGGAAAATAATTGAAAACACAAATTTAAAATCTTGTGGAGACACGTTTATTTCTAACCTACATAAAAATTTCATTATCGCTGATAAATCTTTAGACTCATATGAGGTTGAATATTTAATTAACTCCATAAAAGCAAAAAGCTTATTCCAACAAAATTGCTTTCTTGAATCCGAAGTGGAAATCATTGGAAATTATTAATTTTTTCATAAAGCACCTTGAAAAAAATTAAAAAAAAATATATATTCATTTAAAAGGATTTTTCTAAAATGCCAAATAAAAAATCAGCTATAAAAGCATTAAAGCAAAGTGAAAAAAATAGAGTAGCAAACAAATCAGCTATAAAAAGAATAAAAACAGAAAGAAAAAAGTTCATTGCTTTTATTGAATCTGGAAATTTAGAAGAAGCAAAAAAAGCGTTTTGTTTGACTCAATCTCTTTTGGGAAAAGCAGCCAAAACAAAGCTTTTTCATTGGAAAAAATCAGCAAGATTAACTGCTAGAATGGCTCAGAAATTTCCTAAGGATAATTAATGTATGAAGATTTATTGAAATCTATTTCAGATTTTATTAAAAAAAAAATTGGAGAAAACAATTTTAGAGATTGGTTTTCAAAAATTTCTATTTCTTACAATGATGGCTATTTTTTAATTTTCCCAAACAAATTCACCTTAGATTGGGTAAACAGCCACTATAGCACCTTAATCAATGAACTTTCTGAATCTTTAGGCTTTGAAATAAAATTACAAACAGCAACAGAGTTATCCGCACAAGAAATTGATTCTTTATTAATTGATTCAAGCTTAAATAACGATTTTACATTTGAAAATTTTATTATTGCTAATTCAAATGAAATGGCTTATGAAGCAGCAAAAAGAATTGCAGAAAACGAAGATATTATATTTAACCCTTTGTTTATTTATGGCAATGTTGGTCTTGGAAAAACTCACTTGATGCATTCTATTGCTAATTATAAAAAAAAACATTTCCCTAAAAAAAAAATTATGTATCTATCTTCAGAACAATTTATGAATCAATTTATAAATTCACTAAGAACAAAAACAATTATGAGTTTTAAAGATGAATTTAGATCAATTGATGCTTTACTTATTGATGATTTTCAATTTTTAGGAAAAAAAGATGCAACGCAAGAAGAATTTTTTCATACTTTTAACGCTTTATTAGAACAAAAAAAACAGTTAATTATTTCAGCTGATCAACCTCCGCACACATTGCCAGGGGTTGAAGCCAGGTTAAAATCCAGACTCGGTTGGGGGCTGGTTGTTGATATTCACCCTGCTACTTATGAATTAAAAGTTAGTATTTTACAAGCCAAAGCAAATAAATTAAATTTACATATTGAATCTGATATTTTAGGTCTTATAGCTCAAAAAATACATTCCAGTATCAGAGAATTAGAAGGAGCGTTTGTAAGAGTTACAAAATATGCTGAATGGATGAAAAAACCGATTACTTCTGATTTGGTTCACACCATTTTAAATAATGTTTATGAAAACAGACCCAAAACAGCGCAAGAAATTTTATCTATTTTATGCAATAAAACAAATTTTAGCCTTGAAAAACTAAAAAGCAATGGAAGAAATCGCGATTTAGCAAGAGCAAGACAAAAAGTGGTTTTTCTATTAAAAGAAGCAACAGGAATTTCTTACGTTCAAATAGCAAAATTATTAGGCGGTAAAGATCATACAAGCATGATATATGCAGAAAACAAAGCTAAAGAATTAATTCAAACTAACTCAGAGTTTGCAGAGGAAATAGAAAGTTTAAGATCTTTCATCTCTTAAATTTGAATATAAACATAACACAATTCAATATAAAATCATTAAAAAATTAAGAACCTTTAAAAAATAATTTGATAAAAAAACCAATTAAAAATGGAATAATTATTGTTAAAAAATAAACAAATATAAGCAACTTAAAAGAAAATGCAAAACAAAATAAACTAAGACACCAACCGATTAAAACCATCAAAAAAGACCATAAAAAAGATCCCAATAAATTAAACAAAAAAAAAGTTTTCATAGAAATTTTTGAAAAGCCTAAAATTATTGGTGATATCAATTTTATACCATAAATAAATCTGAAAAAAATGATAAAATATGAACCATAGTTATCTATTTTTGAATTTAAATATTCAACCTTTTTTTGAAAAAAATTAAATTTTAAAAGCCTTTGTTTAAAACCTCTTCCTATCAAAAATAAAAACACTGTTCCAATAAAAGACCCTATAAGGCTCAAAATTAAAATATAAAACAAATTAAAATTCATTTCTTTAGATAAAGAAGAAATACAAATTACAACCGCCTCACTTTTTATTGCCGAGGCTAAAGTAAGGCCCCAATACCCCCATTTTAAAGTAAAATCGTAGGCATTAAAAATCATTTTTTCCCTCTAATAAAAATTTTATTATTTCATCAAAAACCTCTCCTCTTTTTTCAAAATTTTTAAAAAATTCAAAGCTTTGAAAACCAGGCGAAAATAAAAGACCAAGATCTTTTTCCTTTGAATATCTAAAAGCCTCTTTTACAACTTGCTCAAAATCATTAGATACAAAAAAAGGAAGCTTTAAATTTACAATTTCTTGATTACTTAAAATAAATATTTTTTGTAAAAAAGGATTAGAATGAATATCAAAACCCTCTTCGTTGAAACTATAATCATAGATTTGATTAATTAACACAAAGTCTTTTCTCATGTTATCTAAAGCGCAAAACATAGATTCATAGTTGGTGGCCTTACTATCATTTACTATAAAAGGAGAATCCGATATAACTTGCTGACGATATTTCAGCGGAGAATAAGATTCCAATTTTTTCAATGCTTTTTCTTGGTCTAAGTTCAAAACTTTCAAAATTTCAACGATAATATTCAAAGCTAACTTGTATTGATTTTGCTCAAAAATTTTATTTTTAGGATATTGCAAATTTTCATCAATTTCAAAATTATAAAAAGATTTGTGTGCATTTAAAATTTTGTTTTTAACCCTTACATATTCAGATTTAGTTTTATGATATTTGATATGATGATTGCCAATATTTGTTATTACACCAATATCTAATAATTTTAAAGATTCCTCTTTTAGCCAATGAAGTTGATAGGAAGAAAGCTCTAAAAGATAATAACAATTTTTTTTAAATTCTAAAGGAGACATGCCAAAATTTCCACCAATTTCTGCTAAATCTCCTAAAATATATTTTAACAACGCACACAGTGTTGACTTTCCATTTGTACCAGTTATACCAATTTTAACCCCAATCATTTCTTCGTTTTTTAAAAATACAGAAATATCAGATTCAATATCAATATTTCGTTTAATTGCTTCTAAAATCATGGGATGATCAGTTGAAAAACCAGGGCTAACAATTACTGTGTCTACTTCATCCCAGTTTTCAAAAAATGGTATTTGAACGCCCGCTTTATTGGTGTATTCCTTTAAGATATCATCATAAAAACACAAACATTCTTTGGAAAAATATTCAATGGAAGCTTTGCCAACCACGCCAATTCCAAGTATAAGTTTCATACAAATATATAATATAAACAAAACATCTTTATAACAAGTTATCAAAATATGTACAAAGAAAACAAAAGACCCAAAAAAGTTATAAAATAAAAAAGCAACATTACCTGCAGTTTAGTCCAATTTTTTAATAGTAAATGATGATGAAATGGAGCTAATAAAAAAATTCTTTTTGAAAACATCCTTATTGACACAATTTGAATCAATGAACTTATTGCTTGTATACAAAAAACAATTCCAACTAGTAAAACCGACCATTCTAAATTGTTTCTAAAAAATAAAACTCCAAGAATTGAGCCTAAACTTAAAGCTCCAACATCTCCCATATAAATTTTTGCTGGTGGAAAATTAAAAACAAGAAACCCTAAAAGCATAAAAATAAAATTTAAATATAAACTATCTCCGGTTTTTAAGTATAAAAAAAGAAAACAAAAAACACTTAAAATCGAAGATAATCCATCCATTCCATCAGAAAGATTTACTGCGTTTATCATACTAACTAAAAAAAAAGCGCAAAAAAACAATGAAATCACAGGATAAATCAAATAAGCTTTATGATAGTTTTCAAACAACAAAAACAGAAAGGCCCCTAAAAATTCTAATTTAATTTTTAGAGATGAGCTTAATCCATCAGTTGTTTTTTTTGACACTTTTAAAAAATCGTCTAAAAAGCCTATTGTCCCTGAGAAAAAAACATATGCAAAAAACGAAAATCCAACCTTTTTAAAAAAAAATAATAAAAACATTACTAGTAAAAAGGATATCCCTCCAAACGTAGGAATTTTAATTTTTTCTGATCTTTGAGGTTGAAAACATTTGTTTTTTAATAAATATTTGATTAAAAAAGCATTAGAACATAGGCTTAAAAGAAAAATAACTAGATTAATATGCATAACTTATATTTAATTTTATTATTTAAAAATTATCAATACAGTTTATAAAATCAATATAATTTTACCTCAAAAATGATAAAAAAAGGCTTAAAAATGCTATAATTTAGTGAAAAAATGATATGTTTTTTTATTAGTTTTTAACTGTTTTTTTAAAGTCCAAATTCATAGTTTTTTGATTTACATTTTATAAAGTAAAAATGGAAAAATATCCTTAATAGTCTCTACATACTCTTTGGAAATCGCCTCTGCATCTTTGTTTTTTTTTAAAAGATGATCAAAAGATGTTGCTATTTTGAAATAATCGTTATTTTTGATTGCTTTTTTTAAATTATCTAAATGCTTTCTATCTTTTTCTTCTTCTTTAATCTTTTTTTGATTTATTATTGTCCATAAATGGCTCATTTTTTTCCATCCTTCAAATAGGTGCGCCTCGCTTAACGTCTTTAAACTTGCATAAAAAAACGCCTCTATACCATAAATTTTAATTTCATAAAAATTTTCTTCTGTTAATTCTTTATTTAAAATAATTTTGATTTTATTTAAATAGCCTTCTATTAAATTTTTATTCTTAGCTTCGTGCAAATGAAAATTATACTGCAAAAACATATTTGTATCTTATCTTAATATTTATTAATTACCAAAGTTTTCTTTGTTTTTTTTCTTAAAAATAAATTTTTGATATTATTTCGTCTAAATTTTCTAAGTTTTCAAAATCTATTATGATTTTTCCTGCATTCTTCGAAATTAATATTTCAACTTTTTTTGCATTTAATGATTCTAATAACATTTGTTCAAATTTCTTTATTTCTTCTGAATGTGAGGTTGGTTTTGATGTTGTTACGATTAAATCTTCTAATTGGCGCACCGTTAGCTTTTCTTCTATTATTTTTTTTGCTAATTCTTCTGAATTTTTTTTATTTGCTAAAACTTTTGCATGACCTACTGAAATTTTGCCTGATTGAATTTTTTCTTTTATTTTATCACTTAAACCGTTTAATCTTAAAAAATTTGTTATATAGGACCTGCTAAATCCTAATTTTTCTGATAATTCTTCTTGAGTCATCTTTAATTTTTCAATTAAAAATTCAAATCCTTCCGCTTTTTCTATTGGACTTAGATCTTTTCTTTGTAAATTTTCTATCATGCTTACTTCTAGCGATTTTTTATCGTCAAAATCCACTATTATTGCTGGTATGAAATGCAAACCTGCCATTTTGGATGCTCTAAACCTGCGTTCTCCCGCTATTATTTCATAATGATCTTCAAGTTTTCTTAAAATTATTGGTTGCAAAACTCCATATTCTTTTATTGAAGCTGATAATTCTAAAAGCCCCTCTTCTTCAAAAATTTTTCTTGGTTGCCATTTTGCTATTTGAATTAAATCTATAGAAATTTTTTCTACAAAATCTTCCTTTGATTCTTTTTCTGATCCAAATAACGCATCTAAGCCTAATCCCAACCTTTTGTTATCTTTTTCCATTATTTATATTAATACCCTACTTTTTTTAATAATTCAAAGACAATTTCTTTATATATCTGTGCTCCTATCGATTTTTTATCATATTCACAAATGCTTTTTCCAAAAGATGCTGCTTCTGCTAGTCTTATATTTCTTCTTACTTCTTGTTGAAATACTTTTGCTCCAAAATGATGTTTAATATCTGCAATAACTTCTCTATGATGCATATTTCTTTTATCACACATTGTTAAGATTATGCCCATCACTTCTAGTTTCATATTCCAACGCTTTTTTACTTTTGCTGCTGTTTCTAAAAGTAAACTTAAGCCTTCTAGGGCAAAAAATTCTGTTTGAACCGGAATTAATATGTATTCTGATGCAACTAATGCATTAATTGTTAATAACCCTAATGATGGAGGGCAATCAACTATTACGAAATCAAATTCTTTTATTGAGGTTAGAACGTCCTTTAGTTTACTTTCTTTTCTATCTACCAACATTGCTTCAAATTCAAACGCTGCTAAATTTTGGTTGCTTGGTATTACATAGAGATTTTTATTATTTGTTGTTACTTCTACATCCTTATATGAATGTCCATATAAAAGTTCGTATATCGATTTTTCTACTTTGCGAAAGCCTAATCCTGAACTTGCACTTGCTTGTGGATCAAAATCAATTAGCAATGTTTTATAGCCTAATTCGGCTAAATAATAAGATATATTTATTGCTGATGTTGTTTTTGCCACTCCGCCTTTTTGATTTGCAATTGAAATGATTTTCATTTTTCTTTCTTTTCCAAGCTTTCTTTTACGTTTTTTATTTTATATTTTATCTTTTATTTTTAAAACCCTAATAAAATTTAATGTTTTATTGATACTATTTTTATATTATTTTTCATAAATGAAAAAAAAATTTTTTTTACTTATTTATTTTTTTCTTGAAACACAAGTTATTAGGCAAATTCCTATTAAAAATACATCTAATCCTGCTAGTGAAGCTTCTATTAAAAAATTAATTTTTAATCAAAATCCCAGTATGGAAGAAATTGATTCGGGGTCTCTGTTTTTAAACATAAGAGTTGATGGGTTGTTTTTTAGCTCTAAATCTCAAGAGATCTCTCCAAAAATTAAAAAAAAATTGAAAAAAAACATTTGTGATTTTTATAAAAAAAATGCTACTAGCCTTAATCAATTATTAGAACTTCATAACAAAAAAACACATAAGAAAAAATTTAAAACAATAACTTTTCATAAAAAAAACTCTCACAAAAATTTAATTTACAATTTTAATTTAGCTTTTAAATTGTTTAGTTTAGCAAAAAATAAAAAAACAAAAAGAAAATGGAAAAAAACATATAATTTACTGAAAAAACAATTATTTCTTTTTTATTTACATAAAGAATTGGTGCAAAATCGTTTATTTGCTTATCATTCCCTGAAAACAATTTCTTCAAAAAAGAACTTTGGTTTATGGCTTAAAAAAACGATTGATTCTTCACATTTTGAACGAATTTTAAAACAAACCCAAAGAAAATTATAATCTATATACACAAAAATTAGTTTTTCATTTAACATGTTAAGGATGAATTTATTAGGCGTTTTGATTGCTTTTGTTGAATGGTATGATACCGCTGTTACTATTGCTTTTTCTCATGCTATTTATTATAGTTTTTTTCCTAATTTTCAAAAAGAACTTGCTTTCAAAACCGAATTGTTGCTGATCACTTGTTCTTGTCTTGGCAAGCCTATTGGCGCTTATTTAATTGGAAAATTTAGCGATAATTATGATCGATTACAGGCTGCTAAAGTATCTTTTTTTTTGATGATTTTTTGTAGTTTTTTTATTGTTTTTTTACCTAGTTTTCAATCTATTGGATATTTTTCTTTATTCTTATTTTTTATTATCAAATTTATTCAAGGAATAGCTGTTGGCGGAAATTATGCTACTAGTGTTTATTCAATTGAACAATCTAATCAAAAATTCTTTATTTCCAGTTTAACCTCTTTTTCTATCTTTTGCGGTTTTTTTTTAGCTAACACTTTTCACTCTTTTTTTTATCGATTTGATCAATCTTTTTACAATCTTTTTGCTTGGAGAGTTGCTTATTTTTTTACTATTATATTCTCTTTACCTATTTTTTGGCTTATTAACAAAGAATCTTCTTTAAAAAAAGTTATTAATTATGAAGAAAATAAAATCTATAATAACGAAACTTTTGAGTTTTTTAGAACTTGTTTTTTGGTTTTATTGGACGTTATTCCTTTTCAATATTTTCATGTTTTTTTACCTAATTATAAGAGACTAATTTTACAATACAATGAGACGCTTATTCAAAAAGGGATTTTTACCACTCTTCTTACAATCAACATTATTACTCCTTTTGTTGGCAAAATTGCTGATAAATTTGGTCCTATGTTCTTTTTGAAGTCCTCTGCTTTAATGATGATTTTTTCATTTTTCATTTTTCATTATATTTTTGAAAATTTTGCTAAATTTTTTATTGCAGATATATATTTTGGCGTTATGATGGCTTTTTGTTATGGTACTTTATATTGTTATTTACCTATGAATTTTTGTAAAAATTCTAGGGCCAGATTAAGCGGATTTGCTTTAAATTTTACTACTTCTATTGTTCTTATTTTAATGCCTGTTTTTTCTAATTCTATTGAAAAATATATTCTGCACATACTTTTATTTATTGGAACTTTTAGCTTTGCTCTTTTATCTATTAAGGATAAATCTAATGTCTTTTGATTTTTATTGGCCTAAAAATTCTTTGAAAGATTTTGAAAGTTATCAAGGGATTAAAAACAATAATGAAAAATTTGATATATCAAATAATTGTGAGGCTCAAAATCAAAAACGATCTTTATTAAATACATTAAAAGAAAAAAAAAGACTTGATAGATCTCTGATTTTTGCTAATCAAGATAATAATTTTGTTTTTGATGATGGGAATATTGATTCTGATATTATGTTTATTGGAGAGGCTCCTGGTGAGGAAGAAGATAAATTACAAAAGCCTTTTGTTGGTAAAAGCGGGCAATTATTGCGTTTGTTTTTAAAAGAGGCTAATATTTTTGATTTTTATATTACTAACATTGTTTCTTGGCGTCCGCCTTATAATAGAACTCCTACAAACGATGAAATTGCTTGTATGAAGCCTTTTATTATTGAACACATTAAAATTATTGATCCTAAAATTATTGTTACCGTTGGAACCACGGCCCTTAAAGCTCTTGGTGTTCTTAGCACCATTACTAACACTCAAGGAACCCTTTTAAAGCTTGATATTGGGAATGTCTTTCCTATTTATCATCCTTCTTATGCTTTACGTGTTTCTTCTAAAAAAAAAGAGCTTTGGATCAGTTTGCTAAAACTTTACAAAATTTCACAAAGTATAATTGAATAATTAATTAATGTTTAGTGTTTCAAACACTTTTTAACAATTTATATCCACTGTTGCAAAAATTTCAAAAGCTTTGAATTTTTTATCTTCTTTTATTGCTTTATTTAAAATTTCTATATCTTCTTCTGTTAAAAAATAAAAAGAATTACATCCGTGTTGAATATATCCTGTTATTTTTCCACTTCCTCTTATTTCTAAATCTTTTTGCGATATATCGTGTCCATTATCATACATTTGCATATATTTTATTTTTTTTGTTTTGAATTTACTGATTAAAATACAACACGATTCTTGTCCGCTTCTTCCTACTCTTCCTCTTAACTGGTGCAGTTGTGATAGTCCAAAATTTTCTGCATTTTCAATTATAATTAAATCTGCGTCTGGAATATTTATTCCTACTTCTACTATTGTTGTCGCAATTAATACTCCTTCTTTTTCTTCTTTAAACTTGTTAATTGTTTCTATTTTTTCATTATCTTTCATTTTTCCATGTAACATATAGATATTCGGAATTTTTTCTTCTAAATACGTTTTTCTTGCTTCTATTCCTTTGTTTTTTTCGTTTTCTTCAATATTTGGCATCACCCAATATGCTTTTTTAATTTTTAATTTTTCAACTATCAAATATAAGTCTTCTTCTTTTATCCAAATTGTTTGTGTTATTTTTTTTCTGAAACTTTCTAGCGTATCGTAATCCATAAATTTACTTAACATCATACTTAAACTTCTTGGAATTGGTGTTGCTGTTAACATTAAAATATTTTTTTTTGTTGCTTTTTCTAATAGTTTTCCTCTTTGGAGGACTCCAAATTTGTGTATTTCATCTATTACTATTAAACCTAAATTTGGAATTTCATCTAAAAAAATTAATGCGTGTGTTCCTATTATTATTTTATATTTTCCGTTTTTTAATTCTTCTGTTTTCTGTTTTCTTTTTTTTATTGTGCTTGTTAATAACAAAATTTCGTTTTTTAAATCTGGGTAAAGGTTTATTATGTCTTCATAGTGTTGGTTTGCTAATGATAGTGTTGGAGCTAATAATACTGCGTTATAACCCGCTTGAATTATCATCATCATTGATATTATTGATACAATCGTTTTACCTGCTCCCACTTCACCATATATAAAATGTTTTAATGGCTTTTCATTGTTTAATTTTTCTTCTATTTTTTTGCACACATTTAATTGACTTATGCTTAGTTTATATTTAAATGTTGCTAATACCTCTGATAAAAAAATTTTGCTTTCATTTTTTTTTGAGTTATTTGAATTGTTGAATGTCTTGTTTAAAAATGATGCTTCTAAATATTTTATAGCTAATAACGAGTTACTCACTTCTATTCCTTTGTGTAAATTGGTGAAAATTTTTTTTAATGTTAAATTGTTATATATAATTTCTTCATCTTCTAATTTTTCAATAATTTGAAACACTAGTTTATTAAAAAAATAACTTGATAAACCCTTATATATTGGAATTATTTCATTTGATACATTAAAAATGGATGGATTGTCCATTTGATACTGATTATCCTTTTTTTTTATTTCTCCATATAAAACATAAGTTTGATTATTTTTGAAAATATTGAAAAACTTTATATTAAAAAAATTCACACATAAAATATAATCTTGATCGCTTAGTATTTTGAAAAATATTTTGTAAATTTTAGAATTAATTTTAATTTTTTTTTGTAACATGCATCTTATTGCAACTAATCCTTCTTTGAATTCGTTTTGAATTGATAAATAGTTATTAGGTAAATAAAATAAAACATCTCTTTTATTATGTAAATTTAGTTTGTTTAAGAAAAAAGATCTTTGTTTTCCAATTCCGCTTAAAGATTCTATTTTTTCATTTAACATTTATTAAATATATTTTACTAAAAATTCATCTAGTTCTGTTTGAGTACAAAGACCTAATGACACTGGGTTTTTTGGCAGCAATTCATTCATATTTCTACATGTTTCGTTTTTAACGGACTTTACAATTGTTGTGGAGCATTTTAATATTTTTGCTATTGAAGTTATATCTAATTCTGGATAGTGTCTTATCATCCAAAGTATTCCATCTAAACATCCTGATTTTTTAGAGCTTTGCCGATGTTTTTGACCGCTTAAAACACTTGTTAAACTTGCTGTTGCATTCTTTTCGCATCTATCAATTTCAGATTGCGTTAACATTGAGACATCAATAGGATTACATTCAATTATTCCATTTATTGATTCTGTATTTTCTCTTAAATGATAAATTTGTAATGGGTGCATATTACAAAATTCTGCAATTTGTTCTAAAGATAGTTTAGTGTTTCTTGCTAACCAAAGGGCGACTCCATTGCTCATTAAAACTTTTTCTGACATATATATTATACGAATAACATGATTTTTAAAAATTTTCAATCTATTAAATGGGGCGAGTAACCGGGATCGAACCGATGACCTCTAGAACCACAACCTAGCGCTCTAACCGACTGAGCTATACTCGCCAATATGAAGATATTATTATAAATATAATAAAAATAAAAGATCTATCTATTATTTAACTTCGTCTCTTATTTTTTGTTTTTTAATGTTTTTTTATTGAATTAAGTTAATTTATTATTTTTCATCACAAAAATTATTATATAATTTGAAAAAGTTCATGTTTTTTTATGTTTTATGAATTAAAAACGTTAAAATCTTTAATGAAAATATTGTTTTTTTCTATTAATTCTTTGATAGTTACGCTATTGTCATAAAAAAATTGTTGATTTAATAAAACTCCATTTTCAATATCAGAATTATTTATTTTCATTTCATTTGTTATTTCATTTTCAGATAAAACAATTGCATCTGCTGCAGCCACATGCTTTACAATTTTTAAACAAATTTCATCATCTGCTTCTTTATTAAAAGCTAAAACGACTCCTAACAATGCGATATTATCAAAATTTGAATTTACTTTATTATGTAAATAGTACACATATTTTTGTTCCTCAGTTTCAATGAATTTTTTTTCTGAAGATAGAACTACATTTTCTCCTAAAGTAGAGATGAAAAAAGATAATCTATCTTGATAAGATTCATTACTATCATTCACAGTTTGATTCAAAGACTCTTCAGAAGCATTTAAAAAAATATTCGCTTCGTTATCAACAAAAGAACAAAAAGCATCGCTTTTTACTGCAAAATCTGTTTGAGCTCTGAAATTTAATACTATTATTTTATTCTCTTTTCTTTTTATTATAACAGAACCGTGTTCTACTTCGTTTCCTACTTTTTTTGCAGCTCTCTCTATTCCTTTTTTCTTTAAAATTTCTAAGGCAGATTCCAAGTTACCATTTGATTCTTCTGCTGCTTTTTTGCACTCGGAAAAACCTGCTCCTGTTAATGCCCTTATTTGTTTTATTAATTCTTTCATTGTTGCTTTTCCTCTTTATTATTTACTATAAAAACTTTATCCTTTGGCTCTTCCTCAACTTGTGAGAGGGCTTCTAAGATTACAGATTTACACTTGCTTAAAAAGAAATCTACGGAATCAAATCCATCGTCGTTACCTGGAATAATATGAGAAGAAATTGAAGGATCTGGAGTGTCTGTATCTGCTAAAACTATGGTTGGAATTCCTGCTATTTTTGCTTCTGATAATGCAATATGTTCTTTTTTAGCGTCAACAACTATTAATAAATCTGGAAGCTTAGGCATTGTTCTTGCGCCTTCTACTAAAGATAACAATTTTTCTTTTTTTTCTGCAATTTTAACTTGCTCTTTTTTTCCATATTTTGCTAAAATTCCCAGCTCTTCTAATCTTTCAATTTCTTCTAGTTTTTTTATTTGTGTCAAAATTGTGTTATGATAGTTTGTAATGCTTCCACCTAACCATCTTTTGTTTATATAGTATTGTCCACATTCTTTTGCATATTTTTGAACCAGATCTCTTGATTGATATTTTGTTCCCAAAAACAAAACTGATCCGCCTTTTTTAACTACTTTAAATAAATAATCTAAAGCTTGAGCAAACATAACCGATGTTTGACATAAATCTATAACTGATATACCCCATTTTATTGAATGGACAAATTTTTTCATTTTTGGACTAGATTTTATTGATTTATGTCCATATTGAAAACCTGCCGCAAACAACTCTTCTATTGATATTTTGTTAAAAGACTCCAAATTTGCCTTCTTTTCAACTTCCATAAAAATTCCTTCCTTTTTTTAATTTGGTTTTGATGTTTGTGATGTTAACACAGTTTATATCTTTTTTAAAGTTACTTCTTTTCATCAGAACTTAATCCTAATTTTTTTAAAATAGCAAATTCGTTTGATTGGTTAACTATAATGTATTTACAAAATTCCATTGTAAAAGAAGCTTCGCCTTTTGTTAAAGACCTTAAATCATTTGCATACCCAAACATTTCTGATAAAGGAACTTCTGCTGAAATAATAAAAGAACCATTTGGTAATGTGTCTGTGCAACCTAAAATTCCTCTTCTTCTGCTTATATCACCATCAACGTTTCCTTTATAATCTTGTGGTGTTGTTACGTCTACCTTCATAACAGGCTCTAATAAACAAACTTTTGCTTTTTTCATAGATTCTCTAAAAGCTGCTCTTGCTGCCAATTCAAAGGCTAATACGCTAGAATCAACATCATGATGCAATCCATCGTTTAAATAAACAACAAAACCATAAACAGGAAAACCTGCTAATGCTCCTCTTGCTATCGAATATTCAATTCCTTTTTCTACACCAGGGATATATTCGCTAGGAATTACACCTCCTTTAATGTTGTTTACAAAAATATAACGAACTACGGCATTATCTTTCTCATCTTTAATAACTTTTGCATTTGATGCTTTTGATAAGGATTCGACTAATTCATCTGTAAGAGGTTCAAAAATCATTACAACTTTTGCAAATTGTCCTGCTCCACCGCTTTGCTTTTTATGAATATATTCAATTTCAGCTTTTTGGCGAATTGTTTCTCTATAAGCAACTTGAGGATCTCCTACTTTAGCATTAACCTTAAATTCTCTCTTCATTCTATCCACTAAAATTTCTAAGTGAAGCTCACCCATTCCTTTTATAATAGTTTGACCAGTTTCTTCGTTTCTATCAACAACAAAAGAAGGATCTTCTTTTGTTAATTTAGATAATGCTTTTGAAAGATTTTCTTGATCTGCTTTACTTTCTGGCTCGATTGAAAGAGCTACAACAGGTGCTGGAAATACCATTTTTTCTAAAACAATATCATATTTTTCATCTGAAATTGTTTCACCCGTCATAACCTCTAAACCTGGCACCGCAATTATATCACCTGCGGTTGCTTCTTCTATATCTTTTCTTTCGTTTGCATGCATTTCTAACAAACGACCAATTCTGATTTTTTTACCTGTCGAAGCAACTAAAACTTTATCACCTTTGGCTATTCTGCCGGAATACACTCTTACAAAGGATAGAGCCCCCACGAATGGATCTGTCATTAATTTGAAAACCAATCCAGCAAACGGATGTTCCATATCACATGCAAAATTCGAAATTTCTTCTCCTTTTTTATTACTTGCAGAAATTGGAGGAACATCTTCAGGAGATGGAAGATAATCAATTACGGCATCTAAAAGCATTTGAACGCCTTTGTTTTTAAACGCAGAACCACACAAAATTGGAACAATGTTAAAATCAAGAGTTCCTTTTCTTATACAATGCTTTAGTTCGTCTTCTGAAAGATCACCAGTTTCAAGATATTTGTTCATCATTTCGTCATCTTCCATAGAAACTGTTTCTAGTAAAAAATGTCTTTTTTCTTGAGCAAGATCCAACATATTATTTGGGATATCTGTTTCATCAAAAATTGCCCCATTTTCATCTCCACGCCAGATATAAGCTTTCATTTTTACTAAGTCGACAAGACCAATAAATTCTGATTCTGATCCAATAGGTAAAGTAAGCTCTATTCCTGCACAGCCTAAACGATTTCTTATCATATCTGCACAACGAGAAAAGGAAGCTCCCATTCTATCTAATTTATTCACAAAACAAATACGAGGCACTTTATATCTATTCGCTTGATTCCAAACTGTTTGTGTTTGAGATTCAACTCCAGCGACTCCATCAAAAACCACAACCGCTCCGTCTAACACCCTTAAAGAGCGTTCTACTTCAACTGTAAAATCTACGTGACCTGGTGTATCTATTATATTAATTCTATGTTGAATATTTTTATATTTATCTGAAACTCTATCACTTGTCCAAAAACAAGTTGTTGCAGCAGAAGTGATTGTTATTCCTCTTTCCTGCTCTTGTTCCATCCAATCCATTGTTGCTGTTCCATCATGAACCTCTCCAATGCTTCTACTTTTTCCCGTATAAAACAAAATTCTTTCGGTTGTTGTTGTTTTTCCTGCATCTATGTGAGCAATAATTCCAATGTTTCTATATATACTTTGATTTTTCATTATAATTTACCATCTAAAATGAGCAAAAGCCTTGTTAGCTTCTGCTTGGCGATGCATTTCATCTCTTTTTTTCACAACAAAACCTGTGTTGTTATGCGAATCAATAATAATTTGAGCTAAATCTTTTACAGCATCCTTCAAAGGCCTTTCTTCAACACCTTCAACCATCCATTTTAAAGCAAACGCAATTGACTTATCTTGAGAAACTTCCATTGGAACTGGATAAGTTGCTCCTCCAACTCTTCTGGATTTTACTTGCATATATGGACGAGAATTATTAACAGCCTCTTCAAAAATTTCAGCTGGATTTAATTTGGTTTTATCCTGAACTAAGTCCAAAGCTCTATATACTATATTTCTAGCAACATCTTTTTTTCCATCTCTCATTACGTAATTAATTAACTTTGTAACAAGCTTTTTACCATATTTGTAATCTACTTCTAATTCTCTTTTTGTAGTTTTTTTTCTTCTAGACATGTTTTACCCTTTATTTCTTTGCACCATATTTGGAACGACCTTGTTTACGCCCTTGAACACCTGTGGCATCGTAACAACCTCTAATAACTGCATAACGCACACCAATTAAATCAGGAATTTGCGCTTTTTTTAATAGAACAACAGAGTGAGCCTGTAAAGTGTGTTTTTCACCAGGGATAAAAGCTATAACTTCGTATCCACTGCTTAGCTTAACCCTAGCAACTTTTCGCAAAGCTGAGTTAGGTTTTTTAGGCGTCATTGTTTTCACTTGAATACACACACCTTTTCTTTGCGGAGATCCAGCCAAAGCAAGTGTTCCACACTTTTTTTTAGTTTTTTTTCTAGCTCCTCTAATTAATTGCATCATAGTTGGCATAATTAAATAAATACTCCTCTTTTTTATTAAAAGATCTCACACATTTTGTCTTTAGTCAAGATGAATAAAATCTTCTTCTTTTGATTTTATGTTTTCCTCTACACATTTATTAAAGCACACTTTTAAAACAGACACCTCTTCGTTGCAAAAAGCATTAGCAATATTTAAATACTCCTTAAACAAAATATTATTATCAGTTTCTTGTATTAATAGCTCAGATATAAAAGTTTTCAGTATGGAAACTTCTATCAGTGTTCTCTGCTCCTCTTCAAAACATAAAAATTTAAAAAAATTCTTATAAAAAGGCCATAAAAAAAAACATTTTTTCATTAATTTTATATATAAATCTTGATTTCCTGTTTTTTCTAAAATAAAATCATCTTCTAAAAAAAACTCCTCAGCTTCTAAAAAATGATTTCTGTATATTGCTTGTACTACGGTTCTTCTTGTTAAGGAATTCTGGATAAAACTCACCCAATAAGATTAATACTTATTTTTTAAATAATCAACTTTGTTTTTTTTTTTTAATAGACTATAATGGGTTTAAGAGGTATTATTTCGTGTCAAGCTTAAATGAAGTAAGATTAATAGGAAGAATAGGAAAAGAGCCAGAAGTTGCAAAAACAAACGAAGGTAAACCAATTCTTAAATTTTCACTAGCAACCACAGATAGATGGACAGATAAAACTACGAGTGAAAAAAAAGAAAAGACTGAATGGCATAGAATTGTAATATATAACAATCCAAAATTATGCGAAATACTAGAACAACAAAAGGAAACTTTAGTTGGAGCCTTGGTTCTTGTGTCTGGCAAGATAAGGTATGAAAAATGGGTTAATCAATCTGGAGTTGAACAAAGAGCAACTTCTATCGTTATTGATTCTTTTTCTGGTCAAATTTCAATTTTGCTTAGAAGAAATAAAAATGGTCAGGAAAACCATGAAGCAAAAAAGCCAACTTCTCATAATTCTGAAACAGATTGTGATTTTTCTAATTTTGAATTTGCTTCCGAAGAATCCGACGAAATTCCTTTTTAATTAAAATCATTTAATTTGATTTCGCACCCAGTTTTTAAATTTCTCACAAACATTTGTATCTTTTTTTAAAATTAATTTTACGCATAAAATATATTGTTCGTATATTTGATCTATAATTAAATTTTCTGGAACAAACTCTATAATATATTGATTAATTTTACTTATTATTAATAATTTATTTTGATCATCCCAAAAACTAGTTGCAATAAACGATTCAATTGATTCTATTGAAAAATACGTTGCTTGATCTTTTGTGTATAAGGCTCCAAATACTTGATGACCAACACTTAAAAAAATTTTTGAATCATTGATTTTTACTAAAACACTTGCAATTACTGAATCTGAAAATAAGATTTTACATAAACAAAAATTAGCAGAAACTTTTTTTTTAAATAAAATTATGCCATCTTTTTTTATCATGAAACCACATTTTACCCTATTTTTTAATAAAAAACACGCATTTTTTTTATTAAAAATAACAAATTTTCATCTAAATTTTTCGCTTTAGAGCATAGCTTTTTAATGACTCTTAGGTTAAAACACTTTCATGTGAATAAGAAGATGTTATTAATTGAGATGTTCGCAAGCGTGGGAAGCGGGTTGATGGCTCCGCTTAATATTGATCCAAATGGGTTTCGTTCACCTGATGAATATTACAAAGCGGTATAACTCCTATGGAGAAACACTATCGACTATAAAAAGAATGAAAAAGAAAGTTGATCTACTTATAGTAAGATATAGTAACCCTCAATATAATGAAGAAACTAACCCTGATGGTTCCTAGAACTTTAGTGAAATTGCACTATCTTAGGCTAGATGGCTATATCAAAGAATTTAATGAAGAAGAGTATCTAGTCGTAGATCCTAAAGAAAGAAAAATAGATTAAAATAGAAAGGGGTTGACTTAGTTATGAAAAATAAATATATCTCTAAAATAGAGAGGTTAGTTATGAAAAATAAATATATGTTAGGAATGAAATATGTTTTATTGTTATGTTCTTTAAGCACTTGTGCGGGACAAAGCCCAAGCCAACAGGCTGATGCAGAAGCTGAAAGGGAGCTTAAAATGATTCTAAATGGTCAAGATCCGACTTCTTCTTCTTCTTCTTGTTCTGTTATGTAAGCACTTGTGCGGGACCAAAATAATTTGATGATATTTAAAACAAAATTCTGAACAATTACAAAAAACTTTAAGTTCTATAGAATTTAAAGTGTATTTTTTAACTCCATTATTTTATAACAAAGAGATATGCAATTAAAAAAAGTTGGCTTTTGACAGGCTAATAATAAGAAAATTTAAATTACTGACTCAGAGAGAAATTAATTTATCAATTAGCACTTTATAATATTTTTTCGATCGCGCAAATATTTTTACAAATCAAAATAATTTTCGCTTTAGATGTATAGCTTTTTAATGACTCTTAGGTTAAAATACTTTCATATGAATAAGAAGATGTTATTAATTGCGATGTTCGCAAGCATGGGGAGCGGATTGATGGCTCCTCCCAAGGCTGATAAAGATGGGTATTATGCACCGGATGAATATACAAAACAGTCTGAAAACTATAAAAAAAAGTTAGGATATCTACAAAGAATGAGAAGAAATGATGCTTTTTTGGTCATATGTTACGAGAATCTTAATTATGATAGAACTAAAAATGATGTTCCTAAATTTTTACAGAAGCATTTTCATCTTAGGGGGGATGGCTGTGTAAAAGAATTTAATGAAGAAGAGTATTTACCACTAGATCCTAAAGAAAGAAAAATGGATTAAAATAGAGAGAGGTTGACTTAGTTATGAAAAATAAATATATGTTAGGAATGAAATATATTTTGTTGTTGTGTTCTTTAAGCACTTGTGCGGGACCAAAAAAAGAAGAAATTGATCTTAATTCTCAATTAAACGCTTCATTAGCAGAAATTGAAAAAAATTTAATGACTATCAATGCTGAAAATCAAAGAATTAATGAAAACCTTGAAGAATTAAATACAACTATACAAAAGAATCAACAAAGCGCTACATCTGATAGCCAAATTTTGCATAAGCGTATAGATAAAGAATGCAAAATGAGCGGATGGACCAAAACCTTGGTGGTTGGCTCTTGTATCAGCGTTTGTTTCTTTTCCTTTGTTCTTTGGAAGTTTTACAGCAATGTATTTCACTAATAATATATCTAATTTTTCAACTTTTTGTTACCATTTTTAAATGAATTCTCTAATTTCTAAGTTTATAATTATAAAACATACAAAAGATATTTCTGACTTTAATAAAAACTATGCCTTATTAATTAGAAGGCCATTTATCAACGATGAAATTATAGAATTAATAGAAAAAAAAATCATCAAAGAAGTTTTCGGGACAACCGAAACATTGAGTTTATATGCTAAATTCGAGGTGAAAAAAACTTTAGTAGAAAAACCCAATTTAGCTTGGTCTAATTTTTGCTTTAAAAAATATCCTAATTTACCAAAAAATATTATATCGGTAACAGGAACAAATGGAAAAACCAGTACGTGTCATTATATTTCTCAAATTTTAACAGCAATGAAAGTTCCTAATGTTTTAATTAACACAATTGGCATTTATGAAAACAATATAAAAATTTTCAACTCCCCAAATTCAACTCCAGATGCTGCACTTATTCATAAAGTTTTAAATGATTTTGCATTAAAACATACTAATGGATTCGCTATTATTGAAAGTACCAGCATTGGAATTGAAGAATGTAGAGTTTCTAATGTTCGCTCTAACGTTGCCGTATTTACCAACTTAACTAAAGAGCACATGGATTATCATAAAACGATGGATAATTATTTAAACGCGAAAATGAAGCTGGGAGAAAAATCAAACAAATTTTTTATTCATAATTCAGTGAACCAAAACAAATTTCCTAAGTATGGAGAACAATTAGTTGAAATTAAATATGAAAATGAAAAATCCGTCTTTGTTTATCAATTTGATGAAAAAATTTATGAAATTACTGTGAAATTAGTTGGTAAATTTAATGCAGAAAATGTTTTAAGTGCTATGATTGCTCTAAAAGAATTTTTCCCTATTGAGTCTTTTGTTGGTTTTATTCAAAACTTAGAACCAGCTGATGGTCGGTTAAATAAGTATGGAAATATTATAATAGATTATGCTCACACTTTGGATGGAGTGAAAAATATTTTCAACGCAATTAAAAATGATAGCGTAAATAAAATTATTGTTGTTATGGGGTTTGGAGGCAATTCTGATTGGACAAGATTAACAGAGGTTTCTGAATTTTTACAAGATAATGCTGATATAGTTTTTTTAACAACTGACAATCCTAAATTTTGTGATCCTATGGAAATTGCTTTAAAAGCTCAAAAAATTTGCTCAAAAGCAATAATTGAACTATATAGAGAAAAAGCTATTTTAAAAGCATATGAAATTTCAAAACATAATTCACAAAGCATAGTTTTAGTTCTTGGCAAAGGACACGAGCCTTATATGTCGATCAAAAGCGAAAAAATTCCTTATTCAGACAAAGAAACTGTAATGAAAATAATTAACCTAAATTAACAATTGCCCCGCTAAGTTTAACAGTTGCTCCTTGAACTGAAACGGTACTAGCTCCAATAATAGAGACTTGAGCAGATATAACACTAAATTTTCTTAGAGCCATAATAGAAACTTCGCCTGCTTTAATAGATACTTTTTGTGCTGCCTCAATAGAAACGTCTTTAATAGATTTTATTTCAACCTTTCCAACAGCATTTAACTCAACTTTTGCTCCTGCCTTTAATCTAATATTATTACCAGCAGATAAACGAATGCTATTTATCGAATCTAAAACAATTGTACCTTTAGATATCAAATTTATACGAGAAAATGAAGTTACCAAAAACATTCCCATAACATTTATATTAAAAAGACCCAAAACTGAAAATGCAACTGAATTAGCAAACACTGAATAAGGTCCACCAATACAACTCATAGTAATTGAACCAACCAAAGTTGTTAAAGTATAACATCCTAATATTAAAAGCGAAAACCAGTCTCCACAAAAAGAAATATATGCCATAAGAGCATGATTAGCAAAAGTTCCTATGACCTGCTCGCAACCAGGCAGACCTTGTATTTTGCTCATGAATTTTTGTGCTACTTCCATTGATAATCTTTCAACGGTCATTCCATCGTTATACTCGATAGAAGATCTCGCCATTGAACCTGGATAAAACGTAATTCCATTTCCACCTAAATAATAATTAGAAGTTCCAGAAATAATTTCATGTTTATTTCCGCTAAGAGTTGTCATTCTTGTACCCAATTGTTCTTTTAACAATTTTGGAGCAATAATATGAGCAATATTTCTTGAATGTAAAAATAAATAATTAGAAGAAGAAATTCTTAAGGCTTCATTGTATCTTTCGTTAAAAAATGAAATTTCATTCCAACCTGCTCTGTTTGTCCTTAAACTTTCATCATAAGCAAAGGATTTCATTATCATATTACCAGATGCTTTTTGAATATCATTAGTCTCAAAAGCAGATGTGTTTTTTATTTTCCCCAAAGCGCTTACTTCACGACAAGCATATGGAACTAAATCAGGAACAGCTGTGCCCTCCAATATATCTAAAAAATTAGAACTAGTCAAAGAAGAAACTTCATTTTCCAAGCTTTTTAACGCTTCTTTAGCTGCACCAGTAACTTGATCAAACAAAGAATTATCAGTTAATGAATTTTTTGATTCAGTTAAAGCGTTTGATTGCGAAACTTTTGCATACGGAATATCTGGTAAATTTGATTCAACGCTAGAAGCATATTCATCAAATAAATCAGAATACGAAGAGCTGATAACGATTGGATAATCCGGATTGCCTTCAACAAAGGCAACAGACACAATTTGTCCAACTCTTGGATATTGATAATTACCAGAAGAATTTCCAGAAGCCCCCCAATTAGATATAGGTATCCATCCCGATAAAGCCCTTGTATCCGAATTATTAATGCTCCAAATAGCCGTGCTATCTTGCAAAAAATCATCCACATTTGTAAACATTTTATCTTGCTCTGCACCATCTGAATATTTTGAAGATAAACCAGATAAATAAGAACTAACAGCTGTTTTTGCAATTGAACTTGCCACGCCCCCTAACAAACCAGCTACTGCAGATGTAATTGCTGAAGATGCATTATTAACAGCAGAAGTAGCAGCTGAAGATGCTGAATCTATAGCAGAACCAGCAACTGAAGATTGTGATCCAACAGCAGAACTAGCAGATGAAGAGCCATTAGATATGTTTGATGTAACAGATGAAGAAACATCGTTTGCAGTAGACGAAGTAGAATCTTTAACTAAACCCGACACAGCAGAATCAATTTGATCACCGATAAAACCAGGTGCCGATTCACTACCACTACTAATTGAAGAAGCTAAGCTTTCCCGAGATTGAATATAAGCCTCTTGAGCTAATTTAGCATTTGATAAGGCACGTTCTTTTTCAGCGGTCGTTCCTTCTTGAAAAGGAATCCAAGTAAACCTTACCTTAACACCACCTTCGGAATTTACATATAAACTATTTTTGGTAACTCCACAAACATATGCTTTTTTAGAATCTGTAACAACAGGAGTTTTAGTTTTTCTTTCTAGTCTATAAGTAGGTGTGCCTCCATTGATAACAAACCCCTCTAATTCATTTCTAATATACCAGCCAACTGTTTCTTTATATCTTAATTTTAGGGTTGATTTTTCTATAAAAAAAGATTGCGTATTTGACAAAGGAGAAATTAACGACTTAGAATTTGAATCTTGAGAGATAGTAAAATAATCTCCTGCAAACAATTTATAAGAAGTGGTCTCACAAGAAAATTTTGTATATTCAGTATTACTTTCTGTTAATTCTGCAACTTTTTGTAAAGAATCTATTTTAGTTTTCTTTAAAACCAGCCCTTTTTCATCAGAAACCTTAGAAATCGTATCTGTAATTAATTTTAAATCTATAATTTGATTAAAATTAAAGTTATCATGAATATCCGAAACTAATTGTAAAGAATTAGCTGTTGTAATAGATAAACCAGTTGAAACAGCTTGTGAATTTTTCACAGTAAACAAAGGTGCAGTTGATGAAAAATTATAAAAACAAAAATGCCCCTCTTCCTCCATCAACCTTAAAGCAAAATCAAAATCAGTTTCTTTATATTGAGTAACAACCTCTTTAGTTTTTAAATTAAAATCATCATTTAAAGAAGCAGTTGTATTATATGGCTTTAAAACCTCTTTTACAACTTCAGATTTATTTTTTTTATGAAAGATACAAGTCTTAATTTTCTGCTGAGCATTCCAAGAATCTGGCCTTAAAACAACTTCATAAACGTTTTTAGGCGTAGAAGACGTAGAATTAGAAGAAGATAAAACAAAAGATTCTCCTTTATAAACAAAAGAAATGATTTTAGCTTGAAAATTCTTAGCAAGATCACTGTTATTATATAAAAAACTAACGGTAATATCGTTTTGAGCCTCAGTAATAGTAGATTTTAAAGTACCGCTGGTTAAAACAAGCAAAACAATCTCAAAAGGGGCTGATAAACTGGAATTAATTTGCATTTTTATAACAGGACAAGTTGCACCTGAAATTTCCGTCTTACAAATAAAATCTGAATCTGATGTAAAGGGCCAATTTTTTTCCATCCAATTAAAAACGCTTGCCATTAGATATAACATTATCTCATTTTTTCATAAGAATAAATATATTATAAAAAACAAGTATTACGTTGATTTGCTTATTGTGTTATAATACAAATAGAAAAAAAAGAAAGGCAGAAAATAAAAAAATAATAAAAAAAAATTGATTTTTATATGAAAAAAATGAAAATAAAATTTTTAAAAGTAAGTTGCTATAATATAGATATTAAAGGAGAGCACATGAAAGCTTGCGATATAATTGAACTTAACCCATCCAGTGATTTTGACGCGAATAACAATACTTATAAACACAAAACAAAAGAAAACATCATTAATTTTGAACTTTATAAAAAATATCAAATAATTTTAATTACATGCTGATGTTTTTTTGTCTGTGTGTGTTGATTATTATTTGAATTTTTTAAGTGTATTAATGGATCATATTTAATATACAAGAGCAGATCTACAAGTCAGAAACATGACTCTAGAAGAAGCAGACGCAAAAATTTTCATTTTGTGATCATCAACATATTGCGATTATAAAATATAATGTTTTTTCTTATGGAAATTAAAACTCCTTCACTAAACCAATTCCAAACTCAATAAGGCATTTCTTTTATCCCTCACTTTAGCCGCTTCCTCAAATTTTTGCTCCTTTATCAATTTTTTCAACTCTTTATCAATTTGCTTTAACATTTTAGCTCTATCTTTAGCTTTTAAATGAATTAAGTCCGTTTTTTGTTCTAATTTAGTCAAAAATGGAGTAAATGCCTCGCTAATTTTTTTATTTAACTTCTGAGGAATAATGCCATTGTCTTTGTTAAACTTAATTTGTAACTCTCTTCGATTTGCCGTCTCTTCTAAAGCCGCTTTCATTGCATTAGTTTCTTTGTCTGCATATAAAATCACTCTTCCTTCCAAATGCCTAGCCGCTCGACCAATCATTTGAATCAACGATCGTTCCGTTCTTAAAAATCCCTCAAAATCTGCCTCAAAAATACAAATTAAAGCACATTCCGGAACATCAATTCCTTCTCTTAATAAATTAACACCAACAATAATATCAATCTCACCGGTTCTAAATTGATATAATTTTTCTATTCTCTCTAAAGTAGTTAGTTCTCCATGTAAATAAGCAACACTCAATCCATTTTTAGATAAATAAGAAGATAAGTTTTCAGCCGTTTTTTTAGTCAAAGTCAACATCAAAACCCGATCCCCATTTGATATAACTTTTTTAGCTTCAGCAATTGAATCTTCAACTTGATTTTGAGTTGTTTTAACCTCACAAACAGGGTCTAACAATCCAGTTGGACGTATAATTTGCCTCACAAAATTAGTGTTTTGCTTTTCATATTCACCAGGAGTAGCAGAAACAAAAACAGTTAAAGATCTCATTTTATCCCACTCATCAAACTTCATAGGCCGATTATCTTTTGCAGAAGGAAGCCTAAATCCATATTGAACCAAAGATTCTTTTCTAACAGAATCCCCCTTACTCATACCATCTATTTGAGGAATAGAAATATGGCTTTCGTCCACAAACAAAAGAAAAGGACGAGGAAAATACTCATACAAAGTAGGCGGATGCTCTCCCTGTTTTCTGCCAGTAAAATAACGAGAATAATTCTCAATTCCAGGACAAGAATGAGAGCTTCTCAATAAAGAAAGATCATATCGAACCTTTTCCTCTAATCTTTGAGCCTCAGCTAACTTACCATCTTCAATTAAAGAGGATAACTGAACAGATAAATCCTTTTCAATGTTGTGAATAGCAGAACTCAAACTAGCCTCCTGCATAATATGATGAGAATTAGGAAAAATAGTAACAAATTCTCGCTCTAATATACAACTTCGATTTAAAGGATCCATTTCTGTGATAGAAACAACCTTATTGTTCGTTATTTTAATTCGCCAAACAGTATCCATAAGATGAGAAGGCCCAATCCAAATAAATTCACCTTGAGCCTTGACCTTTCCTCTAAGAATATCAGCAGAAACTTCATAACAAATAGAATTTAACCGCCTAGTTAAATTTGCAGAACTAATTTTATCCCCCAATGAAAGTTTAAAAGCAGCATCTGTATAAGCTTCATAAGAACCAATACCATATAAACAAGAAACACTAGCAACAATAATAACATCTTTGCGCTCAATCAAACTGCGAGTCGCCTTGTGCCGCAATTGATCAATCGTCTCATTAATACTCGCCTCTTTTTCAAGATATAACCCTTGATGAGGAAGATAAGCTTCAGGACGATAATAATCATAATAAGAAACAAAATATTCAACAGCATTTTCAGGGAAAAAAGCCTTAAATTCCTCATAAAGCTGAGCAGACAAAATCTTATTAGGCGCCATAATTAAAGCAGGCAAATTAAGCTCCTGTATAATATTCGCCATAGTAAAAGTCTTACCAGAACCAGTAACACCAAGCAAAGTTTGCGTCTGAACACCATTTTTTATATTATCAGTAATTTCTTTAATAGCAGAAGGCTGATCACCAGCTGGAAGATAATCACTGATTAACTTAAACATAGGTAAATTATAACAAAAATTAACTCATATACAAACTGTGATAGAGCTAATAAACAAAAAAATAGTCCAATCTCTTATTTCTGCATTTTACATAAATAATATTTGGAGACTGCATCACGCTGCTCTATTGCCAATTTTGTTATTTTCAACAAATCCTCTATTCTTTCATCTAAAGATTCCTTTTCAGCCTTGAACTCCTCTTTCAAGCGCTCATTTTCAGCCTTTAACTCCGAATTAACTTGCGTTAAACCGCCGTTTTTTTGAAACTCTTTTTCAAGCCTTTCCAATTTTTCCTCAAGCTTTTTCTCTAAAGATTCCTTTTCAGCCTTTACCCCTACATTAACCTGAGTTGAGCCACTATTTTTTTGCAACTCCTTTTCAAAATACACAAAAGTTGACCTAATATAGTTTAAAAATTCTTGTATATGAGATTGATCAATAGCAGATTTTTTCATACTACTTTTCCTTTTGATAGAACTTGCAACGGTAGAACTTGCAACTTTACTTGCTCTCTGAGCTTTCATATATTCTCCATATTGTGGATATGTATTTTCCAACCTTTCATTTTCATAATGAACCCAATTGTCTAACATATTAAACGCACCTCGCACAAGTCCTGCATTACACGCCCTTTCAACCTCTTCAAGATTAAAAGCGGGTTTTTTATACGAAGCAAGATTAATATAAGAATTACCATCAGATGTTTCCACACATGAAGGAAAACCACTAGAAGTTTTTTTCCCCTCAGACACAGCCATATCAACAGAAGTAACATCCGAAGGTGCAGTAGCTTTTTTTCCACCCACCATATTAGGATCAGCATAAAAAGTAGTCAAAAAACCAACATCAGATTCTCTCTCAGAAAAACGACAAGTAAGAGTAGCAGGATAATTATCAGAGGAATTGCTATCCGATGAATCTAAAGATACAGCATCAGATTTGGGCGGACTATTCAAACACCCTAACAACAATAAAAAAACACTCTTTTTCATACCACTATTTTACAATGAATCAACAAATCAAAAAGAAAAACACAACCATTTTTTTTATCGCATTTTTCAACTAATCATAAAAAACAACATATTCTTTGCCAAGTTTTTGAATTTTTTTAATTAATGTTAACGAAGGATTAACAACCCCTATTTTACTAGAAGCTTCCCAAACAGGAATATCAACATAACTATCCCCAATATAAAAAAAAGGCAAATTATTGGTATACTCTAATATTTTTTTCAATTTATTTTCACCAACACAATTAAAAATATCATCAGAAGCAATATAACCTTCGAAAACAGAGAATTTTTCAACAACTTTAGAAGCAATATACTCATTTGAACCAGTAGCCAACACAATTTTAGAATCTTTTCGCTGTAACTCCAAAAACTCTAAAACTTTACCATTCACAAAAACATCTAAATTAAACAAATCGATATAAGAAGAAAGTAGCCGCTTACAACGAGCCCTCCCCTTAAACAAATAAAAAAACATAATTTTTAAAGCAAAAAAAAAGTCTTTTTTTAAAATATAAAAAAATAAAAACCAATTTATATTTAATTTAAAAAAAGTATTATCGAGGTCAACCATGATAAACATTTAATTTTCCTCCTGTAATAATCTCTAAACTATATCAAAATCTATAAAAAGAATCTATAAAAAAATTTTTAATTAAAAATTATAAATATCTATATTTTCTCCAGCAGATTCTTTCCAAAAAAACACAATTTCTTTAGGGTTCAAAGAAGCAAGCATATCTCGAGCCTGAGTTTCAAGTAAGTCCCGATCAATTTCTGGCCCTCTAAAACTATTAACATTACCCTCTAAATAACTTTTTTCAGACCTCAAACTCAAAAGATGTTGAGAAATAAGTTTAATAGCACAATCATTTTTATAAAAATCCAAAAACGCAAAATAAAAGAAGAACAAAAAAACAGATAAAAAGACCACCCCCAAACCTTTTGAAACGAAACTCATATCATAGCAATTATATACAAAAAAAAACTATATAACAATTTTAAAAAAGAAACGTTAATATTTTATATAGAAAAAAAAATGTATATTATATAAAGTATGAACATAAAACTTTTACTGTTTTTTTTAGTAAGTATAACAATAATGCTGTTTTACGTGTTTTTTAATAAAAACAAAAAAAAAGAACTTTTCATAGAGCTGTTCGAAGATAATAATCAACCAGCCTTTATAATTAACAATAAATCAAAGGCAATTGTGTGGTTTAATAAAAACTTCAATATTCATTTTCCTGAAATTTTAAAACATGATTCAATTAATAAATTAAACCCAACTTTTTTGCTAAAACACATAAAAATTTCAAGAAAAAAAAACGAATGGATAGCAACAAATACGCAATTAGATGAAGAAACAGGCGTAACGCTCTCACCAAGCAACAAAGCAGATTTCAAATGGTGGTTAGACCTGCCTTTTCCAATAGCAATTTTAACAAGTAATTTTGAAATAGAAGATGAAAACGATCACTTTAAAGAGCTAATACATAAGTCTCAATATAAAAATAATATCAATGAATTAAAAAATTTAATGGAAATTTCAAAACATAACAAAAACCATGAAATTATTTTATACTCTGCTGAAGGTGTGTATCCATCAAAAATTTGGATAACTCCATATAAAACCAAATTTATTATTTTTATAGAAAATAGAATTGAATATATAAAACTAAAAAACAAAGCACAAGAAAGCCAACACTTACAAATTTTAGGACAACTAACATCAAGCATAATTCACGATTTTAACAACTTACTAACATGTATTTGTGGATACACAGAATTACTAGAAGAAAAACTACCCCAAGATGAAAATTTAGAGCAAATAAATGAAAATGTAAAACAAGCAAAAAACTTATCAGAAGAATTATTGAACTTTATAAGAGAAAAACCAATTGAAAAAAGTCAAATAGAACCAAAAGTACAAATAAAAAAAATGGAAAATATGTTTAGAAAAATATTGGGAAGTAAAATACAACTAGAAATAACGGCAAACACAAATGGATCAATAAGACTTTCAGAAACACAATTAGAAAGAATATTGCTAAACATGGTTATAAACAGTCAAGACGCAATGCCCAAAGGTGGATTTTTCAAAATTACTACAAATGAAATTTTATTAAGCACCAGATTAAAAACAGAAAACGAAAAAACACTTTCCCCTGGAAAGTATTACGTAATAGATATAACAGATAGTGGGCCAGGAATTCCACCAAATTTAATCAAAAAAATTTTCCATCCATTTTTCACAACAAAATTAAAAGGAACAGGTCTAGGACTTTCATCCTGTTTAAAAATAATAGAACATGCAGGAGGAACAATAAAAGTCACAACATCAAACAAAGGAACGTCTTTTTCGATTTTAATACCATTAATTGAAAAAGAAACATCAAAATTAAACTTAAAAGACATAGAAAAAGACGCCGAAAAAAACAATAAAGAGCAAGAATCAAACCAAGAGAAAAAAACAATAATATTAGTAGAAGACGAAGAACCAATTAGAAATCTAGTCAAAAAAGCCTTAGAAAGTAAATATATAGTTCATGGATACAGTGATGGCAAATCAGCATTAGAGGCAATAAAAGAAATGAACTTTGACTGTTTAATTTCAGATGTAGTCCTGCCAGAAATAGGAGGAATTCAATTAGCAAAAGAAACACTAAACAAAAATAAAAACATAAAAATATGCCTAGTTTCAGGATACGATTTAAAAAGTATTAACGATCAATTACCGCAAGAAATAACGTACGTAGAAAAACCATTCACCTTAAAAAAATTAAAAGAAGTAATAGATAAATTGTTAAATAAAACTTAATAAAAAAAATACAAACTGTCATCCTTCTATTTACGATCAGTAAAAAAAATGATATTATTTATAAAATGTCCAACAGAACACGAATAACACAAATATTTTTTAAATTATTTCTTTTGCAAATAGTAAACAAACAAACATTTACAAACGCAGCACTTTTTTCTAATAGCCAACTAGAAAAAAAAGTTAAAGACCAAAAAGAAACAGTAACAAAAATGGAAGAACTAATAAAAAAAATAGAAGAAATAATAGAAAAAAAACAAAGCAATGAAGCAAATTTAGAAAACAAAAAAGAAAATGATCCAAAAGATGCAAAAAAAATTGTAAAACAAATAATAGAAGAAAATCAAGAAATAAAATTAGAGCAATTTTCAATTAATTTTTTGATGAAAATAATAGAAGTTTTAAAACAACAAATAGTAAAAATGAAAGTTAGCATGATACTGTTAATATTAACAACGAAATCTAAAGACTAGAAGAAGAACTAATTTTCCTAGAAATCCAAAAACCACTAATAATTGAAATAAAAAAAGTAGAAAAAACAATAGCTAAAAAATCCATTAAGTGAAATTGAATAGGAATATAATTAATCAAGTAAACATCTTCTGCAAATAAAGTAATTTTAAAAAAACGCTCTAAAAACTTAACCAAATTATTAATATTATACCCAATCAAAACACCCAAAATAGAACCAACAAAAACGTTTGTCAAAGCAATAATTAAAGAATATTTAAAAAAAACAGAAGAAATATTTCTATTAGTAGCCCCTAAAATTTTTAAAATAGTGATATCGTTCTTTTTAGAATTAATAAACATCCCAATAGCCAAAAGATACAACAAAGAAGCTAAAATGATAAGCATAAATAAAAGCAACATAAAAACATTCTGCTCAGACTTCATAACCTTCAAAACAAACTCATTCAAATCTTTCCAATGAAAAACAAATTTTTTGCTAACAGCCTTATTAAGCATTTGATATTGATGATCAGCACTTTTTAAATCAAAAAAACATTTAACTTTTTGAATTTTGCCAACACACCCTAAAACCCCTTGAAGATCAACTAAATTCATTAAAACACCGTTTTGACTAAGATCTTCAGACTCAAACTTTTGAATTTTAACGATTTCACAAGTAACGCTTTCGGGCAAAATAAAAAATGGAGCAGGAGCAACAATAGGAACAATAATAGTAATAATATCAGTAGGCTTATAGTGCATCAAATCAGCTAAATTCTTACTAACAGAAATTGGAATATGAGTAGAATCAATGTTTTTTAAAGAAGCACAAGATGAAGCATATAAATAAACAGATGTAGAAGTTGGCCCACAAGTAATTAATCCACTAGCTTCAACAATTTTTTCTGTTTTAACCTTATTCAAAATGGGCTCTAACTCTTTATAGTCAAAAGGCTCAGAATCTGTAATAACCACATGACCAGAACTTTTGGTAATTTTTTCAATCAAAGCATCTTTATAACCTCTAAAAATAGAAAAAGAAATAATCAAAAAAGCAACAGCAATAGTTGAAGTAACAATAGAAATTTTAGTAGCTAAATTAACAAATTTATCTTTTTTATAAGATCTAAAATACCTAAAAGCAATAAAACTTGTCCACGACATACCTCACAAATACTAAAAAAAGAAAATTTAATCTAGATTGTCAAAGCAAAAAGGAAATATAAAATTAATAAGATCCATTTATATTGAATTTTTTTATATTTTATAAAATAATTAAAATAATGATAAATCTAACGAGTGTATCACACAACTTCGGAAACAATAATGTTTTAAGAGGAGTATCTTATAAATTTGAAAAAAACAAATACTTAGTAGTAGGCCCATCAGGAGTAGGAAAAACAACCTTATTAAATATAGTGGGATCAATAATCAAACCATCATACGGAAAAGTGGAATCAAACTATAAAGTAGGAATGATTTTTCAAGATTTCAAGCTTTTAAATGATTTTACAGTAAAAGAAAATATAGAGCTTCCATTGCAAATAAACAATTTATCAACAAAATACACAGAAATAATTAATTTATTGGGAATTCAGCACTTAATAAATCATTATCCAGATGAAATTTCAGGAGGAGAAAAACAAAGAGTAGCAGTAGCAAGAGCATTAGCATCCGGAGCAGAATTTATAATAGCAGACGAACCAACAGGAAATTTAGACTTAGAAAATACAAAAAAAATTCTAGCAATATTTGAACATATCCATAAAAAATTTAACATAGGATTCCTAGTATCAAGCCATGACTCAATTTGGGAAAATTTTTGCAACATAAAACTATCAATAGAAGATGGCGTTCTAACATGTTAGTACCATTAAGAGTTTTTTCAGCTCACTCACTTTTAGAAAGTTCAATAACATACGAAGAAGCAACACAATATTGCAAAAAAGAAAACATTCCATATATAGGAATATCAAACAACAATTCAATGTTCGGTCTTTTTAAATGGACACAACAATTAACAAAAAATAAAATCAAAACAATAACAGGTTCAGCAATCAAAGTAAATGAAGGATACATCTGGTGTTATAGCCTAAACGAAGAAGGATACATAGAACTTTCCAATCTTTTAACAAAAAGCTATTTGCATGAAGAAGGAAAACTAAACATTCAAGATATAAAATTAAAAAACTGCTATATATTATGTGATTTATCAATATCAGAAGAAGAAATATCTTTTTTATCAAGAAATAACGAAATAGGAATAGCAATATCAAGACAAGAAAGAGATGCAAAAGACGAACAAGAATTATTAAATATAGCAAAAAAATTAGATCTACCAATAATAGCAGCACCAAAATGTTATTTTAAAGAAAAAGAAAAAATATTAGAAACAGATTGTTTATGGTGCATAAAAAACAATACATTTGTACAAAATGAAGATAGAGAAAGAGTTTATGAAGATGAGTATCTAAAATCCCAAGAAGAATACAAAAAAGATTTTCAAGATATACCATGGGCAATAGAAAACACAGAAATTTTAGCAAAAAAATGCAATTTTCAAATAAAAGAACACGCACCAAAAATGCCCAAAATTAAATGTGAAAACCCGAAACAATTATTTTTAGAAAAAGCACAAAAAGGCTTTGAAAAACGATTTCAAGAAAACATGATGTTAAACATAGAGGAAAAATATCATGAGGAATTAAAAGAAGAATATAAAAAAAGATTAGAATATGAAATAGAAGTTATAAACAAAATGGAATTCGCTGAATATTTCTTAATAGTCTCAGAAATAGTACAATGGAGCAAAAAAAATGGAATAATGGTAGGACCAGGAAGAGGATCCGGAGCAGGATCATTAGTAGCCTACTCATTAGAAATAACAAGCATAAACCCAATGCAATTTGACTTAATGTTTGAGAGATTTTTAAACCCAGATAGAGTATCACTACCCGATTTCGATATAGATTTCTGCCAACAAAATAGATACAAGGTAATAAACTTCATAAAAGAACGCTTCGGAGAGGAAAACGTCGCACATATAATAACATTTGGATCATTACAATACAGAGCCGCCTTAAGAGATATAGGAAGAGTACTTCAGTTACCATACGGAATGATAGACGATTTATGCAAAAAACTCCCAGCGCCATTCCAAGGAGTCGCCCCAACATTAAAAGAATTAAGAAAAAATGGAGTATTAAAAGAATTAATAAACAATGAAAACGAGCAGCTGTTTCAATTAGCAGAAAACGTAGAAGGCCTGCCAAGACATTCATCAATGCACGCAGCAGGAATAATAATAACAGATAAACAAATATCAAACACATGTCCACTGTATAAAGATCCAAACGTAGAAATGCCAATAACGCAATTCGATATGAAAGAAACAGAGTCAGTTGGTTTAGTAAAATTCGATATTTTAGGCCTAGCAATGCTTTCAACACTAACACAAACATTAGAATTTTTAAAAAGAAAAAATATAGAAATAGATTTAGAAAACTTAAAATTAAAAGATCAACACATATTTAAAATGTTAGAGGAAGGAAAAACAAACTCAATTTTTCAATTAGATAGCCCAGGAATGAGACAAGTACTAAAAGAAATAAAACCAACCCGTTTTGAAGATATAATCGCAACAACATCACTATATAGGCCAGGTCCAATGGCAGAAATACCAAAATTCATAGCCTCAAAAAACGGAACCAATTCAATAGCATATGAATACCAAGAACTAGAACCAATTTTAAAAGAAACCTACGGAGTAACCGTATATCAAGAGCAAGTCTTAGCAATAGCAAAGCAACTAGCAGGATATTCATTAAAAGAAGCAGATATATTAAGAAGAGCCATGGGTAAAAAAAATCCAGTAGAAATGGAAAAAAATAAAAAACAATTCGTATCAGGAGTTCTAAAAATATGCAAAGGAACAGAAGAAAAAGCAGAACAATTTTTCGAAAACCTATCAAGCTTCGCAAGTTACGGGTTCAACAAAGCGCACGCAACCTGTTATAGCATGATAACCTATCAAACAGCATATTTAAAATATTACCACACAATCGAATTTTTATGTTCAGCAATGATATATGAAATAAATTTAGAAAAATTATCAGAAATTATCCAAGAAGCAATAAACTTTAAAATAAAAGTAAATAAACCAGATATAAACAAATCAAACATCAATTTTGATATAATAGAAGACTCAATTTATTTCGGACTAACAAAAGTAAAAGGAGTAGGAGAAACAGCAATAACAATAATAAAAGAAAGAGAAAAAAACGGAGCATTCAAATCAGTAAAAGATTTTATAAAAAGAACAACCCCAAACAAAAGAGCAATAGAAAACTTAATTTTAGCAGGAGCATTTGACGACTTAAACAAAGAAGAAACTATAAAAACCCAAAGAGCAAAGCAACTAAACGAATCACAAGAAAAAATAAATAATACAATGTCTTTATTTGATGATTTTGAAGAAGAAATCCACCCATTAACAAATATAGAAATAGCAAAAGAAGAATTTGATAAATTAGGCTATATATTTTCACAAGAAATGTTTGATATAAACTCAGAAAAATTAGGAATAACAAATTCAATCCATAATATAAAACATACAGGCATAGTTTACGCATTTGGAATAAAACCAATCATCAAAAACACAAAAGATAATAAAAAAATCTTCGCCTATGAATTTTTTGAAAAAAACGGACTACAAAAACTATTTGCAAATGAACAATACGAAAACAAATCAGAATTCCTGTTTCTAGAAATAGAAAAATTACCAAATAGATTCATAATAAAAAAAATCACAGAAGAAAAAAAATACTTAAAAAAATTCAAAAAAATATTCATAAAAACCAACAATACAAAAGAATTAAAAAAAGGAGAAACCTCAATTTACTTAGAAACAGGAAGCACACCAAAATTCATAGACAACTTCGAAATAACCACAGAATTTCTAATAAACAACTCAAATATAATCACATTTATTCAATAAACACGGAAACTCCGTAAAAAAAAAGAGCATTTGTTTGTTTTCCTAATAATCAATAAATATTAAAATCACAGTATGAAGAAGAATATATTAGGATTATTAGGATTGTGGTTAATGAGCCCACCCAAGCAGCAAACTGCAGCTCCGGAAGTTACCCCCAAAACTTCCCCCTCTTTGCAGCCTATGCGCTCCGATCAAGGCGTTTCTCCAGATGGCTCAGAAGATGAAGGTTCTGAGGTTCAAAAACTAAGAAAGGAAAACAGGATGCTAAGGAAACAATTGGTAGATAATTATTTCGCTGAAATAGATGAACATTGCGCTAGAATAGATGCAACAATAAGAATGTCGGATCAGGCACTAGAACGATCTAACAAGCAGATTGCATACTCAGAACAAGTACTTGCTGACAGCATAGCATATAGAAAAGCAAGAGGGATAAAATAAATGAATAATTTTAAATATATATCCCTTTTTCTTGTTGCAACTTTAAGTGCAACACCCACTGTGAATCCTACAGATTTTTTTTCAAATATCGATTCCAGGTTAAATGATGAACAAAAAATTCAGTCAGCTGAAATTCAAACACATATCCAAACTTTATCAGAAAAAGTTCAGGAACTTAAAACAAGAAATAGTCTGCTAGATGAGCGATTAGCTAATAGCACTAAAAATATTTTTAATTATGAACAACTAAACAATAAATTAACCGCAGAAAATGTAAACTTAAAATCAGAAAATAAAAGAATAGAAAAAGAAAACACAGAACTCAAACAACAACCATTTCTCCCAAGAACAGCCGCAGGCTGGGCAGGATTAGGCTTAATAGTTTTAGGAACCGTTTTAGTAATAAAAATGTACTATACACTATATTGCTAATACGACCAAAATCATTTCAATAAAAATTCCTAATAAACACTATAAAATAACTGAGATATAACCAAATTTATTCAATAAACACGCAAACTCCGTAAAAAAAAAGAGCATTTGTTTATTTTCCTAATAATCAATAACAATAAATATTAAAATCACAGTATGAAGAAAAATATATTAGTATTATCAGGACTATGGCTAATGAGCCCACCTAAATCAGATCCTGTATCTACAGAGTCATCTGTTAACAACAAGTCTAGCGATTATCCTCCTACTGTTGTTTGCAATCTTTCCGAAAGATCATCTAATATGAATTTTTTATCTAATTTTTATGCAGGTTCTAACCCAGACGAAAAAAAGGTTACCGCACCAACAAATATATCTTCCGGTCCTTCTTCCGCTCCAAATTCAACAATACCCTCCGTTATTCCATCAAAGTCACCTTCTAACACCCCTTCAACTATCCCATCCGTCGTTCCATCAAAGGCACCTTCTATTGCCCCATCTAAGCCAACGTCCTCCGATCAAGGCGTATCTCCAGATGGCTCAGAAGATGAAAAGAGTCCCCCTCTAACTCAAGAAGAAATCCTAACCCAAGAAATTAAAGAATTAAGACAAAAAGTTAGAACACTTGAGAGAGAAAAGCATGCTTTAAGAATGAAATGGCTAGACGCATGTCAAGCTAGTTCAAAGAACACAATGATAAGAGCAAACCTGGAATCAGAGAAATTTAGAAGTTTGAATGAAAATTCAAAAAAAGTAATTGCTGAAAGCAGAACATATAGAGAATCAAGAGGGATAAAATAAATGAATAATTTTAAATATATATCCCTTTTTCTTGTTGCAACTTTAATTTAAACACTCTCTGTGAATTCTACAAATTTTTTTTGAATAAAATGTAAAAAACATCAAATTTTGATCATTTTTCAACGCTTTTTAACTGTTTTTTAATGATTTTTAAGCCTTTTTAAACACATTTTTTATAAAATTTAGTATCAAACCTTGTTGATATAGAATAAGATTTCCCCTAAAATAAATATATGCAGTTTAATAGACAAGTTTTTTTGAATATTCTTGCGAATCATCAATCAAACCTAGATAAAAAAGCGATAAATCCGATCTTTTCCTCAATTAAGTTAATAACAAATGATAAAGAATTAAAAATAATTTCAACAGATGGACAAAGATATTTAGAGCAAACAATGGAAGGATCATTCGAAAACTCGAGCCTTTTCATAAATGGAATTACCTTATATGAAATATTAAAAAAAAGTAAAAGTGAAAGTTTCATGATAAAAGAAACATTCGAATTTTACAAAATTTTAATTGACAATGCGGAATTCAAGTTTTCAAAACAAATTACATCAGAATTTCCAGAATGGCCAAATGAATACGAAAACAACTGTAAAATAAAAGCAGACATCTTATTAGAAGGGCTAAAGACCGTAAAATGGGCCGCATCACTAGAAGAAGCAAGACCATCTCTCACAGGAGTTTGTTTTGATTTTTGCAACAACGTATTAAACTTATGCTCAACAGATAGCCTTAGACTGGCTATTTTCAAAATTTTTGATAATTATTTTTATACAAAAAAAATCATATTAGGTAAAAAATCCATCACTGAATTAATTAAACTTTTAGAAGATTTTGGATCCACAGAGATAAATTTTTATGTTGGAACAAGTGTAAAAATAATTGGAAAAACAAACAACTTAAAAACAACCTGGAAATCTTTATGTATCAATGGGAATTTTCCGAATTACGAAAAACTTTTATCTGATAAAAAAATTTTCAATGCTAGTTTTGTCTGCAATGCGCAAGAAATACTTGAAATAATCACGAGAATCATGGTTGTTTCTAATCAACACCAACACACTTTAATATTAAAATTTAAAGAAAAAGAAAATTCAAAAATATCCGCAGAAAACGCTATATCTGAAGGAGAGGATATATTAGTTGGAGAGTATACGGGCAAAACATTAAAAATATTATTTGACGGTAAATTTTTAGAAGAAATGCTAAATAACATTGATGGCAAAATTATTTTTGAAATTACCGATCCTTTTTCTCCAATCAACATAAAAAAAATCGAAAACAATGGAAGTTTGTTTATTTTAGCACCAATTAGACCAGATTTATAATTTTAAAACATAAAAACAGTTTGACTTAGCGTGAAAAAAATTTTTATATGCTGTTTTTAACCATATCTATCGACCATACTTAATTAATGCAAAAAAACAATCACAACCCTCAACCATACTGAACATTTAACGCAAAAAAACTAAAACCATTTTTTTATTTTGTGTTTATTTAAATACTGCCCCACTGCCGAAAGAAAGTTTGATAACTCAACACAAAAAACATCGTTTTCATAACTGTTCTCTAGTTTGCACTTCGTAATAATAGATGAAAAAATTTCAATATTTTTAACGCTAAAATCAGATATTTTACCTTTAAATTTGGTAAACAAATCATTTAAAGAAACAAAAATTTCAAAAAACACCCTGCTTTTCAAGGTTGATTCAACTTTTAACAAATCGGATTTAATTTTTTCATAAGAAGCAGAATGATTATGCTTTATATAGCTGTTAATATAGCTAATAAACTCTTCTTTCACAATCTGAATTTCACTTTTCATAAATCTAACTTTCTTAGATATGTTATCTAAATTATCAATATTAAATTCAGACATCAAATCATAAATTTTTTTGATGTTTTCAACGGATATTCCGCAAAATTCAGCAAGAAGAATTAAGTTTAAAAGTTGTTTTTTATTTCCATCAAAATTTTCAACCAAATTTTTTAAAGCATCAAGAAAAGGCGTCTTGGAATTTTTAAAACTATCTAAAAAATAATTTAATAAGAAAAGATTGTTTTTTTGATTTAATAATTCACAATAATTTTCATATAAAGATGCAAGACTTTGATTAAAAAAAGTTACAGAATTTTTATAGCTTTCAAAAGAATCAAAAGAAGCTCCTAATTTAGATAAAGAGCTAAGCAAAAGATCTTGATTGTTTTTAACAACAAAATCACGCCCATAATATAAATAATTGGCATCTACATGTTTTTTTTCATAATATTTAATCAATTTATTGCTTTTATTTTTTAGAATCTCATGGTTCGCTTCAATTAAAACAGTCTGCTTTTCTCCAAGAGAATGTTTTTTAACTTTATCTATAATAAATGGCCAATCTGATACAAAATTCAACATATTGGGATAAATTATTATGTTGTTAATTAACGTTTTATAATTTGCATATTGATCTTTATTTTTCATAATATTTTGAATCATTTCAATTTGAAATTTTATATAATCTAAATTTTGAAAAAACGCAAAAACGCTAATGTTTTTATCTTGAAATAATTTTTGTTTATTCTTCAACTCTTTACTTAAAAGTGTTTTTGTTTTTTTTATTATAGTTTTTATGTTTTTTAAATTTTTTATATCATAACGCTCCATAAAGTTCATTCGATATTTTTCAATATTTTTTAAAGCTTTTGAATAAATATATTGAAAACTAAAAATTGAAGAATAATTTTTTAATTCATCTGAAGAATTTTGATTATGGTTATATGAAACAAAACTATCTTTTTCCAAACAATTAATAAAAAAATCTTCTATGTCAAAGCCTTGATATATAAAACCTGATGCAATTTTTTTCAAATTTTCAGGCATTTTTTCACTTCTATATAAAAGAGTTCCACAATACTCATTTATAGGTAGTTTTCTATTTAATTGTGGTGATATGGTTCTTTTTTGAACCCCATCTAAAAATTCATTTAAAGTTTTGTGATGATCATTCAACCTTCTTTGATATTTTGAGCCTAAAACTTCAGATACCTCTTTATCATTCTCCGCTGCTTTTTTTGCAATAAGCTCATTTTCTTTTTTTATTTCATCAGCTTTAACAGATTTTTGTAATTCTTCTTTTATATAATTGTTTTTTGTCTGTGTTAATAAATTATATGTAGATAAATATAGTTGTAAGGTGTTAAAATGCTCTCTGTTTTTATTAAGAGATTTTATTGTATCTGATTTTAAATGTGTTTTAAATGCTGACTTTAAATAAGATTCATTAAAATTAAAGTTTTCTTTTTGCAAATTACGTTTAAAAAGTTTTTTATTGGTTAAACCTTGGTTGGTTATGATAAGATCATTAAATTTTTTATATAAATTTTCTTGAGAATTACAAATGGTTAGTATGTCTAAAGAGGAATCTAAAATGGCGTTTATAATTTCATTGTTCAATACAAAATTCACGTTTATTTTTTTTCCTTTTTGAAGTTCAATAAAATTATTTAATATTAAAAAAATTTTACATTTGTCTAAAACTTTTTTATAAAACAAAGTTTTATTAGCCTCTGTATTTTTTGATTTTTTCTTTAAACACTGTTGGAACTCATTTAACCACATATTGGCAAATTTGTTTTTCTCTGCAGCTTTTTCTAGTTTTTCATGAAAGCTAGCAAAATTTAAATTTTTCAAATCATATATAGACTTAATGTTATCAGCGTTTTGGTTTGATTTTAAAATTGCGCCTAAACTTATATCGTTAGATTTAACCTCAATCTTCATCAAATCAAAAATTTCAAAAGCATATAAATCAAACAAAAATTGTGTTTTATTTTCATATTGAGAATATGATGAATATTTTAGCTTATCTGCAACAGATAAGAACAAATCCATTTTTTGCTTTTGATGCTCTTTTCTATAAGCCTCAATAAACTCTTCTAATTTTTCTTTCTTAGGGCGACGAATGAATTGCAAAGATTCTACAAATTTTCTGCAACCAGATAAAGATTCATCTACATATGCAAAACATTCATCTACAGGTACCAAACATTTTACACAGGGTTTTTTTAAGCTATCTTTATTAAAATTTTTACATCTCAATGAAGCTAAAAAAGCTTGAACTCCTTTAAGCTGTTGCTCTTTTTCTTTTAAAAAAAAATCGTTTAATTTAATATATTGATTACTTATAAAAGCATTTAAAAGCCTGAAATTTTTTTTGTTTTTATTTAGATCTGGCGCACTTATTTTTTTCATTCTCAGCTCTAGCTCTGCAATAGGGCACAGAGAGTTTTTTATCTTTGAATTTCTACCGTATAAAAAAACATCGCGCCTTTCATTGTTTTTTTTTCTTTTACTTTCATTTTCACTGGAAGAAAAAGGCTGTTGTTGTGTAGACGGTTGTTTTTTCAAAGCCACACCATCACTAAACAACTTTCCCTTATTGCCTTGGCCCTCACAAAGCGACGTGCTTAGTTGGCATCTTCCCTTATTTAGTTCAGAGCCATGATATGAATTTAAATCTTGTAAAATATGATCTGTTTCGCTATGTAAAGATATATTGTCATCAAACATCAACTCATTATCAAGATCATATTCTTTCATCTTTTTATTTTTCTTTATTTTATTTTTTTCTATAGGCAATATATTTTTTTTACCAAGCTTAATAAAAGACTTATAAGAGCCAATAAGCTCTAATTCACAATGTTTATAAAAATAAGATACTCCCAAAGAAAAAGACTTGTTTATCAATCCAGCTCTAAACATATAATTTTTATATTTCAAACCTAAAAAAGCAAAAAAATTTTTTTTACGAAAACTACAAGATAATTCACAAAAAATTTTATTTAAAAAATGTATTCCACCTAAACTAATATCTATAGCACCATAAGTATTGCAATGTAATTGTAAAAAAACATTATTAGAACGCTTATAGTCAAACAAATAATATCTCCCAGAACCCCAAAAAACATTAAAAGAGTTTAAATTAAAAAATAAAAAAAAAATAATAAATGTTTTTTTCATAAAAAATATATTAATAAAAAAAAATGAATAACTTATGAATTTAAAAAACTATTTCTTCTTTATTAATTTTTTATTTAAACAAAAAACCCTTTAACTTAAATAAAACACTATTAGATTTTTCTTCCTCTTCATTCGGCAAAAAAGAAGCTTTAATTTCAATATAATAAGAAAAGATCAAAAAAGCTTCTAATATTTTATTTTTTAAATATTTTTCAATATTATCTGATTTATAATTTTTCAAGCATTCCTCTTCAAACGAATAGTTAAAATTTGCAAAATCATCATTTGCATTTTCAATTTTGTTTCGAACTTTTTCTAAATACTTTTCAAGATTATTAATTTGATTTGTAGAAAAAAAATCAAAAACTAAATTAGTGTTTACAGCAATTTTATATAATGTTTTTAATGAGGTTATCAATAAATTAATTTGTTTTTCAAAATCTTTCATTAAAATTAACTGTTTTTTGCAATTTTGTTTTTCAATTTTTTTTGAATTAGCTATTTTTTGAATTTTTTGTATTGTTTCATGTAAATCTTTTTCAATTTTAAAAAGTTTTGTGTTTTCCTCAAAATATTCGTCATTATCTTGCAGATTGTTTTTGTTTTTGATTATTATATTTAATAAATCTTGATCCAATTCGTTCAAAAAAGAGTATTCTGGAATAGAAAAACTAAAAATTTCATTAAAATTTTTTGTTTTAGAATATAATAAAGCTGAACCTAAATTTATATTCATTTTTTTTATATAATAATTAAAAGAAACGATAGCGCCAAAAGACAAATTAGGCCTAAATTTTGAATATGTACAAATAACACCAATATTAATTGGAAAATCCCAGGTTCTAAAAGAAACCAAACAGTTCAGCCCAATATACTTTATTTTTTGCAAATCATGTATTTCCAACAAAACATTAGAGCCAACATAAAAAGATTTAATAGAAAAAAAATCTAAAATATCAAAAAAAGCACCAAAAGAATATAATTTTTTTTTAAAATTAAATTTTTCATCAAAGCTTTTAATCCCTAAAGAAAAACCAAGCTTAAAATTATTATAGTCTAAAAAACTCATTCCCAAATCTGCATTTGTATAAAATAAAATTTTAGAGTTTGAAAAAAAAAACAAAAAAAATATGAAAAATTTGAATCTCATAATAAAAAAATATCATTTTTTTAAAAATAATAAGTTAACTATCATTATTTATTAAGCTGCGGCTTCTTGAGAAGATCCGTTAGAAGATGCACCTTCAGATATTTCTGCTGTTTCACCTTTTTTAGCTTTTTCTATTACTTCATTTGCTATCTCAACAAGATTAAACGAATTCACTGAAATTGCCTCATAAACTTTTCTGCTCTTTTCATTAGCTTTTTTTTGATCTTCTGTTAAATCAGAAGCAGAAATTTTTTCAGCATTATCCAAAACATAAACCTTATTAATAATATCGGAAACAGTTTTATCGCTTATATCTTTAGCTTTAGCTGCTTTATGGTATCCAACAGAAAACAATGCTCCAACTTCTACACAATCAATTACTTCAGCTTTAGGCATAAGAACAATGCTGTATGTAAATGCTCTAGTAATGACGCTGGTTTCTAAGCATTTAACTTGAATACCAACTGAGAAATAGTAAGCTGTATCTACTGCCAAAATACCAAAACCACCTTTAAGATAACCAATAGCAGCTTCATTTAGTTTTTTATAATCAGCATTTTTTGTTTCGTCGAATTTTTGTTTTTGACCCAATAAAGCACCACCCATAAATCTAAATCCTGTTATAGCACCATAATTCATAGGCACAACTACTGTAGCACCGATAAACGCATTAATTTTTTTAGCAAATGAATATTCAGCTCCCAAAAAAGCACCGACTGAAAATGATTCTAATCCATAAAGATAACCTGCATAAGCACCAGCTGCCCAAGCAAAATTACTTGGAGAAATATCAGCCTTTTTATCTTCTGAGAAAGCAAAAAAAGGAAGTGTTAACAATATGTTTTTTATTTTATTATTCATAAATTGACCTCTTTATAAAGGCTAATAAATTTTATAAAAAAAAACAAGCCTCTTTTTATTCAAGAAAAATTTTATAGAGTAGGCCTTTCATAAATATAGGCAGCACCAAAAGAAAAACGAATGTGATCTGATAACCTAATAGCACAAAAAACTTTAAAACGCCTCAAGCCAAAAAAAGAAGGAAAAAAGAAACAAGACAAACCATTAAAATTTAAATCCTTCTGACCTATGATCAATTCGTAACACAAACCAGAAATAAAGATAGAGTCTAAATAAAAACTCTCCAAAATTGAAAAGCTTTCTTTCTTAATGGAAAAACCAACACCAACAACCACACTCACTAATTTTTCTTTAGATAGACAAGCCCAATCAAGACTTAAAGAAACATGAAATGGAAAACGCGTCTCAGTGGCAACACAGTAAAAACCACCTACTTTTAATCTTAATCCTTCAAGAAACTGATTTGCTTTGTCGGCATTATTAAGAGCTTCTTCAATTATTGGACCTTTTTCATTTACACAACTTCCAATTTGATCCATAATATTTTGAGCTGTTTGCATGGTTTCACTCACTTTTGGTACTAATCCCTTTAAATCAACCAAGAGCTCGCTCAATGGCTCAGCAGCGCTTTTTAAATTCTCTGTAACTTTATCCGCAGATTCATTCACTTTTTTTTCTATCTGAGTTAAAACTTCTGACGCTGTGTTAACACAATCAACACAAGCATTTTTTAATGGAGCACACTCTTGAAAGAGCCCATGTAAAAAATAATCTATAAAATTTTTATCTAATTCACTAAACTCCAAAGTTGCTGATTCTTGTTGATTTGCATTAGGTGGTGCGTTTAAACAAAAATTACTATAAAAAAAAGAAAAAATTTTAATACCTTGTTTTATATTCTCCCATATTACTTTTTTATCCATAGACTCTCCCTTCCCTTCTATCAAACTAATTATATCATCAAAGCTCTTTTGCTCTTTTGCTTTAAAAAAATTAAAAAAATTAAAAAAATCTCCATCTTTAATATATTTTTTTTTAGTTTTTTCTTTCATTACTGTGCAATATGCAGAAGTAAACATCAAGACAAATAAATTCATATTAGAAAAGTCTTTTATTAATTTTTTATATATTTCAATAAGCTCTGGACTAATATTTTCAACTTTTTTGTTTTTGTTCAAAAAAAAGACATTAAAATTTTTGTCAACTTCGATAAAATCAAAATAAGAATACTCATTTTCTTGATTTAAAACATAATGAAAATTATATTTATCTCCATCTTTTTTAAAAAATTTAATAGGAGTGAAAAAAAACATTAAATATGGAATACAAAATTCAAAAACCGGCTCTTTAAATTTTTTAATTTGCTGATTTACACTAGATCTATTTAAGTACCAAACCCTAACAAGGGCAGGTAACATGTCTTCAAGAGACGGACTAGCAATATTAACAAAAAAAAATAACAATATAGCGTTTTTACAAAGCACGACCTTTATTATATCAAATTATTAATTGTTTTTCCAACTTGGAACATAAACTTGCGCTATATCATACTCTTTTTTCACACTTTTTTCGTTGTACTCTTTGGGCTTTTTCTTCCAACTTGGTATATATTTTTCAGCTTTATTAAGAGGGATTTTCGCATCTTGTTGACTATAAGTGTAGCTGGGGTTGTTTTTTTGAGTTTCTTCATTATCCTCTTCATCATAACTTAAAACATCATTATCATTTTCAATGCTATTAAAATCAGAAGATTCGTTTTCTTTCGATTTTTGATGATAATTTGATCTATTAACAAAGTTCACTTTATTTTTAGATACAGTTTGTTCAATAAATTCTTCATCTTGTTCAATTGGCCTAGAACGCTTTTTGTTTCTTTTGTTTTTTTTATGCAAAGGTTTTTTTGTAGGAACTTCATCTAAATCCAAATCATCATTTGTCTGTAAGTTTTCATAGTTTTCTTCTACCTCTTCTTTTTCATCATCTTGCTTAAGCTCTCGATTTTTTTTATTTTTTCTATATTCTTTTTTGGAACTCTTTGCATGCCTTTTGTTTTTTTTATGCAAAGATTTTTTTGTAGAAAATTCATCTAAATCTAAATCATCATTTATATGTAAGTTTTCACAGTTTTCTTCTACCTCTTCTTTTTCATCATCTTGCTTAAGCTCTCGATTTTTTTTATTCTTTGTCCTGTTTTGATTCATTTTTTTTTGAGATTTGTTGTTTTTACTTTTTTTCTCATCAACCCCTTCCTTTTTTATATTTTTTTCATCTTCTTTTTTAGAATGTTTTGTGTTCCTTTTGTTTTTTTTGCCATTTTGGGGTTTTTTGTTTAAAAGAGCTTTTTTATCTACTTCTGATTTGTTTTCATTATTTTTTTCACTTGGTTCTGTGTGTTTTTTTTGGTTTTTAATTTTGCTATTACTATTTAAATTTTTTTTATTTTCTAATTTGTTTTTTTTTGTTTTCTTTTTTGGACCATCTGTTTTTTTAGATCGTGGTTTACTTTTGAGGTTTCTATTAGTCTTTGTCTTTTTATTTGTTTGAGTTGTTTTTTTATTATTTTGAACCACCAATTCATCATCTATCTCCTCTTCTTCGTTTTCATTAAAATCACTTGCACTATTTTTCTTATCTTTATTTTCTTGATTGCCATTATTTTTTTTAGAAACGGACGTTTTAGCATTTTTCTTTTTGATATTTTGATTTTTTTCCTTGGCTTTCTTTTCCTTGGCCTTCTTTTCTTTGGCCTTCTTTTCCTTGGCCTTCTTTTCTTTGGCTTTCTTTTCTTTGGCTTTCTTTTCTTTGGCCTTCTTTTCCTTGGCCTTCTTTTCTTTGGCCTTCTTTTCTTTGGCTTTCTTTTCTTTGGCCTTCTTTTCCTTGGCCTTCTTTTCTTTGGCCTTCTTTTCTTTGGCGTTCTTTTCTTTGGCCTTCTTTTCTTTGGCCTTCTTTTCTTTGGCCTTCTTTTCCTTAGCCTTCTTTTCTTTGGCTTTCTTTTCTTTGGCCTTCTTCTTCTTTTTAGAAGCAGATTTCTTTTTAGCCTCTAAATGGAAACTATTACCAGACTCAAAAACAATAAAAAATAAAAAGAAAAAACATAAAAATATTTTTTTCATTTTGCTTAAAATAGACATATAGACATAATAACAAAAAAAGATTTATTTTTTTTTAAAAAGAATAATTCAAATCAAGGTTTACACGCGTTTCTTCATAAACAAAAAAATAACTAATTCCCAAGTAAAGTTTTTCATTAGAAAAAGAGAAAACAAAACTATAATTTTTATATACATTGAAACAAAAAGAAAATAAAATTACACTATTAAAAAAATAATGAATTGACAATATTAAACTATTAAAACAAAAAGAAACAGAGCCTCCAAATAAAATGTTTTCAACGCTTGATTTAAATCCAAAACCAAAAACAAACTGTTTGTTTAAAAACTCAAAACAGAATTTATCATGACCAAAAAAAATATTTAAATTAAAATTTTTAAAGTTGTCTAAACTATTATTTTCTAAAGACTGATTTTTTTTAGCTTTATTTTTTGTCAGATTTAAAACTTGATTATTGTGGGAACTTTCACAAAAACTAGAACAACCTTCACTTAAATCATCTTCTAAAAAAAAACTCTGTTTTTTTTCATCGGTGTTTTCTTTAAAATAAGAATTAGACAAAAAAACAAACCTAAAAATAAATTCTAATTCTTGTGGAAAATCAATTAAACTGCTCTTTTCTTGTACAAAATTAATAAATTGATCAAAATCAAAGACATCACCCTGCTTTTTCTGATTATAAAAATAATCATTTAGCTTTTCAAAAAAAATTATTGCATCTTTCTTTTCCTCAGCATTTAAATTTTTATTAATTTGAAAAAAATTCCCCGCTCGTCTTATTCCCAAAAATTCATCTAAATTATTAGAATACAAATATTGTCCAACAAAGGCAATTGCAAAATAGTAAGTGTCAAAAAGATTTTGTAAATTTTTAAAAAACTCATTTTCTACTTTTTCCTCTTTATTTTTTAAATTTGATAAAAACATTAAATTATATAAAAAATATTTTAACTGTTTTACATAAAAATCAATAACGATAGTCTGATCTTGCAACGCATTCAAATAATTAGCATTTTTTTGAAAACTATAAGAATAAATATTTTGAGAGTAATCAAGCTTCAAGATGTTCAAAATATTACAAAAACTCACGTTTTTTTCAGATGAATATAAATATAAAATTTCACAAAAAAAATCAGAAAAATATTTATTAACCATTAAAAAAATTTTATTTAATGGGTTATTTAAATCAGAATAAAATTCTAAAATATCAAAATCATTATCTTTACCCTTACTTTCATCAAAATTTTTATAAAATTCTTTTAAAAAAGAAACATCTTCCAGCGCAATTAAAGCTTTAAAAAAATAATCTTCGGTTTTTTGAAAGTCTTTTAAAACAAAGCTTAATTCACGACGTAAAAAAGATAGCTCATTTATCAAAACAGAATCAAAATTTGGAGCATAAAAACGAATTAAATAAAAAAATTTAGTTAAAATTAAAAAAATTTCATAGATAGAGTCGTTGAATTTTATAGTTTTTTCATTTGAAAATAAAATTTGTTGATCTAGATTTTCAAAATCAGATGAACAATTCAAAAGATAATCCTCAATATAGTGATTATTAAAGCTTTTTTCTTCTTTTCCCACAATTTTTATTATTTCTTGTATGTCTGAAAATTTAACATCAGATAAATCTTGAGAATAAATACTTAAACAAAAAAACAAAAAAATTTTTTTAAAAAACATAAAAATATTATGCTAAAAAAGCATGAAATTTTTATATATTAGTTATTGTCATCTTGTTTGATAGACTTTTGAGCTCCCAAACCAACAAAAAGATCTATATTATCATTTATTTGATGATTGTAACCGGCCGATAAAGTAAGCAGTACACTTCGTTTATCTTCTTTCCAAAACGCATATGAAGCGGAAAACAAAAGAATCATTTGATTATGTCTCAAAGAAGCACAAACGCCGAAACCAGCAGCATATCCATCTTTTTCATCTTTATCATCTTTTTTAAACTTCATGTTTTTATACAAATCTCCATTAGCATGTGCGAATACCAAACCAAGACCAACCTCAAATTGATTGTTCACGCCATAAGTAATAGCAAGCAAAGAATTTTGAAGCTCAACAGAGCTGTTTACATAATACAAAACTGAAAAATTTTCAGCAATTGAATATTTAGCACCCCAAACAAAGGATATGTTTTGTTTCAAAAAATCATTCTTTTCCTCTTCTTCAGTAGCTGGAGTAACTGTAGTAGCTGAAGCAGGTGTACCAGGTTGAACTGGAGCAGCAACTGGAGCAGCAACTGGAGCAGGTTGAGCAGCTTCTTCTCCGGCTTTTTGAGCAGCAGCTTCTTGATCAGCTTTAGCTTTTTCTGCAGCTTTAGCTTTTTCTGCAGCTTTTTCAACAGCTTCTTGAACAGCTTCTTGAACAGTTGTATCAGAACCAGTTGGAGCTGAAGCTTCTGTATCAGCTGTATCAGCAGCAGATGTTTCAGGTTGATCTGAAGACTCTGGAGCTGGAGACTCTTGTCGATTTACAGCAGCTTGTTGATCTAGTGGTTGTTGCAGATTAGTCAAAACAGTCCCACCTTGAGCAGAAGTAAGTCTATCCATACCCTCAACTGTGGTTATGTTATTTGCATCTGCTCCTGTTGCACCCTCTTGCGCTGGTGTTGCGCTAGCTGACGCGCCGTTTGAACCATCTTGCACTGGTGGAGTCTGATCTTCATGTGAGTGTACACTCAAGTTTGCGAGAAGTAATCCTAATAATTTTATATACTTATTTTTATTCATGGTTCCATTTTATAACTCAAAAAAAAAAAAGGGAACCCCCCTCCTTTTGGTGATATTTTATATTGATTTGCACATCAAATTTTATTGCTTATTAAAAAAATTTTTTTATCCCCATCGTAGTTTTAACGACGGTTTTGCATATTATTAAATTCAAATCAAAAATGCTGTTACTGTCTACACTTCAAACACTCTTTGAAATTTTCAAAAACATTATGACTCTATATTATTGATTTTTTTGCAAATAAAGAGCGCTTTAATTTTTTTCAAACATTTCTATTTCCCACATAGGTTTCACCATGGATTTTATTTGGCGAAGCTTCTTTGTCTCTATGTCTATAAAAAATAAATTTTTAATTTAACGCTATTATGCCAAAATTCTCGACACGCAACTTTGGCTTCAGGATCCACACATATATTTTTATTTCATTTTGTCTATGGTGACGCTTTAGCTGAGGCGTCTTTTTCAGACTCAGCTTAAAGATAAAACAAAAATGATAAAAAACACCAAAAATCATGTCTCTTAAATTTAAATTATAGTTTTGTGTTATAAAGAAACATTCTCTAACTCTAAATTTCTTAATTTTTCTCTTTTATTTTTGCACAATATTGCGTATCCGTTTGATTTGAATTTTGCTTGAAATTGCTTAATTTTATTCTTATTTGACGAAACAAAAATTACAATCTCGTACCTTTTTAACATTGATTCTAGTATTTTTAGCCAAAAATTAGCCCGATAAAAAAGCACGCCTTTTTTATATGAATCGTAATTTAATTCCATTTTTCCATGGTTTTTTGATGGAGCGTATTCCCTTTTGTCTGTTATTAACAAGATATTTTTAGAGTTTTCATAAAAATCAAAAAAACAACTCAACTCTTTTATACCTTCCGACTCTTTTTCCTCTAAGAAGCTTTTTATTTTATGTGGAGCTGCTTTTTCTCTTAAAATTTTAACTAATCTTGCTTTATTTTCTTGATGTAAAAATTTGCTTTTGTGCTCTATTGCAATATCAATAATATCTATTATTATTAAGGTTTTTTCGTTTTTTTCTTGTTTTAATATTGTAATCAGCTCTTCTACTGAGTCAACCATTATTTCTTTTGATATCAAAAAAAAAGCTTGAAACATTAAAACAATAAATACTATTTTATTCATTATTTTTATATTAACAATTATTATTTTTGATCACAACTTCTTTAAAAACACATAAAAAAAGTCTCAAAAATGATCAAAAAACATTAAAAAAAGCTTAAAAAACGTTAAAAAACGAGCAAAATTTGAAAGATTTTTTATTTAAACAATCTAAACGCCATTATTTTTAGATGTTGATTTATATTCTTGCAATATATTGTGCAAATCTTCTTTGCAAAATTCTGGCCAAAGCTTATCTAAAAAGAATAATTCAGTATAAGCGATTTGCCAAAGAAGAAAATTACTTAACCTTCGGCATCCACCTGTTCTAATTAGTAAATCTGGTGAGTTTTTCATATATAAGCAATCTTCAAAGGCAAGGTTTTCTCTTTGGCTTTTTCCCATTGCTTCTAAAATTTCATTACGACCACTATAACTTACTGCTAGCTGAATCAATATTTCTGTATTTTTATTTGTTAAATATTCTAATTCAAATAATATCGACTTAACTTTTTCATCAAAAAAACTTAAATCTCCTATAAATTTTATTTTTATATTGTTTTTCGTGAAAAACTCTATGTTTTCTTCTAAAAAAGACATAAATGCAACCATTATTACTGAAATTTCATAAAGAGATCTGTTCCAATTTTCAAATGAAAATCCGTACATTGTTGCCATTGGAATTTTTAATTTTATTAATTCCAAAACTATTTCTTGTAAAACTTCTGCTCCTTTTTTATATGCTTCTGTCAAAGATTTTTTGTTTTTTTTCCCCCATCTTCGATTGCCATCTAAAATTAAAGCTATGTGGTTGCACATTTATTTTAATAACCCCAAATTTTCTAACACTTCTTCGGGTCTTTTTATTAAAATTACTTCTATATCTTTTAATATAATTTCTGATATATCTTCTAAATCTACTTTGTTATCATTCGGAATAAAGACTTTTTTTATTCCGTTTCTGTACGCTGCCAATAACTTCTCTTTTATTCCTCCTACTTTTAATGCATCATACAAGCTTATTTCTCCTGTCATTGCTATATCAGTTGGAAACTTCTTGTTTTTTAGTGTTGAAAATATTGAGCAAAAAATTGCTACACCTGCTGATGGACCGTCTTTAGGTGTTCCTCCAGATGGAAAGTTTATATACATATTTTTTTTCTTTAACTCTTCTAAGTTTAATCCATACTCCTCTGATTTTGACAAAAGTTTCTTATATGCTATTTGAATTGATTCTTTCATCATGTTACCAAGGTTGCCTGTAAATTCAACTTTTCCTTCTCCTGGAACTAATATTGATTCTATTGTTAGAACCTCTCCTTCTTGTCCTTCTCTGCTTGAAACATAGGCCAATCCATTTACAACGCCTATTCGACTTTCTTTTTTTTCTTCTGGTAAATAAACTGGTTTTTTTAAAAAAGTTTTAATTTTTTCATCGTCAATTTCTACTTTTTCTTCTTTCTTTTCTTCTATTCTGCACATTGCTTTTCTTATTAATTTCGATAGTTGTTTTTCTAACCCTCTTACACCTGATTCGTATGTATAATTCCTTATTACTTTGTTTAGTTTTTCTTTATCTATTTGGAACTCTTCTTTTGTTAACCCATATTCTTCTAGTAATTTTGGTATTATATAATTATTTGCAATTAGTTCTTTTTCTTCTTGTGTGTAACCGGTTAAGTGTATTACTTCTAATCTATCTAATAATGCTGGTTTAATTCTGTCTATATAGTTTGTTGTTGCTACGAAAATCACACCAGAAAGATCAAAACCCGTTCCCAGATAATTATCTTGAAAGTTTTTGTTTTGAATTGGATCTAATATTTCTAACAAAACGTCTTCTGGGCTTCCTCTCCAGTCTGATCCCATTGAGCCTATTTCGTCTAATACTATTACTAGGTTAGATGTTCCTGCGTCTTTCATTGCTTGTAATATTTTACCTGGCATTGAACCTATATATGTTCTTCTGTGTCCTCTTAATGCTGATTCATCTTTTACTCCGCCTAATGGAATGCTTACTGTTTTTAGTCCCATTGCTTTACCTATTGCGTATGCAAAGCTTGTTTTTCCTATTCCTGGGGCCCCATAAAAACATAGTACTGTTGATTTTTTTTGATCTTTCACTCTGTTTTTTTGCAAAATCAATTCATATACTCTATCTTTAACATCTTGAATTCCATAATGACTTTCGTTTAATATTGATTTTATTTCTTCTAAATGTTTATTTGATTCTGAGTGAATTTTCCATGGTAAAGCCAATAAAAAGTCCAAATAATTTTTTATCACTGAAAATTCTGCTGAAAATTGGCTCATATATTTTAATTTTTTAAATTCTGATAGCGCTGTTTCTTTTGCGTGATCTGACAGCTTTACTTCGTTTATTTTTTTTTCTATTTTGTTTAAATCTTCTTTATAATCTTCTCCTTCTCCTAATTCCTTTTGGATTGCCTTCATTTGCTCTGTTAGATAATAATCTTTTTGATTTTTTTCAATTTGATTTTTTAACCTGCTTTTTATTTTTCTTTCTATTTCAATTATTTTCATTAAAGATTCTGCCTTGATTATTAGATAATCTAAAAGCTCATGTTCATCTCTGATTGATAATATTTTTTGATTTTCTAATGCAGATAAGCTTAGTCTTTCCGCTATATAATAGGCAAATTCAAAAGAGTCCTCTATTCCGTTAACAAAGCTAATCATACTTATATCAAATGCTTTTGATAGTTTTAGAAACTTTTCAAAAGATTCTTTTAATGTTTTTTTTAACGCTTCTCTTTCTTCTTCTGATGAAATTGAATACACCTTATAGCTCTCTTGAACCGATGCTTCTATCCCACATTCTTCTGAATCTTCCATTGATAATAATGATGCTACATATTTGCACTCAAAAAGAACTTTTAAGGTTCTATCCTGCAAAAGCACTATTTGCTTGATTTCTGCAACCACACCATATTCTTCTACATCTTCTTTTTCAACCTCTTCTGTCTCTGATTGTTTTTGAGCCACCAAAAACAACTCTCCGCTTGATGAGTTTGCCGCTTCTACCGCTTTTACCGATTTTTCCCTTCCGACGAAAATTGACATTACCATGTATGGAAATGGAGACATATCCTTTAGTGGCAACAATGGAAGTTTTACTCCTTTGTCTTTTAGTTTTTCAAAAAATTCTATATTTTCCACACCTATTTCATTTTTCATGTTTATGTCCGCTTCTTGAGCTAAAATTTTTGCTTTTTCATTTTTTAAAGAGGATGTTGAAGAAAATTTTTGAATTCTTTTTTTCATGAATATTATTTAACACTTAATTTTGTTTTTTTTCAAGAATTATAAAAAATTGCTTTTTTTGCTGCTTAAACATATTAACAAATATTTCATTTTGCCTATTGCGTCGTTTTTTTTTTTGATATAGGATAAACAGAATAAATCAATTAATACAAGGAGTAAACATGACAAAAAAGACATTGTTTTTTATTTACAATAATAAATTGCAATAAAGGAAGAAGAAATTCAAACTATTTACTATATTGGGAACATATACAAGAAATAAAAGAAAAAAATGCCCAAAAGTTAAAGCAAATATCAAAAAACATAGATAAAAATTTGCTTTTACTTAAAAAAAAACACAAATATAAAAGGAATAAAAAATTATTATGATTACGAGCAATAACAAACTTATTATACTAACTGGTGTTTCTGCCGTTGGAAAAAGCACTTTTGCTGAAATTTTGAAAAAAAAACACAACTTTAAAGGGTCTACTTCCTATTGCACCAGACTTCCAAGAGAAAATGAAAAAAACAGCCTTCATTATCATTTCATTTCTAAAAACGATTTTGAAAATAAAATTAAAGATGGTTTTTTCTTAGAATATGATAAAATTTTCGATAATTATTATGGTACCTCTAAAAAAGATCTAGAAGAAACTTTGTCTTCTCATAATATTGTTATGACTCTATCTATTGAAGGTTTTTTAGCTTTAAAAAAACATTTTAAACATAATTTAATTGGAGTTTATTTAATGCCTCCAAACAAAGAAGAGTTGAAAAAAAGGTTGAATCTTAGAAACAGCTCTGAAAAAGAGATTGAAAAGAGGTTGTTAAATATTTATGAGCAAAGCGCAAAAGAATCTGTTTTTTTTGATAAAGTTTTAGCCCCTGATACTGTGGACAACACTGTTAATAACATTTTACAGCTTATTATTTAATTTCTTTTTTTTGCATTTGCTGATTTTAACCAAAACAATGAATATATTGACAAAATTAAAGAAAATGAAACTATACTGAAAAATGTTTTGTATCCGTAATATTTTAGTACTAATCCTAGTATTGGTGCTATTATTGCGCTGCAAAACCCTCTTTCTAAAAACATAAACAAAGATCTTTGTGTGCTTGACATTCCTTGTTCGCAAAATTGCATTTGATATGAAAAAAATGTATTACCTTGAAATGATTTAAAAAGTTTATCTAAAAAAAACAAAATTATCAAAAAAAATTCGTTATAATTTATAAAAATATTGAATTCTATGTTTAAAAGGATTAAAAATGGAATTAAAGAATACAAGCACGTGCTCACTAGAAGCATTTTTTCTAAGCCTAAAAATTTAGTCAAATAAACTGTGAAAAAACCAATTATTACGCTGCAAATTCCTCCAATTAATCTTAGTGCTATGAATTTATCTTTCGATATTCCTGAGTCTAAAAAATAATAATTTAAATTTCCTACTAACATTCTATCTGGAAGGTTATAAAACAATAAAAAAAACATTAATGGCAAGACTATTCCTTTATTTATTATTAATAACGATTTGAATGGAGCTGTGTATTGTTCTTTTAAACTCATTTTTTTTTCAAAAATATCTGAAGAATTTTGAATTATGGCATCTATTAAAAAATTTATTATCATATATATGAACATTAATAAAAAAACATTTTTCCACATTAAATAATCTGAAAGTTTATAAAAAAAAACAGTTCCTGTTAACATGCCGGCTTGGTAAAAAGAAGATATTATTCCATCATAATTTATTACATTTTCTTTTTTCATAAATTCCATTTTATATCCTATGCTTAATGCATCTCTTGTTGATATTAATGAGGCATAAATTATTAATATTATTATTAAAAAAATGCTAGAGATATAGTTTAATTCTTTTATATTAAACAAACAAAACGATAGTGTTGATATTGCAATTAAAAACTCAAAAAGCATTATTAATTTTTTTTTATTTCCACATTTTATTTTTTCTATAATATTATATTTTTCTAAAAACGGCATCCAAAACACACAACATACTGATGGAAACATTGTTGTTGTGAAAATATTTAAAATTAATGGTGTTGCTCCGGCTTCCTTTAACCACAAGCTTATTGTGAATTTACTAAACCCTGAATATAAACCTGAATTAAAAGCTAAAAAATATATCGATTTTACGTAATCAATCATGTTTTTTATGATAGTAATTTTTTTTAAACATTGCTATATAACTTATTATTCAATAATATTTTTTCATGGCTGATATTTGCGAAATTAGAAATAAGCTGGAAGACTTAGCACATCAACTCCTGGTGTGGAAGAGGTCTTTTTGACCAGCGCGATGTTGTTAATAAATATTTAAAATTAAAACCTTTAGCTGAATCTCCTGATTTATGGGATAATCCTGAAAAAGCTCGTGAAGTTGTTATTGAATTTAATCTGTTAAAAGACGAATATGAAAATATAGAAAAAATTGAACACAATTTTGAGCAATTGAAAGAAACTATAAACAGTGATTTAGATGATGAAATGCTCTCTTTAGTTGAGCTTGATTTAGACCAATTGGCTATTACTTTGGATAAAATTTATACAAACACCTTATTTAAGGAGGACTCTGATAAATCCGCCTGTTTTTTGACTGTCCATTGTGGATCTGGTGGTTTAGAATCTGAGGACTGGGCTCGAATGCTTTGGGAAATGTATAATAAATATTCTTCTCAATTTTTTAATGTCATAATTATAGACCTTGTCAGTTCTGACGATGGCGGCATTAAAAATGGTACCATTAAAATTTCACCCAAGGAAAAATTGTTTCCTTTTGGTTGGCTGAAAGGAGAAACTGGTGTGCATCGGTTAGTGCGTATTTCTCCTTATGATAAAAAAAAACAACGTCACACTAGTTTTGCTTCTGTTTCTGTTATCCCTGAAATTGATGATAAAATTAATGTTGTTATAGATGAAAAAGAAATTAAAATTGATACTTATCGAGCTTCTGGTGCTGGTGGGCAACATGTTAATAAAACTGATAGTGCTATTAGAATTACACATTTGCCTACTGGAATTGTTGTTCAGTGCCAAAATGATAGATCTCAGCACAAAAACAAAGAAGAGGCTTTTAAAATGTTGAAATCTAGGCTTTATCAAAAAAAGTCTGAAGAGCTAAAAAAAGAGAAAGAGAATTTAAGTGGAGAAAAAAAAGAGGTTTCTTGGGGTTCTCAGATTAGGTCTTATGTTCAACAGCCTTATCAAATGGTTAAAGATCATCGCACCAATTTTGAAATTCCGAATTTTGATAAGGTTGTTTTTAACGCTGAAATCGAAGAATTTTTGTTACATTGGTTAAAATTTAATATATAAAAATATATTTGCGTGATAAACCACATAAAAATCTTAATTACTTGTTTTTAGCTAGAAAAAAATTTTTTATAAATCTTTTTTCATGTTTTTACTCCTCTTTTTAATCTGCAAAAGAAAAAAAGTAACGTTTAAACAAAAAAAGCACAAGACTTTAATAAAAAAAACATATTTTTATCTATAATCCAACAGTTGACGTTGCTTTTTTTTTTATTTTTTAAGAGAATTAGTATGGGTATATAGCTCAGCGGTAGAGCATTACGTTGACGTCGTAAGGGTCATAGGTTCGATCCCTATTATACCCACCATTTTTAATTTTTTATAAAATTACACTTTTTGACTTCTTTTTATAAATCAAATTATACTTTATTTGTTATGTTTTTTATTCAAGACTATGTTTATTATTTTTATAATTTGATCTTTTTATATAAAGGATTGACCATTATGATTTTGTTTTTTTTTGATTATTATAGAGTATTTCAGATTTAAAAAAACACCTGAAGAATTACAATTTCAAGAAAAACTATCTAAAAGACTCTCCTAAGCCTTTCCTAAAGAGGAAATATCTGTTTTTTGTACTTTCATCAAAGGCTCTAATGAAAGAAAAAAAGTTGAACTTAATATTACTTCTTCTCTTCTTCATTTGTAAAACTCTTTCTATCTTTGTGACTTTAAGTCTTTAGAACCATGCCTTTCTATTTTGGAAAAATTTGCTTTATATAGGTTTGAAGTTTATAATCACATAGAAAAACTATTAAAATTTTCTCAATCGAAAATTTATGTATATTGTTTTGACATCTTGTTAGAATGTAGCGATAATTCTTTTAAATTTGTATTAGATTTTTGGGGTATGATGAAGCTGATTGTTATGAGCCAAACTAATCTTTCTTAAGGCGTTGTTTTAATTTTCCTTCTTTTTTGAAAATATTATATTTTGAACAAAACATTATACCTAAAACAGTCTCTTTAAAAAAACAGAAATTGCTTATTTAGAAAATGAACAATGCTTTAAATTAACTTTTGAACAAATTTTAAAAAACAACGTTATAAACAAACAGTCCATTAAATTTAATGATGTTGAAGTTTGTATAGATCAATTTTTGAATCTTTTACAAAGCTGATTTTTTCTTATATTATTAAACACATAGCTGATTTTTTTTATAGAAATTAATATAAATTTTTAAGCAAAACATCAAGGTATTTAGTTATTTTAGGGTGATTAAAACAATTATTTTTTGAAAATGATCAAAAATGGATATCTCTTGAAAAATAATGATTATTAAATTGAACTGAAAATGAATTTTAAGCAAAATTAAATGGAGCGGACGAAGGGATTCGAACCCTCGACCCCAACCTTGGCAAGGTTGTGCTCTACCCCTGAGCCACGTCCGCATGTTTCTGATTATATTTTAAAATGAAAAAAAACACAAATATATTTTTTTATAGTCTTTAATTTACTTCTTTTTTTAATTAATATTTAAAATGATGAATTCTTTAAAAGATTTAAGGCTTAAAATTTTAAAATTTAATGAAGCTTATGAAAAAGGCTCTCCTATTGTCGATGATTTTGTTTATGATTTTTATAAAAAAAAATTGGAAATTTTAGAACAAAATGAAAAAATAAAAATATCTGAAAACGTAGGTTCAAAAGCCCTTGAACCTTCTTCTCATTTATTTCCCATTCTTTCCTTGAATCATGATTTTGGAAAAAATTCAATAGATGGGTTTATAAAAAAAATAGAAAAACAAATTGATCCATTCCCTATGGTTGCAGAATTAAAAATTGATGGAGTTAGTGTTATTGCAACATATGAAAATCAAAAAATTATTTGCTTAAAAACCAGAGGAAATGGTTTTTTAGGTGAAAACATATCTCACTTAATTCCTTTCTTAAATATTCCTAATAAAATTTATTTAACAGAACATTTAGAAATTAGGTTTGAAGCTTATTTTAATAAAAAAGAGTTTGAAAATCCTAGAAACGCAGCGGCTGGAATTTTAATGAAAAAAAACCCAGATTCAAAACTAGCTTTATTAAATTTTGCACCTCATAATTTATATTCAAATAGTTTAATTTGGAATTCTTATATTCAGTTAAGAGAAATTTTTTATAAAATGCATTTAAATTGTATTGAACCTTACAAAGTTTGTTATAATATTCAAGATTGTTATCAATATTTTGAAGAAATAAATTTATTAAAAAATAATTTATCTCATGAAATTGATGGAGTTGTTTTTAAAGTTGATTCAAAAGAAAAACAAAATGTATTAGGATCAACTGCTAAAGCTCCTAAATTTGCTTTTGCTATAAAATTTTCAAATTCTTTTAATATTTCTGAAATTACACAGATAGACTTTCAAGTTGGAAGATTAGGGAAAATTACGCCTGTGGCAACTCTCACTCCCACTTTTATCAACAATAGATCAATTTCTAAGGCGACTTTAAATAATTTAAATGATTTAATGAAAAAAAATTTTGCAATTGGAGATATCGTAAAAATAGAAATGGCTGGAGAAGTGATTCCTAAAATTACGGAAATTATTGAAAAGTCAAATAATTTAACACAAATTCCTGTTTTATGCCCATCTTGCAACACCAAATTAATTGAAGATTTTTGCCCAAATTCATGGAATTGTTTCCAACAAAAATTAAATAGATTGATTTATTTTGCAAATAAAAACGGATTAAATATAAAAAATTTAGGAGAAGCTCAAATTCAATTTTTTGTTAAAGAAAACATATTAAATTATCCTTTTGACTTTTTTATGTTAAAACAAAACATTTATAACATTTCTTATACTCCAAATTGGCTTGCTGAAAAATCTTTTGCAAAAATTATTGAAAGTGTTGAAAAAAGTAAATATTGCACTTTAGAACAGTTCATTGTTTCAATCGGACTTCCTAATATAGCTAAAACAAAAGCAAAAGAAATTAATTTAAAATTTAAATCTCTCGAAAATTTTTTAAATGCAAATATAAAAAGTTTGAAATTTCTTGGGGAAAAAAATGCTCAAAGTGTTTTTGAATACAAAGAGAAAGAAAAATTTTGGATCAATAAAACGTTTGAATTTTTAAAAACCGACAAAAAGTATGAAAAAGTTTCTTTGTTTAATTTTGAATAAAAATTAATCAACTTTAGACAAAGAATCATGAACTTGCAGGTGTGTTCGATTCGCAACTTTTAATATTAAAAATGCAAAAAAAATAAAAAAATTTTTCATACAAAAACTATATCAAATCAATTAAATTTCTTCAATATAATTCATAATGATCTTTTTACAAATATCTTTTTGGTTATATTTATTGGAAAAAGAATGAAAAAACAAACTATCAACACCAAAACCAGGCAAAGAATTAACTTCATTAAAATAAACTTTTTTACTTTTTTTACAAATAAAAAAATCAAATCTACATAAAAAATCTAATCTCATAGCTTTAAACAAACTAAAAGAATAGTCTTTTATCAAATTTATTAAAGCACAATTTTGCAATAATTCCGTTTTAAAAACATGTTTTTCATATTTATCGTTATATGAAAAAAAATTTAATCCATGATTAATTACGATCACATCAGAAACCTCGTGAAACAAAACAGAGCAAGAACATTCTATAACCTCCATATAAGATTCAACTAAAGGATATTTTGTAATTGTTTTTAAATTTTCAAGAGAATCAATAAATTCTTTTTCATTATAAACCATTGAACAACCAAAAGAAGAGCCATTATCTGAGGGTTTTAAAAATAAAATTTCTGAATTAAGTTTTTTTTTACAGTCTTCAAAGGTTAAGGGAGAGAAAAAAAAATCTATATAATTAACAACGGGAATGTTTAATGATTCTGCTATTTTTTTAGAAATAATTTTATCAAAAGAAACACAAGAACTAAAAAGAGAGTTCGCGATTAATTTTTTAAAAGACAAAGACTCAAAAAAAGCTTGAAACTCTCCATTTTCAGCTCCTTTTCCATGCACAATAGGAAAAACATAATCAACCTTGATTTTTTTATTTTCAGTTTTAAAAAACAAATTATCATCACTAGAAATAAAAACACCTGTTTCGCCATTATAAGAAAAATGTCCAGATAGGGAAACGCTTATTAAATAAAAATTAAAATTTAAATCAAAAACGTTCTTCAAAAAATTATTAGCAGAATTAAGGCTAACTTCTCTTTCAAGCCCAACTCCACCAGCTAAAACAAGTATGTTCATTATCCAACAATACTATCAAACCTAATATTTATTTGCCATATTTTTTTTCAAACAATTCAGGCTGATCGCTTTCATCCAACACATAAATGTTTTTTGAAGCAAAGTCGTTTTTTCCAAATTCAAAACCAAAAATTTCATGCAAACAACTACCAGAGATACCAACTAAAGCTGAAAAAACAGCAACATATTCTGACTGCAATCTATTTCTAAAAAAAACAACCAAAACACTTGAAAAAACAAAACAAACAATCAAAGAATAAAACATAATGTCTGCTCTTAGATTTCTTCCATTTCTTATAATAATTTGAGCATCTCTTGAACGAGCAGCTTCTATACTGTTATTATAAGAATTATGAAATAATTTAGAAAATTGCTGCTGCAACCTTTTATCGCCGTATATTTTTTCAAAATTTTTTACATCATCGTTTTCACCACCAATTGCTTTTAATGAAAACTTTAAAATTGAAAAAAAATTCTTTAAAATAAAGCTGGTTGGAATAGAAACCCCTTTAAACAACGAAAATATTTTAAAAATCATAATTTCTCCTCTTTGTTAATTTCTTCAATTGAGTCGATCTTACACAAATCGTAACCACCAAGGTTTTGGCCCGTTGGCACAAAGCTTATTTTTACTAGTTTTTTATTATTAGAATAAACAAAAAAATTTGAATCTTCTTCTTTAATTATTAAATGTGATAAAAAATCTTTAGCAAATGTTAACTTGTTTTCTGAATCCACTAAAACAACTTGGCCAACTAAATCTATTCCGCGATCTCTAAGAATGGGTGTTTTTATTTTTCTTATCATTTTTATTTTCCAACTTCTAACCTTAAAATTTTTTCTTGATTGGTAATTAGACGATCTAAAAAAGTAACCTCTAAATTGTTTTCAACTATATTAATATTTAAATTGTCCAAAGCCGCATAATCACCATCAAAATCTTTTATAATTGATTCAAAATCAAAATCATTTAAATGTAAAACCTCAATCCCTTTAATGGTTAAAGACCAAACGCCTTCAATGTTTTTTTGAAAAACCTCTATAATTCTATATTTTTTTTTATCAAATTCAAAAAAATCATTTAAATTCGGAATATCTTTATAATCAATATTAGATAGCTGAAAAATAATTTCATTAGATATTTTTTGCTCAACCAAAAAAGCAATTTGTTTTTTTAATAACCTTAAAGTCTTTTTTCCTTCAGAAGAATTAAAAAAAGATTTGTCAAAAGATTCAAAAATGTCCCAGTATTCATTATTATGTAAAGAAATCTGATCTTTAGAAATTTTTTTACATTTATAAAGTGCATTTTCATAAACAACAATTGCTCCAACGGAATATTCTTTATCTTTTTCATATAATTCAATAGAAGTATAGCTAGGAATTTTTATAAAATAATTTATTTTTTTAAGAAAAGTGCTTTGTTGTCTGTTAAACAAAAAAACTAGTTTTTCTTTAGATTTTATATCAAAACAAAATATAATATTACCGCTTAAACCAAAAGAATCCTTCCTAACCAAAAGATTATCTTGAACTACAAAATCAGTTGAAAGATCCTTAGGCCCAGATAAATTAAAAAAATAATTAGAATGAGTTTTAAAGTTTTCTAAAGAATTCAAAAAAGCCCCTTGATCAGAGTCGTTTATCTGTAAATTAAAATTTTGATATTTAAAAGAATTTTTTTCACAAAAAACGGAAAAAGTTAATTGAAGGCTAAAATTTTGCTTTCTATTTTCTGTTTTTTTTATAATATTTGAAGAAGTAATTTCAAATTTTTTTTTACAATCGTATTCAAACAACTCCCATTTATTATTAGAAAAGAAAAAAAACGGCTTAAAAAATAAAAAATTAGGCCAGTTTTCATCATTATTGTCATTAATAAAACTTTCCATTAAATTTTTATTATCTCTAACATCATATATTCCATCTGGAGTTAAACAAAAACTTTCGTGTTCTTTAATATTTTCATTATCAAAAGATTTATATCCATAATTATATTCATTAATTTTATAATGCTTATACTCATAAAAATTCATTTTTCTATCAACTCCAAAGTCCAATTTTTTTCATTAATAAATTTTTTAACTAAACAAACATCTAAAATAGGAAAACCAAAATTTTTTTTATTCTCAACAAGAGGAATAGTCCATTGGCAATCTTCTGAAGCCTGCTTCCACCTTTCTTCAAACCTTTTCTGATTTTCCTGAGAAGAATCATTTTCTTTTAATAAACAAAAAAAAGAATGCAGATCACTTTGCAAAACAAAACGAGATGAAAAAAATTTCAAATTAGAATCATCAAAAAAATTAGAGAGCTCTCCTTTACCTCTTAAAAAAAAAGAATATTTTTTTCTTTTATAAACACAACCTTTTCCATCAACATTTCTATAAAATTTATTTTTTAAAACAAAAGAAAATTGAATATCAAAAGCGTTTATTAATAAATTACTATTAGAACAATCCTCTAACAAGCAATAAAAATCAGAATTCATCATAACCTTAACTCACAACAATAAAAAACATTAACCATAAACAAAAATTTTAGAAGAATTATTTAAATTAAGAACAAAATTATTTTTATCTTTTTCAATAATTTTTTCATTTTTATCATATACATTTAAAAACTCAGAAATAATATTGTTTTTTAAACATTCAGGTAAGTTACAAGAATCATATCCAGTTTTGTAATAAATAGTAATAAAACCTAAATCCTCTTCAAAAGTTAAAAGTAAATTATCTTGTTTTCTAACTGTACTTAAAGGGACAATGTTTTTACCTTTTGAATTTTTAATACTAACAACTTCATTAACAGGCCCATTTTTAAGAAAAATTTGATAATTGTTATGAACAACCTTCCATTCCTTTTTTAAAATAGAAATACCAGCGCGAGCCTCAATATTATTTATTGCTAACTTTAAAATTTTAATTAAAAACTCATCTGACTCACAAAAACCAAAAGAATTTCTAAAAAACAAAACACTAAGAGGCAACTCATCATTAACACTTTGCAAAACAATTCTCATTAAATATATCCCCTAAAGAAAACAAAGCACCATTTTTAAATTATAGTGCAAAACAACAACCAAATAAAACCATAAAATTTATTTATGGTTTTAATCATCGGAAACATCGGTTTTTTTTGAATTTTCTTCTGTTGTTGCAGTAAAGCTAACCCCAACAATAGCATCATTATTAATCAGCCCAAAACCAACAGAAACAGGCATACTCAACCCAACTTGATTGGGATTTTCAAATTTAGAATGCATTTCGATTTTAGGATATAACTTTTCAGCCAAAACCAATCCTTGCTTAAGATCTCCAAATAAAATTTTATCATCCAGCTCATCAACAAAAACAATTTCATGCCCAAACAATTTATTCTCACCATTATAAACAAACCTACCAGAATCATCTTTTGTAGAATAAAAATCCTTAAAATGTTTTTTGGACATTAAAAAAACAGCATTAGTTAAATACCTAGAAGGTAACAAACCTTTCAACAACAATAAATTATTAATAAAGGTTAATTTTTTATCATATAAAAAACCACGAATACAATTAGACTTCAATTTATTTTCATCACTTTGAAAAACCTCATCTTTAAAATAATCAAACAATAATTTATTTTCTAAATGATTAATACTATCAGAAAAAACATTTTTTAAATACTCTTGATAACCTTCAATTTTATGAAATAAACTTTTAGGAATTAACCATTTTGCATATTCCTCACTGAGGTCTATTTTAACAGGAGTAGAAATATCTGCATTCAAAGCATTATGGTCTTTAGAATTAACAATACCTTGAACTCTTGGAACTTCAACAGAAGAAGAGTCAGTTAAAACATGTAAACAATACTTTCTTAAAACATTATTTTTTCCAACCTGAGGAAAAAAAGAAGTAATATCATGAAAGCTAATAGCCCCATTAAACTGAGATTCACTGCACTTTGTTAAAAAAGAACCAAAAACATCAGAATCACCTTCAAAACCAGTTGCTTGAACATAACCTTTACTTACAACTTCATTATTTGCAATATTTTGCATAAAAAAACCCTTTCAAAAAAAATTTAAAATTATCCATAAATTGGACTATCATCAGTAGAAGACCCAAAACAGTTAGAATCTCCAAAATAAACTTGATTAACCGGAGAGAAAAAAGCCTTGCTATTTGCTGGATTAGCAACCAAAGAAATCTCAACCAATTTAGCCTGTTTAATATATCGATAATTTTTATTTTTTGCCAAATTATATCTCATCTCACTATAAACAATAAAAAAACCAATCGACAAACCATTCAAATTATCTTGTTGAACCAAATCAATAACTTTAGAATCAGAAATTTCACCTTCAACTTCAATACCAATTTTAGTTAGCTTAACACTTGTCCATTTTCCAGGAACCTGTCTAGAATCATGCTCAAAAAACATAGCCGGCATCTTTTTCAGAAACCCATCACTATCAGCATTGGAAGCAAAAGCATCTTTTGAAATCACATCATTAGTTAAATCAGAATTATTATAACTAGTAGCAAGACCTTGAATTCTTAAAACATCAACTTCTCCAACTTTTTTACAAGAAAAAGAATCAATCTTACAAAACAAAAAAAGCTTGGAAAATTGATCATTTGAAAAATTTTTAGCTATAAAATCATTATTTACTAAACTTTGATTATCAGAAAACTTAGTAATCATTAAAAAACCACCTTAAAAAATTAAAAACATTATTCGATTTTCCCATTATCATCAACTAACTTAATCTCAATTTTTGAATCTATAGTTCTAAAAAAATTGGTCAAAAACTGAGAAATTTTATTGGCTAAAGGCATAACAGTACTTTTATTAAAAATTTCAAACAACCCATCAATATTAGCTCTAGAATTTTCACCAGAAATAGAAAGATCTCCAACTAAATTAGCAGGAACGCCAAGACCAGAAGCAATAGATCGAACAGCTCGTCTAGCAGCATCACTATAATCCATGTCTTTTACAGTTCCAGATAATTGATGCCATTGACAATCACCATTTAAAACAAAAATTTGCCCAGCCTTATCAGGACCAGCATTCTGCTCTTTAAACCTTTTAGCAAAATCAACTTTTTCTTCAGAAGTTAACATTTTAGAAGGACTAATCGAAAGAATCCCAGAAGGACGTCCACCATTAGAAATAACAGATAAATTATGCCTATCAATTTGTTGATAAAGATTAGCAGAAGAGCGAACAGGATCAATAAAACTATAGCCATACCAAGTATTAGTTGGATTAAACCGTTTAAAATGCCCGACCAAAGGTAAATCTTTATTGTTAGCAACAAAATTTTGTTTTTTTTCATTAATTGAATAAGTATATCCAGCCACTTTAGTTTTAGATTCATTCAAATAAACAGAAGTAGAAGAAGGTAAATTAATCAAATCAAAAGAATTCAGTTCATTTTTATTTAAAAGAACAAAAGAATTACCATAAATTAAAAAATTCCAAACAAAAGTTTCAATAAAATCTGAAAAATAAACAGAATCAGAAGGATTGCAAAGAATGTTAAAAACAAAAGAAGAATTATCTTTAACACCATCTTTAAAAACAACAAAATTTAAACTAGTAATAGAATTAACAATTAATGAAATAGATCTATTGATACAAGCGTTCTTTAAAACTAAATCAACGTTAGATGAATAATCATGAACATCACAATTAACATCAGAAAAAACAATAGAACTATCAGAACTATTATTCACTTTAAAAAAATTTTTAACATAATTAAACATAAGAATCTCGAATATATTTTTAGGAAAAACACATAAATACGATCAATGATTATTTTCGTTCATCAACCGTATACATTATTCTAAACAAAAACATGGTACAAAAAGCAACTTTTTTTTATAAAAAAAAATAACGATAAAAAAAGTATCTATAAAAAACAAAATAAAGTAGAATAAAAAGATGTTTTCAATCCCAAATATTCCAATTAATTATAAGATAAAAGTAACAGGAAAAATATCAAAAATATATCAAACACTAATAAAAAAAATAGTGCAAGTAACGCTTTATAAAGAAAAAAATCAAAACTCAAATTCAATAGTCGAAGTAGTTGTTTGCAGCGAACAAGAAATGAAAGAATACAATAAAAAATATATGAATAAAGATTCGGTTACAGATATAATTTCAATTTCTTACGAAGAGACAAAAGACCCAATTCTAAAAAACATGATCGGGATAATATTAATTTGCCCAAAAATAATAAAAGAGGATAGCGAAGAGCTAAAAAAAGACTATTCAAAACACTTAACACATTTAATAGTGCATGGAACGTTACACCTACTTGGATATAATCATGAACAAAACGAAGAAAGAAATCGAATGGAATCAAAAGAAGTAACAATTTTATCATCTTTAGGAATAGAATCACCATATCTGTAAAAACTATATTGCTTAATCAAAAACAAATTCAACCGCACAAAACAATTATCAAAAAACATAGCTTTAACTTTAGTTGAACACTTTGTACTAAGTTTTTAAACCAAAAAAAAACAAAAAATTAAACATCTAAAACTAATTTAGACAAAGATCGAATTTCTTGAACCAATCTAGTCAAACCAACCCTATTAGAGCCCTTGATAAACATATCACAAGCAAAAGGAGGATCTCGAAAAAAAGAATGAACATAATTAATCAAATCCTCAACTGAATCAAAAAACATGTTTTTTGGTAAAATCTTAGATAAAGCTCGCATGTTTTCACCAACTAACCAGCATTCATCAACAAAAGAAGCATAAAGAGACAAATACTCATGATGTCTTTGGCTATATCCAAACATATCACCTAATATAGCAATTTTTTTGTTTTTAGAGAAAGATTTAAAAAAATTCAAATCATTAATCATAGAAGAAATATTAGCATTATAAGAAGAATCAATAATAGAAAATTGATACCCATTTTTTTCAAAAGAAAAAACATCTCTTCGACCAACCAACTCATCAACAACAAAGGTAGTATCAATCTTCAATTCATCAAATAACTCTAATGCAGCATTTTTTAAGAGAAGTCTAGAATCTTCATTAAATTTAAAGGTTCTAAACTTTAAACCTTGCCCATTTAAAGAATTTCTCAAATAGTCAGAATACCAAATATTATCAATAAAAAAAGCACATTTTTTTGTATGTTCAAAAATAACTGATTTTTCATTAAGAATAGAAAACAAAGACCCCAAATAATATGAATGTGCAGTCGAAACATTAGTTAAAAAAGAATAATCAGGAATAACTAACGAAGATATTTTTTGCATTTCTCCAATCATTTCTATTCCCAACTCTATAATCAAAAAATCCGATTCTAAATTTATTTGAGATAAAAAATAAGAAATGCCAATTAAAGTATTGTAATTTTTAATAGGAGCCTCAACCTTAAACTGAGAAAACAAAGATTTAACTAAAGAATAACGAAAAGTGCTCTTACCAACGCTGCCAGTAATGCCAACTATTTGACCTTTAAACAAAGACCTTCTATATTTTGCAATCTGAACAAACGAATTTAAACAAGAACCAACAACAATATTGTTTTCACATATTTTTTTTTCAACCAAAGCACAAGAAGCACCGTTTTTTAAAGCCTCTTCAACAAAATCATGCCCATCAAAATTTTCACCTTTTAAAGCAATAAACAAATCACCCTTTTTAACTAAACGAGAATCAAAAGAAACCCCAAAAATATCAGGATGTTCAAAAAACAAAGAATTAGATGGCCATATCATAAAGTATTAAACGTGGGCCTGGCAGGAATCGAACCTACGACAGCACCGTTATAAGCGATGAGTTCTACCGCTGAACTACAAGCCCTAATAAAAATAATACCCTAAAAAAAAACAAAAAACAATAAAGAAAATTATAATAAAATCATACTACCAAAAGAAATTGAATCTTTAACAAATTTAATTGAAAAGACTAAAGAAAAACCATACTTGTTTTTTTCACCTAAAATTCCATTCATGTTTTCTTTAATAACAAAGCCACTTTCGAAAAATAATGAGCCATAATGATAAAAAAGAGAAAAACGCCCCCCCGAAATAAATTTATTATTAGAAGCACCACCATTTAAAAATTCTTTAGAATACAAAGAAACAGATACGCCCCAAAAAGGACAAAACTCATAAGTAACACCAAATTCTAAATGAGCAGTTCTAATAGCACTATATTGATATTCCTCTTTTGGAATTTCAGATTGATAAATATCAGAGTATAAAGCAGTATTAACACCAAAAAAAGCGTACAAATTATTTTTCAACTCATGTCTTTTACCCAAAAAAAACAACATTCCATGTGTCATATCACGGCTGATAGCAGCTTTTTTTCGCTGAGTTTTTTTTTCAGTTTGTTTTTTTGTTTCTGTTTCTTTATTTTTTTGCTCCTCTGCGTCTCCATTAGAATTTATAAAAATAATAAAAAATAAAAAAATTTTTAAATAATAAATCATATATTAAATATATTAAATATTTTTATATTAATTTTCAATATCAGAAGCATCAACATCGTAAGAGCCATCAACAACAGCTGAAAGAAATTCTTTTATTTCATTTTTTAAAGCTAACCTACTTTTTGAAACAGTGGGTTCTGAATTAATATAGTAAATTTTATAACAATCCTTTTCTTCTAAAATTAGAATAGAACCAACCTTCAAAGAATGAAACCTATCTTGTAAAGAAGAGAACTGAACAGTTTGATCTTTAAAAACCACAACAGAAATTTCACCAACATATCTAAAAAGATGCGAAAAAACAGCTGTTTTATTAGCACACAAAGCCTTAATCTTCTCCTCAACATTTTTTTCGTTTTTAAAAACAACATACTCATATGCCTCTACAACGCTTTCACTCACGCGCAAAATATTTTCATTAGTAACAACAACTCCATTTTTCAAATTGTTTTCAATTTGTAAAAGAAAATTAACGCCCATTTGCTTAATAAAAGAGTTTTGAGCACCTTGATTTTTAAAATTAATAAGTAAAAATTGCAACAAAACAATTACATCATCTTCAGTATAAAACCCTAATGTTGAAAAAGATTCAAAAACATTCAAATCACACCTAGGAATTACATATCTCCAAACCCTTATATTCTTGGATTCTTCTATGTTTTGTGAATAAAAATAAAAATTTTCTACTTTATTAGCAGAAAGTTTAGAAACAAGATTACAAAAAGAAAATAAAAAAAACATTGAAAAAACATTTAACATCATATTAAATATATATGCATATAAATTATTTCTATTCAACTATTAAAAAATGTTTTAAGTGTTTTTAAAGAAATTGATTTTGATATTTTAAGAAATTTTATAAAAGAATCAATAGATTCATAAGTTTGATTTAATCTGGTAATAGAATAATTAAATAAATAAGGATCTAAAAAAACACCTATTTTGTTTATTCTAAAAGTTAAAAAAGCTAAAAAAAATCGACTTGAAAGCTCATCTACTTGCAACTTCGGCAAAGAACCCATTCTTGAAAAAACATCTTTTGATGAAAAATTATAAACATCAGAAGAAACAAAGATAGCAAAAGTTGAGTGTGTTTTTAATTTATCATATTGATAAACAATTTCAGAATCTGTCAACATATCCAAAAAAAAAACAGAAAAAGATCTAAGCATAGATATTTTATAAAGCAAATGTTTTTTTCCAGATTTTTTAGGACCAACAAAAAAAACAGGCTGAGATTCGTTTAATAAAACATTAACCAAAAAATTTAAAGCCCCATCAAATAAATAATAATCTGAATTATAATCTTCCTGCCAAATTTTTAAATGAGTCTGAAAAACCATTTATTTTTTAACTTCAACTTTTTTACTTTCTGAAAAAATTGCATACTCAAAACCAAAATTAACGCCTCTTTCTTCAGCTAAATCTTTTAAACTCTTCAAGTAACAAGCCTTAATAAAACGAGTGTTAAAAGGTTTTATTTTCAACCTGGATTCGTAAACAGCACCAATAGCGGTGATAGAAGTAATACCAATAATTTCAAGATCCTCCAAAACACAATGAAAAAACTCAGAAGATTCCTTAGAATTTTTAAAATTTTCATAAGAATCAGCAATCCAATCAATGACCTTTGAAGAGTTAACACTGGTGTCTAAAATTAAATCAAAAACAATATAAACAAACTCTTTTGATCTGTTTTTTATAACCTCAACTTTTCTGAAAGGAACAACATATAAAGATCCATCAAAATTACGAAGCTTAATCACCCTCAAAGTAACCTCTTCGATTATTCCAGAAACATCAGCAACATGAACAAATTCTCCAATATTCACACTGTCCTCAAAAAGCACACAAACCCCATTAATAAAATCATCTATAACAGGCTTAAACCCTAAAGAAGCAAGACCAGCCAAAACACTTAAGTTCCAAGAAACAGTAGATAAATTAACATAAATTAAAGAAAAATAAATAAAACCAAAAACAATACGAATAGCCCATCGAAGCATGGATTTAAAAGTTTTTGCTCGAGAAGAATAACTAGAAGAAAAAGAAAACATTCTATAAAAAATAAAATCAACAGTAGAATCACAAAAATATATAAAATAAGGAAAACTAAAAACGCCAAAAAGCAACCTTAAAAAGGAATTGGCTTCTAAAAATTTTAAAAGATTTAATAAAATTAAATAATCAAAATCCCAAAAAAACAAAACCAAAATAATAAAAAGAAAATTCAGAGATGAACACCCCCAAAAATAACTCCATTTCACTAAAAAACTTGAAACTTTATACTCCTTAAACTTAATATCTAAACAATGCTTCCAATAAAAATAAAATGATCTCAAAACAGCAAAAATAAATAAACCCAAAATAGAATAAAATAAATCAAAAGTAATCCAAGTCTTAGAAAAACTAAAAAAAATCAAACAAATAAAAAAAGAAAAATTAAGATAAATTTCAAACAAAACATTTACTTCCAAAAAATCCGAAATTAAATCAAAAAAGAAAAACAAAAAAATAAAAAACATTAAAAAGCATGAAAAAGAAAGCAAAAAATTAAAAACAAACAAATGTTTAAAGCAAAATAACAAAACAATAGATAAAACTTGAATAAAGCTTATAATAAAAAACTTATCATATGATTTTTTATAAAGAAGCCTAGCCCCAACAAAAAAAGTACAAAACAAAGGAAACAATAAAAACAAATGATCCTGAACAAAAAAAACAAAATTCATTTTACGCTCTCAACAAAAGATAATAAATACTTAGAAATAGATTTAAAAAGCTCATTATCCACAAAATCTTTTAAATCACCAGTCTTTTTATCTGTATCAACAGAAAGTATTTTTTCAACAATAATAAAGTAAGAAACACCGTTCTCGTGTATTTCTTGAACAGAATTTAAAGGAAAAGAAAAAATTCTTTTAGAAACCCTATAAGGCAAATCCCCTTGATAAAAGTTTGCAGCGTTCAATTTCGTTTTTTTCCATTTAATATTTTTTTTATTCACGCAAAAAGGTTTTTTTTCCAGCTCATAAATCTTTCGAACAACATCTTTAACTTCGTAAAAAGAAAGTTGCTTGGCAGGCTTTATGTCAACAACTTTAACAACATAAGCAAAGGTTCCATCAGATGCAAAATAAAAACAATTTCCTTTTTCAGCATTAATTTTATCAGAGTGATAGTTTAAACCGCCTTTAAACAAATATACTAATTGATCATGAGAAACTTTTGTTGTATATTGTGGATAATTTTTAATGATGCTTTGAAAATTATTATTTTTAATAACGCGATCTAAAAAATTAAGGTCTTCTTGTGAAAAAAATTTAGTTTCAATTTTAAAACCTTCATAAGTATATTGTTTATAAGTTTTGAATTTTTCTTTATTTTTCTCATAAAAATCTAACAAATCTTTTTCATAATAGTTTAAAACAACGTCTTTATGATTAACAATAGAATATTTAATGTAACGATAAGAAAAATAAGCTTTATCAAACTCTTTAATAAATTGTTCATTCAAAGAATAAGAATTTTTAATAAAAAACCAAAATTGCAGATGAAGCAACTCTTCCTTTTTTAAATCATAATATTCATTTTCTGAAAGCATAGAACTTTTTAAAAAGTCTAAAAACTTGTTTCTAGAAAACATGTTTCCATCTAAAAATCTAGAATCATTTTGAATGCTTTTTTTAACATCATAATTTGAAATTTTTAAACCTAATTTCTTACAAAAAGATGTAATAGCCGCCTTTTGTTGAGCTATTTTGATAACTTCATAAATATTTTTCTGAAACTTCATTTCTTTTGATAAATCAGAAGAATCTTTTACGTATGCAATATATTTTTTACAGTCAGCCATGCTATATTTAGTCCAACCAATTTTAAATAAAGGAGCATCACTATAAAAGTTCCTAAAAACACTACCAAAAATAAAAAAAACCATCATAATCATGATGAATGATGAAGTAAACTTATCATTTTTAGATTGGTTGTTGTTGTTTTGCAGATTTTCTTTGCTTTCTAACATACAAGTATAGTAAAAAAAATTAAAATTTATGTCCACCACTCTTTCAAAAAAATAAAGTTTTGAGCTACTTTTATTTTTATTTGTATTATGATAAATTAAAAACAGCGGGGTAGAGCAGTCTGGTAGCTCGTCAGGTTCATAACCTGAAGGTCGTAGGTTCAAATCCTGCCTCCGCAACTTAAATTTTATTTTTTTTTCATTTTAAGTTATAACATTTCTTTTTTGTAAGCTAATATTAAATACAAAAAAAAAGTTATCCAAGAACAAAAAACAAAGGGATAAACAACAGAAGATAAATCAAAACTATAAAAAATAAATATTTTCATCAAAAAAACATAACAAATAGAGTTATTTAATGAAATAATTGCAGGAATAATCACGCTTTTTTCAACAAAAAAAAACATTTGAAACAGCCTGTTCATTAATAATGCAGGAAGAGAAATTGAATATAATTTAACTAATTTTTTCATTATAACGACATCTTTTGCAGAAACTTTATTAAAAAAAATTATTTTTATAATCCCCTCTGTAAACAAAAAACAAGTTAACATAAATGCAAAAGTTATTAAAAAAACAAACAGCATTGATAATCTTTTTAAAGTTTTACTTGTTTTTTTGTCTTTCGAAAATTTATTCAAATAAGAAAAAAGAGTGATAAAAACAGGTATAATGAAAGCAATTGGAAGTTGCATTATTTTTCCAGACCTTAAAACAAGAGTCATACTACCTACTCCAAATAATGATGCGAATCTCATTGATATAACATCGTTAATTTGTGTTAAAATTGCTATTAAAAAGATTGGAGCAAAAAAATAAAACAATGAACGCAAATCACCAAGAGATTGTTTTGAAAAAAAAGAATTTTGATTTGCAAAGAACAAATAAACACAGTAAAATCCGATAAATAATAAAAATTTGATATAAAAAGATACGAAAATAAAAAGAAAAATAAAACCAAATAAAAAGCTTGCTATTTTTATTTTAATTGATTTGTCTTCCTGAAAAAGATCATAGATTACACTAGGAATCATAGTTGATAAAAGCATTATTATGGTTGCAAAAAAATAAAAAAAGACTATTTTCACAACGGAAACGTTAAAAATTAATGAGAATTTGATTAAGCATATCAAGCAAAAATTAAACAAAATAACCGAAATTGAAGGCCAAAAGAAAAAGCCTCTTGATTGCAATAAAGAACCTAAAATGCTGTAACAAAAATATATAAATGACGTAAAACTCGTTGTTTGTACAAATAAACCATAATAAGCTTTTTGCTCCAAATTAAAGCCTGGTGCTACTTTCGATAAAAACCAATCTTCAAAAAATTGTTCTCCAAAATAAAAAACAAACAGTAAAAATGAAAAAATCATAAATGTATTTATTATTAAAATATGTAACCTTTTATATGCGTTTTTCTCTTCAAAATCACGTATTTTAGGCAATAAGGCACTGTTTATTGCTCCCTCTGAAAAAGCCTTTCTGAAGGATGTTGGTATTTTAACAGACAAACTGAACGCATCCGAAAAAGCCCCTGTGCCAATAAACTCTAACAAATAATTATCTCTTATCCAACCTAATATTCTTGAACATATACCTAATACAGTTACTAAAAAACTATCTTTTACAAATTTTTTTGTACTCATCGTTATTGATTAAATTACTTTAAAATTTCTATAAATTCTAGTTAAAAACGCTCAAAAACTTATAAAAAACTTATCAAAAACTTATCAAAAACTTATCAAAAACTTATAAAAAATCGATAAAAAACGCTTGTTTTTTGTTAAAAAATGATCTTTTTTTATATTAATTATAGAGGTATTAAATAAAAAATACAAAAACTACATGTTCTAAGTTTTATGTTTTTGATATCTTATACAAGATGAGCGTCTTACAAAAAATTTTACAAGAAAGAGATCTTTTATCTCAAATTTCTAATGAAAATGTTGAAGTTAAAAAAATTTATGCTGGGTTCGATGGTACCGCTAGAAGTTTGCAAATTGGAAACTTAACCCCTTTAGCTGCTTTAAAACATCTTAGCAAGGCTGGTATTCAACCTATTGTTTTATTAGGTGGCGCTACTAGTACTGTTGGCGATCCTTCTGGTAAAAACACAACCAGAAAACAGCTGGATAAGGATGATGTAAACATAAATATTAACATCCTTGAATCTCAAATAAAAAAACTTCTTCCTGGCTCTTTGATTGTTAATAATTATGATTGGATCTCTAAATTATCTTTTATGGATTTTTTAGATCAAGTTGCTACTTTTCTTTCTGTTTCTTATGTTATTAAATTTAAAACTTTTGCTGATCGTCTTGCTAATGAAAACCCTTTAACCATTAAGGAAATTCTTTATCCTTTGATGCAGGGGTATGATTTTTTATATTTATTTGAAAACGAAGGTTGTGATGCCCAGCTTGGTGGCCATGATCAGTGGTGCAATGTTTTAACTGGTGTTGATTTAATTCAAAAAAAACATTCTAAAGATACTAATGTTGTTGCTGTTACTTCTCCTTTACTTGTTGATTCTAATGGAAACAAAATGGGAAAATCTCTTGCTGGAGCTATTTATTTATCTGAAGAACTTTGTTCTGTTTACAATTTTTGGAGTTTTTGGAGGAACGTTGATGATTCACTTGTAAAAACTTGTTTACTGCGTTTTTCTGATTTTGAAATTGAGGAAATTAATGATATTGTGCTAAAAGATATCAACCAAGCAAAGATAAAATTAGCTAATTATATGACAACCTGGGTTCACTCTGAAGAAAAGGCTGCAGAGGCTCAAAAAAAGGCTTCTTCTATTTTTGTTGATCGAAATTTTAATGATCTTATTGAAACAAAAGTAAATCACTGTAAGTTATCAGACGTTGTTTCTGAACTAAAAAACATTAGCTCTAGTGAGGCTAAAAGATTAATTAAAAGTAATTCAGTTAAAATTAACGAGGAAATTATTAATGATTCTTCTTATTCCTTTAAATCTGGAACTTTTTTAATTTCAATTGGAAAAAAAAGTTTTTTTAAACTTGTTTTTTAAATAACTTATTTCTTTTTATAGTTGTACATTTAACTTATGTTTTTTTAAAAGCATATGATGCTGTTTTTCCATTTTGCTTTATGGCAGCTATATTTTGAGATTTGGTTATGAAGTGCAAGGATTTAATTATATAAGTTAAATCTTCATTTAAGTTTAATCCATTCGTATCTTTATTTTTAATAAAATTAGCAATGTTTTCTAAGGTTATTTTGATAAATTGCCTGATTTTAGTAATTACTTCTTGTAACTTAGACAATTTATTAAGTTCTTCCTCCACATTTAATGTATCAAGTAGAATATTAAACCTATTTGAGTCTTTGTTTTTAAACAAAGCATCTAGATGATTTATTATTGTTTTTACTTTGAAACTTTTGAGTTTGTTTTCTGGTAACAATAGTTTGTTCACAATAGTATCTAAAATTGATTGCATACTTTCTATTTTTTCTTTGTTTTTTTCATACAAACTCTTGATGTTTATGTTTTTATATAAGCCATGTTTTTTTGCTAATTTAATTAACTGATACAAACTTGCCGTTGCTGGCTCTTTTTCTTGCCAAATTTTTTTTATCATTAAATTCATCTTTTTTATACTGTTATTTAAAGCAATTAGTGTTTTTGGAACCGATTCTTTTATTATTGACATTTTTTTTTGTTCTGGCTGAGTATTGAGTTGTTTTTTCATTCTTTGTTGCTTTGCTTTTGTTGCATAGTCTGGCTCTTTATTTTGTGCATCTGTTGCTTGTACTGACTCTTCATTTTGTTCAGATGTTTCTTTTTTTACAACAAAGGCTGGCTCTTCATTTTGTATCTCTATTTCTTGCGCCGTATATTCCTCTTGTTCTTCTTTTTCTTGTACTAGCTCTTCATTTTGTTCTGTTGTTTCTTCTTGTGCTGGATCTTCAGCTTTTACTTCTTTTGCTTTTAAATTTTTTTTTTCTAACTGTACCAAAATATTTTTATATTGTTCTTCGAACGCTTCTTCTGCTAAGTTTGCTAATCTTAAAATTTCCTCTTTTACTGCTTCGCCAAAGCTTTGACCAGAACGTTTTTCTGACAATTTCAAAATTTCTTTTATCATGTCTTGTTGCAGCTGTTGTTTTTCCTTTTCAGATTGGTTCCCTATATCATTAAACAGCTCTATTTCATCATAATGCGCCAAAACTGCAAATACAGGAACAAAAAATCCACAAGACACGCTATCTTCTTGTATATTAATTGAATTAAGCTTTATGAAATTTATTGCTCCTTCTTTTGTTTTAGTCAAATATACTGCTGTGTAATGTTTTGAAAACAATATTGGAACTAAAATTTTATCAAACTTTTCTATGTAATTTTTAATAGGTGGAAAAATTTCTTCAAGTCTCTTGTAATTAAAAGGATAATCGGCTTCAATCGCCATTGGATTGAAAAACAAGGCTTTTTCGGTTTTTATTAAAGACATTATATATGATAAATCTGTAATTTCTATATACTGATCACTAAATTCACGTTTCTTTGTGTATTCTTCTATTTTTGGAGTTGAAATTTCTAAAGTATTTCTTAAAAAACCACCTTTGTTACTACATGATGAAATATAAAAATCACATAATGATTGATCTTGTTGTTCTTTTGTCTTATTCAAAATTCTTAAAAGGCTTTCTTTGAAGTTTGCTTGAAAAATTGATAAATCTTGAAAAATACCATGATTTGCCAATGTTTTTAAAGCTTTTTTGTATTCTTCACTATATTCTGTTATTTCAACTTTTAATGGTGTTAAGCTATAATCACTCAATCCATTTGAATAAGACGAGTTTTCTAATGGTGAAATTTTTAAAATATCTATATGACTTGGTCGAATCAAGCGCCCATCTTCTTTTTTGTCATCTGTTTGATTGGGCCAGTGTGACAATTGATTTGATGAAGCCGTGCTTTGGTTTGCTGTTTCAACTCCTGCTTCTTTATCCACAGTTGAAGCCCTTTGTTGCTTTGTTGATGTGTTTTTAGCGTTTGCTTCTATAGTTGCAGACGCATTTGTTGTTTGTTGTTCCGATCTTTTTTGCTTTGTGTCAATGTTTTTAGTTCTTGCTTCTTTGGTTATAGGCGTGTTTGATTTTTTCTTTACAATCCTTTTTAGCTTTGTAGTAGCCTTTTCAGATATTGCTTCTGTATCCGCAGTTGGGGACGTATTTTTAGAAAGTGTTGGCATACTATTATTAGAAGCAATACATTCTTTTGGACTTGTTAAGCGCAGTATATTATTTTGATGATACTCAATTGCTTTTCTAAAAATTTCATCCTCGATTTCATCGTCCTCTTGTTCTCTTTGTGTCGCTATTTTATCTCTTTCGTTTTTTTCTTGCGCTTCAATTATTTGTCTAACATTTTTCTCATCAACGTATAATCGATAAAAATTAACATTATTTGTTTTTTTATTAACAATTTCTGCTCTTTTTTCAGCTTTTTCTATTAAAATATTTAATTTCCTTTCTTTTTCTAACAAACCAACGGCAATATTGTGACATAAAGCTATGTTATCAAAAGAGGAAAGATTTTCTTGGTACAGTTTTTCTCTCGCTAACGCTTCTTCTTCTATTAATTTCGTTCGAAGTTGAATCTCCGCCTTTGCCCTTTCATCTGCCAACTTTAAAGATTCGTTAATTTTTTGTTCTTCTTTTAATTTCATTTGTTCTAGTTCGTTTAATCTTTTATTAAAAACACTTATTAATTCTTGTGATTCTTTTAATCTTTCATTTAATTCATGCTTTGATTTATCGCTATCTTTTAATGATCTTGCCTTTTCTACTTCTAACTGTTGAAGCCTTGCTTTTAATGAGTCAATTGTTTGTTCTAATTGTTGAGGAGTTAACAAATGCGACCTTTGAATATCGGTTAATCTGTTTGTTTTTTCGGTTTGGCTTCCCTTAGAAACAGTTGATCGAGCTGTTTGTGATCCTTTTGTTTCCATTGATAGAACGGACATATAATCAACGTTTTTCACTGAAAAAGAAACTAAACTTTCACTTTCATCTGCCTGTTCTGAAGTACCTCTTCTATATGTAATTGTTCCACATGATTGAGAAGAAACAGAGCGATCGTTTTTAACACTACTGCAATAAGAATCAAAGCTGCCATAAGGCGCATTTTGATTAGGTGTTGATGGCAACGATGTTGAACTTTCTTCTTCTGAATCAACAAAACCAGTTGGAGCTGATCGAGTTTGTAATACTGGTGGAACAGATGGAGCTGGTAGGACAGATGGAACTTGTGGAACTGATCGAGTTTGTAATACTGGTGAAACAGATGGAACTTGTAAAGCCGATGGAAATTGTGAAGCCGATGGAAATTGTGAAGCTGATCGAATTTGTAACGCTGGTTGAGCGCCTGAGACTTGTGGAGCAGATGGACACGAACCAACAACAGCTCTCAACAACGCTGGATTAGGAGTTATAGGATCGTTATATGCTGGAACTGATAAGGCCACTGCGGGTTGTTGAACGCATACCCCTTGTCTAGCTGGTGGAAATTGTGTAGCCGTTGGAACAGATGGAACTTGTAGAACTGATCGAGTTTGTAGTACTGGTAGGGCCGATGGAACTTGTAATACTGATGAAACCAATGGAGCTGGTAGGGCCGATGGAACCAAGCCATAAACCATAGCCTTCAAAACCTCTTGAGAAGGAGCCTTACTGCCATCTGCTGATGGCACGTTTATTTGTGAATCTAATTGAGCTCCTGAAGCTGGTGGAACTTGTCTGACTGATGGAAATTGTGAAGGTTTTTGAGCTTCTAAATATGGTTGAGCATTTGCATATTGTGAAGCTGATGGAACTTGTGTGGCTGATTGACCCGAGCTATAAACCATAGCTCTCAACAACTCTTGAGAAGGAGACTGACCGCTACCTGCTTGACCTTGTGAATTTAATTCAGTGCTTAAAGCTAATGGAATATGTGAAGGTTGTTGAGCGCCTATACCTTGTGTAGCTAATAGAGTTTGTAATACTGGCTGAGCAAAATGATCAGGTGTGCCTGTGATTATTAAATCTTCGTCAACACCAACATCTTGCCTTTGGCTTTCCGGAAAAGTTAATAAAACTGCGTTTTGAGTTGTGTTATCTGTAACAGGAAATGATGTATTTTGGGCTTCTCTATCAAAGACCATAGTATTACTTGTATTTGAATTATCCTTTGATTCAGGCACCATGGTTGGATTGTGCTGTGATTCAAGTTCTATAATTGGATTATAGAATTGTTCAAGTGGCACGGTTGGATTATCATCTTGTGATTCAGGTACCATATGTTCAGATGAACTTAACCTTATAGATTCTCTTTGTATTAAAGGCCAACTTGTTTGAGTTGAAGCGGCATTAGATTGGTCTAAATTAAAGCGAGTTAAAGGGATCACGCTAGATTCCGCATTATATTCAACGCCTCCCATCTGAACGCCTTGATTTTTTTGCCTTACTTCAGTGTTTTCGTTTGACTCTCGTATAATGTTTGTTTTTTCTTGCTGCTGAAACTCATTGGGATTATTATTTAAGACGCTTAACGTTTCTTCATCTTTTCTAAGTTGTTTAGGATTAGTATATAAAGGACCATCGGGAACCTTGTAATCAAAATATTCTTCATGCACACTTGAATATCCAGCTGAACGAAGATCTTCTGCCATGTGTTCTTCCGTTTGGGCCACAGAACATTCTTTGTAACTATTATAACCCAAAATAATTGGATTATATTTTATATCTTTGTTTTTTTTATCTGTATTAAAAATGTTTTTATCTAAATCATAATCTATTAATATTTCATCGTCGCCTATTTTTCCAACATAATAACCTAATCCAAAGGAAACTTTGGGATACCCATCTGAACCAAAAATAAAAGACACCTGGCCAAAAACACATCTAAATTTATAAGACAAGCCAAAATAACCAAATGAATTCTCTAAATTATAATTATAAATACCTATATTAAGATTAACATTCTCATTCATTTTATAGTTTAATTTTATGGATCCTCCAATTTTAAAAGTTTCATATCTTGATTTTGAAAAAACCACCCCAGATAAAACGGAGTTAATGTCGTCTTCATAAATATTAAACAAAATTGAAACCTTAGACTCTAAGAAACAACTGTAAAAAAAAACAGAATATAAATGTTTTTTTGATATCATATAACAAACAGTACTTTTGTTTCCTTAAAAAAACAAAAATATAAAGTTAATAAAAACAATATAAACACTTAAATATTTTTTAATCAAGAACATATAATATTTGTTTTATGAATAAAAAATTAGCTTTATTATCAATGATATCAATAAAAACAGATCCATTCGTTGGGCTAAACTTATCTTGTAACTTATATTCTTTTAATGTTTTCATGGCGAACGCAGGCGTCTTTTGTTCAAACGACAATTTGTCTGCCTATTCTAATTTAGAATTAAAAACAGCGCAGATGAATTTCTGCTTAGGATATATTATCAGGAAAAATTCAAAAAAAACAATAAAAGATAACTCTTCTTTATTGCTTGAAATAAAACACAAAACAAAGTTTGCAAATGTATCAATTGTCTTTTCTTTATTCAATAAAAACTCTATTTCAATTGTGATTAGCAAAGAATTTAACGAAATTTTTAATGTAGGTGCTTTGGTTGGATATAGTCAAAAAGAAAAGAAAGAAAAACAAAAGAAAAAAAGCCAAACAAGCGCGATAGAACCTAGCTTTTTAGATCTACCCAATCACAGGTCTACAGCTCAATTAAACGATGATCCTGACAGCACTCCATTAACTCCAGATACAGCTCCATTTGGCAACGGAAAATCACATAACCCCTTCAATGATGAAGATGTAGACTATGAGAGTATTTCTTTTCATTCTTGTCGCTCAAGTGAGGACGGCGAAAATGACTCTGTTTTTTTTGATGAGAATCCTTCTCTGGCCAATGCTTCACCTTCTACCACTCAAATTCAAATATCACAAGGTTCTACAGCTAGAAATCAGCAGAGTCAGCAACAATACATAGCTAAACATCCAGCAACAGCTATGCACAAAAAACTTGAAGAGGCGCGACAAACCGCACAAAAAAACGAAAAATTACTTCGAAAAATAAGTGAACCATTTGTACAACGAAAAAATGCAATTATACAAGCAAGACAAGAAAAAGTACAAAAAATGAATCGCTTATATTATCTTATAGCTCAACGTGAAAACACAAACGCTTTAACTGAAGAAAAACAACAAGAGATTTCCAATGAAATACAAAAAATATTGCAAGAACTACAAGAGACGACTACCTCTGAATTGAACGCACAAACACCGATTATAAAACCTCTTCCGATAGGACAAATTAATCAGAAAGAACAAGCTGCAAAGAATAAAACAACCTCAACTCCATCAACAGCAAGAGCAAGAGCAAATTCAATGCCAACAAGAAGACACGCTTCACAAGTTCCACAAGTAAATACTAAAACAACCTCAAAACCATCAACAGCAAGAGCAAGTTCAAGAACAACAACAAGAAGAGCAAGTTCAACCTCAACAAGAAAACTAGCTCCACAACATTCAACTATAATACAAGTTCCAAAAGTAAATACTGCAACAACCTCAACTCCATCAACAGCAAGAACAAGTTCAACCTCAACAAAAAGACCCTCTCCACAACGTTCAACCATAATACAAGTTCCAAAAGTAAATACTGCAACAACCTCAACACCATCAACAGCAAGAGCAAGTTCAACCTCAACAAGAAGACCCGCTTCACAACTTTCAACAAAAAGAGAAGCTACACCCATAAACAACGCATTAATTTCAGAATTTTTAAAACTACAACAAAAAACAGAGAAACAAGCATATGATCCAAACTTAGAAGAAACCCCATTCAGTTCTTTTCAACCAACACATAGAGCATACTTTAAAAATTTTAATTTTAATTCACACTTTTTTAGAGAGGTTGAACTCACGTTAAAAAAAATATTAGAAAAACTACAAAAAAAAATAAACGAAACATCAAATTTGGATGAAAAAAAAACAAAAGAATTTATTAAAAATGTAAAAGAACATCTTTATAGTCAAAAAGGATTAAACAAGTTGACAAACCTTATACCAACAGGAGAAAACGCAACAATTAAAAAACTATCTGAAAAAGAAGGCTATTATCGTTCTTGTCTAATGTTAATAGCATTAAAAGAAAAAGCAAACACAAAAAACGATAAACAAAGAGCGTTAATAAAAAACATGATATACAATTTGTTTTCTTTGATTAAATCAAGCGGTTCTTCTGTTAAATTAGATGTACAAAAAGCAATATCTGAAATAAACAAGTATATTCAAGCTCTTGCAGAGGTTGAAAAGTTACAAAAACAAATTAATAATTAATTGTAATGTTTTTTACACTTAAAATTTTTGCATTATATTAGATTTTAATTAAAAAACAGACCCTTTTCAGACAACAAAGTGAAAAAGTGCGTAGGTGTGGCTTTTCAAGAAGAATTTTTATACTGTCACCTCCACAAGAAACTTCCACGTTCTTTTTTAAAAAAGGCTATTTTAATCTTAAAAAGTTAAACATGTAAATGACTAATCTGGGGCTTTGTGCGCATATATAGCAGCACCTACTCCCTTTGATAGCAATTGCAAAAGGGGAAAGGGGGGGGGGGCCCCCTATAATCTCAAAAAAAAATAAGTTTGAGGGCTTTAAAGGCTGCTTTAACTAAACAACAATCGGAGAGAACCTCAAATATTAAAATGTAGTGGGACGGTTGCATATAATATTACTCCTTTGATAGCAATTACAACAGAAGTTTGCGCCTACTATCAACTCATAAGAAAAAGTTTCATTGGCTTTTAAAAAAACTGTTTTAATCTCAAAATAACCGAAAGCTCACAAGATCAAGTAAATTATGGCTTTTGCAATAGAAGTTTAGATCGGCTTAAAATCAGATCCATCCTAATCAACCCCAATATGATTTTAATTTGTCCCAAAAAGTTTTAGATTTTGAGGTGTTTTTATATTCTTTATGTAATTTTTCCCAAAGATCTTTCTCAGAAGATGATATATATGTTGGAATTTCAATTTCAATTGTTACAATAATATCTCCTCTATATTCAGAATTGAACCTTTTCATGCCCTTTCCAGAAATGCTTAGTTTTGACCCAGGTTGAGTTCCAGCAGGAATAGTTAATAAACAACTTTGTTTTTCCAGTGTTGGTATGTCAACATTTTTACCCAAAACAGCATCAAAAATAGAAATAGGAATCTTCAATAATAAGTTTGCATTATCAACCACAAAAATCGAATGCTTTTTAACAGTTACAAAAACATAAAGATCGCCGTTTACGCCGCCTTTAATAGCATTTCCCTTTCCTTTTAATTGAATTTTCATTCCATTTTCAACACCCTTAGGAATTTTTATATTAATTGGGCTTGTTTCATTTAATCTTCCTTCTCCGCGACAAAAAGAACATTTTTTATAACTCTTGCCCGAGCCATTACAGTTATCACAAGTTTGTTGAACTCTAAAAACAAACTGTTGAACATGAATTTTACCCATGCCGTTACATTTAGAACATTTACTTGGAGGAGTTGTGACATCGTTACCAGATGAAGCACAATGAGAACAACCAACCTTTCTTGGTATTTGAATGTTTGTTTCATATCCTGTAAATGCTTCTTCTAAAGAAATTTCTAAAGAAAACCTTAAATCTTCTCCTTTAAAAACCTTCGATCTTTCAGCCCCAAAGCCTGAAAAAAAATCACTAAAAATATCTTCAAAACCAGAACCATTAAAATCAAATCCTCCAAACCCATCAAATCCGGAATGACCGCCTCCATTTTTAAAATTTTCATGGCCAAGCATATCATATTGTTTTCTTTTTTGATCGTCTTTCAGAACATCATAAGCTTCTTGAATTTCTTGAAACTTTGAATTAGCTTTTTCCTTTTCTTTTTCATCTGTGAATTTATCAGGATGATACTTAATAACAAGTTTCTTATAAGCTTTTTTTATATCGTCTAATGAATCTTCCTTCTTAACGCCTAGAACAGAATAATAATCTTGAAAATTATTAGACATTAGTTATTGTTTTCCTCATTTGAACCTGACTCAGAATTAGAAACATCATTGGTTGAAGCATCAGAAGAGTTTTCGTTTTTAGAGTTATTGTAAATAATTTCGCCAATTTTCATTGAGCTTTTTTGTAGGTTATCAATATCAGCTTTTATAGCTTCAACATCATCTGAATCTTTGGTTTCTTTCAATCTGTTTAAAGCATCTTGAATTAAGTTTTTATCTTCTTCCGTTAATTTGCTACCATGATCAGATAATCCTTTTTCCACACTAGATATTAAATTTTCAGCTTCGTTTTTTGTTGTGGTTAGTTCTGCTTTTTTCTTATCTTCATCTGCGTGCATTTCAGCATCTTTGATCATTCTTTCAATTTCTGAATCAGTAAGACCACTTGATGATTCAACTCTAATTGAATGTTCTTTTCCAGTTCCTTTATCTTTTGCAGTGACACATAAGATACCATTTGCATTCATATCAAAGGTAATTTCAATTTGAGGAACTCCCTTGGGTGCATTTGGAATACCATCTAAAACAAACTCACCTAAAAACTTATTATCTCTTGCCATGGGTCTTTCCCCCTGATAAACACAAATTTGTACTTGAGTCTGATTATCAGCAGCAGTTGAAAATACTTGAGTCTTTTTTGTTGGAATTGTTGTATTCTTTTCTATTAAAGGAGTCATAACTCCACCCATTGTTTCAATTCCTAATGTTAATGGAGTTACATCAAGCAAAACAACATCTTTAACATCTGAATCTCCTCTTAAAATTGCCCCTTGAATTGCAGCTCCTTTAGCAACAACTTCGTCAGGATTAACCCCACGATGAGGATCCAAACCAAAAAACTTTTTAACTTCTTCGATAACTTTTGGCATTCTAGTCATTCCACCAACTAAAACAACATCATCTAATTCAGATTTAGAAATACCAGCATCTTCAAGAGCTTTTTTGCAAGGATTTAAAGATTTTTCAATCAAATGCGAACATAAAGACTCTAATTTTGCTTTAGAAACGCTGATGTTTAAATGAGTTGGACCACTCTCTCCATAACTTAAAAATGGCAAACTAATATCAGTTGTTAAAGCAGTAGAAAGTTCAATTTTAGCCTTTTCTGCAGCTTCTTTTAATCTTTGAAAAGCAATAGAAGATTCTTTTTTCTTAGCTTCAGAAGAGTTATCAATTAAATCAACGCCATTCTCTTTTTTATAAGATTCTAACAAGAAATCAACTAATTTAGAATCAAAATCTGCTCCACCAAGCATTGTATCTCCATTAGTTGACAAAACTTGAAAAACACCACCAGAAATTTCCAAAATAGAAACATCAAAAGTACCACCACCAAGGTCATAAACAGCTATTTTTCTTGTTTTAGATTGATCTTTATCTAACCCATAAGCTAAAGCTGCAGCTGTAGGCTCGTTTATAATTCGAAGAACATTTAATCCGGCAATTTTACCAGCATCAACAACGGCCTGTCTTTGACTATCGTTAAAATAAGCTGGAACGGTAACAACAGCCTCTGTAACAGAATGCCCCAAATAAGCTTCAGCATCTTCTTTTAAAGCTTGCAAAACATAAGCTCCAATTTGACTAGGACTATAAGCTTTTCCCTTAACCTCAACCCAAGCATCTCCATTATTAGAAGGAACAATCTTGTATGAAACGTTTTTTTGAATATTAGAAACTTCCTTAAATTGACGACCGATCAACCTTTTTACTTCGTACAATATGTTTTCAGAAGGAGGTTGTCTTTTTGCAGCAGTTCCAACAACTCTTGCACCATCTTTATCAAATGCAACAACAGACGGAGTCGTGTTTGATCCAACTCTATTTGGTATAACTTTTACCTGACCATTTTCAGAATAGGCAACACAAGAGTTTGTAGTTCCTAAATCAATTCCAATAACAGTTTTTGCCATATTTTCCTCCTTAATACTATATATTACATCAATTTAGATTCTATATTAAAAAAATTTTAAAAACAATGGAAAATTTTAAAAAAAACACATATAATTTGTAAAGATATGTCTGATTTTTTTTGTCAAGTTTTTTTCCAAGGGCTCTTAGAGGCTTTTCCTATTAGTTCTTCTATGCATTTAAGAATTTTCAATGTAAACAATATAGAAATTATGCATCTAGGTACCGGTATTGCTTTTTTATTTTATGCTTTTCAAACTTTAAAAACCTATATTAAAAAACCATTTTGCAAAAAATCGATTTTCTTTTTTTTTAAAATTTTAATTATTATTTTACCAACTGTTTTAATAGGATTTTATATAAAAAAACAGCCACTTTTAGTCCCTTCTGACTCTGTTAATTTAATTTGCGCTCTTACAATGTTATGCGTTAATTTATCCCTTCCAATGGAAAAAGAATTCAAACAATTATCTGTTAAACAGCTGTTTTTTATCGCATTTATAGTGCCCCTTTCTCTGTTGCCTGGAGCTAGTCGTTTTGGCATTACTTTTACAGCTTTTAGATTGTTTAAGCTGAATTTACATGAGTCTTTTTTGTTTTCTATCATACTGGGCATTCCTATTACTATTGGTGCAGCTTTATTAAATGTTTACACTCAGACAATAACAACAAAATTACTTTTAGCTTCATTAATTGCTGGAATTATAACCTATTTCACTCTTAAAATTACACATAAAGCATTGAAATATTGGAATTTTTTTTCTGTTTATAGAATTATTTTTAGCTTTATTCACTTCTTTTTAACACCTATACAAAAAAAAGCTTTACTTAGCAAAATTTTTCTTATTATTGCGTTTTTTTTTGAATCACCTGAAACATCTAAAAATAAAAATTCCACAATAGAAAAACACAAAAAACAATCAAAAAAGGTTAAAAAAGACTAAAAAACGAGCAAAAATCGATCAAAAAACGTTAAATATATTAACTCAAATGAACTGTTTTTTTTCTAAATCATATTCAACCATGAAATTTTTTAATTGATCTCCATTTTCATATGTGCAATCAACTTTTAAACAGTTTTTTATAAAAGTTACTTGCCTTTTTGCATATTGTCTTGTTCTTATTTCAATTTTTTCTATACATTGATTTTTCGTAATATTGCCACAAAGCAAAAGCCTTATCTCTGAAAAACCAATAATTGCTTCTGCATTTAATTTGAACTTTTTTACTTCTTCTACCATTTCATCAAAATCTCTAATTAACCTTTTTCTTATTCTTTCTAAAAGAACCTCTCTTTTCGGTATCAATGCTAAAACAGTGACTTTATCTTCAAAAAAAGTATATCGGTGTTTTTGATATCCAGCTAAAATCGATTGATTGTTAAACAGAAAATAAGACAACGCTTTTTTTAATCTACGCTCATCTTTATAAACTTTTAAAATTATTGGATCAACTTTTTCTAATTGTTTTTTCATCTCTAAAAAAGGCATTTCATTCACTTGATTTTTAATTTCAGTATTTTCTGGTAGATTATCTATTCCATTTATAAAAGATTTTAAATATAAACCTGTTCCTCCTACTAAAATTGGATTACGCTTTCTTTCAATTATTTTTTCTATTGTTTCTTTCGCTTTGTTTCCCCATTCGAACACATTAGAAGAATTCTCATGATTTAAGTAGGAATATAAGTAATGTTCATTTAAATCTGTTGGAGTGGACTTTAAAGTTTCTAGGCCAGAATACATTTGACAAGAATCAAAGTTAACTGCACTATAATTTTTTGAAATCAAGTCTGAAATAATTTCGGACTTTCCAGAAGCTGTTGGACCTATAATAGCAAGCATTTACGCGCTAATTTTACTTTGAAAAGGCGCTAAACTGGGATTTTTCCTTTTATCTTTTTCAACCTCCTGATATAACTCCTTATATAAAGCAACCGCATCTTTTATTGAATTTATTTCACTTAATGCCACATTGTCTATCTTGAAACCAATTGCATGTTCTATTGCTAACAATATTTCTATTTTTGTCGGCTCATCCATTTTAAGATCGTCAGAAAATTTTGTTTCTACATCTACATTCATAAGCCCCACATTCTCAAAAATCACTGATTGAATCACTGAAATTAAATCATCTTCGTTATACCTGAATTTTTCTAACGATGGAAAAACATCCATATAATAACTCACTAACTTTCCCCCAAAATATTAGTTGTTCTAACTATTGAGTATATTTTATCATAGTAAATTTTAAAGCTCAACAAAGAAAAAAGTATTTTAGATGGAAAAATCCAATTAAAAATCAGATTAACAAATTTGATAAAGTAAATGCAACCTTTTTATTAATTGCAAATAAAATTTTTTTAGATAAAATCAACTTTAGTTATTAGGAAGTTTTTATGTGTGGAATTGTTGGTGTAGTTAATAAAAGCAAAAAGGCCTCAGAAGATCTTATGTTTGGATTAAAACAAATGGAATATAGGGGATATGATTCTGCTGGCGTTGTTTTTTCAAAAAATTTTAACACATATAAAAGCATTGGATCTTTAATAAACTTGGAAAAAGCTTGTTTACATAATGAGGATACAATTGGCATAGCTCATACAAGATGGGCTACTCATGGTTCTGTTAATTTAACTAACACTCATCCTATTAAAATTGGAAATTTTGCTATTGTTCATAATGGTATTATTGAAGATACCGATAAAATCATCAAAGAAATTAACTATAAACCTCAAACTCAAACTGATACTGAAATTTTATTGGCTTACTTTGTTTTCTTAAGAAAAGAACATAGTTTAGAAGACTCCTTGCAAATTATTGATCAAAAAATTAAAGGTTCTTATGCAGCTTTGATTTTAGAGTTTTCATCTGATCAAATCATTTGGCTTAAAAAAGGATTTAGCCCTATTGTGATATCTGAAACTGAATTTGGCTATACTGTTGCTTCTGACATGGAAGGTGTTAAAAATCCGATCAAAACTTATGAAATAAACTCTAATGGATATGGTATTATTAGTAATTCTTTTGTTTCTGATTTTCAAACCTTTAAAAAAAATTTAATTATCAAAGGAGAATTTTCTGAAAAAACAACTAAAGAAAATCTTTTTCACGAAAAAACAAAATCACATAATACTTGGCTTGAAGAGGAGATTCTTGAACAGATAAAAATTTTTGAAAACGAGAAATCTCTAAATTTGAAAAAAGATTTTTCTGTTTACCATAATGTTAAATTAATTGGTTGTGGAAGCTCTTTTTTTGCTGCTGAAATTGGCGCTTATTGGTTGGAAGAAGAAAACATATTAGCTTCTGCTTCTATTGCTTCTGAATGGAATATTTCTGATACGCCAACTTTTGATCATCAGCTTACTATTTTTATTTCTCAATCTGGATTCACGGCTGATACTGTTTCTGCTTTATTAAAAGCTAAAAAATATAGCAAAACTTTAGCTTTGGTTAATAAAAAAAATAGTCCTATTAGTAACAACTCTGATCAAGTTGTTTTGTTAAACGCGGGAACTGAAAAAAGCGTTGCTTCTACTAAATCTTTCTCTTCTCAAATTATTAAGTTATTTCAAATAATTAAAGGTACTTTACCTAAAAATATTGAAGAAAAAGTAAAAAACATTTTTAAAATTGATGTTGAAAAAATAGTTGACAATATATTGAAACACAGGGAAATTTTCATTCTTGGAAAAAATAAAATGAGTTTGGTTGCAAAGGAAGGCATGTTAAAAATAACTGAAATAACATATTTAAATGTTTTTGCTTATCCAGCTGGAGAATTAAAGCATGGCTATATCGCTAAAATAACTGAAGAGACAATTTCTATTATTCTTGCACCTGAAGACCCCGTTTTATTACAAAAAACATTATCATCAGCTCAAGAAATTATTAGTAGAGATGGAAAAATTTTGCTAATTGCCTCTGAAAATTATATAAAAAAAGATTTATTTATTAAAACAGACCCTATGAATTATGATGAAGCTACATTTTGCTATACTATTTTACTTCAGAGAATTGCTTTTAAACTTGCTGAAAAATTAAACAGACCTATTGATAAACCTAGAAATTTAGCTAAGTCTGTTACTGTGGAATAAAATTTGATTTAAAGGTTTTTAAAGGAGAGTTTTTGCATTCTTAAGGAGTATATCTTTAAGCTTTTTTTATATTATAAATTAGAACAATATACCCTTTTGCATTACCAACCCTATCAAACAAATCAAATTCAAACGACCAAAAATTCAACGCTTCTTTTATCTCTTCCCTTACTGATAGTGACTTAAAAAGAATTAAATATTTAGCGTTTTTTAATTGTTTTAATAAATGTAAAATTTTAGTTACACCTCTAACAATTACAATCGAATTTTCATAATCATTTACATGATCTAGTGTATTTATGTATTTTAAAACGTTTCTGAAAAAAAACAGTTTATTTGAACTTCTTTCAATTAAATAAACATCATTAAACCCATACAAAAACAAAGGGTATCCTATTACTCCTCCTCCTGCACCAAAATCGTAAATTTTACTATTATTATCCAAAAAAATTTCTTTTAAAAGCGGTATAATTGAAAACGCTTCATTAAAATGCCATCCCCATAAATCTGTTAAAGTTGAGTTTGCTACAAGAGAAAATTTATTCCACTCTTTTATTAGCTCTCCAAAAGAATCTATTTTTGTGACCAACGATTCAGTTAATTTTTCTATCTTAGAATCTTTTAACATAATGAAAATATATTAATTTATTGAAAATAAAGCTATCAGTTTAATTTTGGCTTACCTGAAAAAGGCTTCCGAGTTTTTGATGATCTATCTGATGATCTTCCTTTAGATCCACCACCAAAAGAACCTCTTGATCTATTGACTCCTCTATCTGATTTGTTTCCATCTCCTCTGCCAAAACCTCTTTTGTTATCTCTATTGCCACCAAAAGAACCTCTGTTAGAGCTGCCTCTATTAAAAGATCTTCCTTCTGATTTTTCGCCGGTTGAAGTAGCATCTTTTGAACTATCGTTTCTTCGCTCAGAACTTCCATCTCTTCTTCCAAAACCACCTCTGTTAGAGCCTCTATCAGAAAATCTTCTTTCTCCGCCTCTGTCAGAACCTCTATCGGAAAATCTTCTTTCTCCACCTCTATCAGAACCTCTATCGGAAAATCTTCTTTCTCCACCTCTATCAGAACCTCTATCGGAAAATCTTCTTTCTCCACCTCTATCAGAACCTCTATCGGAAAATCTTCTTTCTCCACCTCTATCAGAACCTCTATCGGAACCTCTGTCGGAAAATCTTCTTTCTCCGCCGCTGCTCTCGCCGTCTTTTTTATCGCCCCCTCTATCAAAGCTTCTTTCTGACCCTTCTCTTGGAGGTCTGTCTCTTCTTTCTCCTCTATTTGATCTTTCACCACCAAATCTTCTTTGACGATCTTCACCACTAAAAGACCTTCTTTCAAAGCGTCTTTCAGTTTTTTCCTCTGACCCTTTTTCATCTGAATTAGTGTTTATTGTTGAGCCATCTTCTCTTGGTTTATAATCATTTGAAAATCTATCTCTTCCGCCTCTATTGCCGCCTCGACTTCCACCTCTATTGCCGCCTCGATCAAAACGTCTATCTCCTCTGTTCTCATTTCTAGGATAACCTCTATCTGATCTAAAAGGCCTATCTTCTTTTTCTTGACTATTGTTTTCTTGAGCCTCGTTTTCTTGACCATAATTCAATGAACTGTTCTCAATTTCAATTCCGTCTTCTGAAAGACTATCTTCCAATAAAGAATTGTTTAACTCTCCATTTTCATCTTCTTCAAAATTTTCCCTTTTGATTAACCTTCTTCTTGCTTTTTGCTCTACGACTTTATTCGCTTCAAAACAGCAAGGATCATTTGTTGAAACATGCTCAAAAATTTGATCAGCTTGATCAACTAATTCTTTTTCAATTACAACTGAAAAGTCATAAAAATCTTTTGAAAAATCTTCTTTATTTTCTCCAATAAAAACTCCAAGCCAATAACAAGGAAGTCCTTTCAACTGAAGGGCGTATTGATTCATTCTTCTAGTCGGTAAAAAAACATCGAACAAAATAAAAACACCGTTATTCACAGCGTTTTTTAACATCTTTTGAAGGACCCACTCAAAAGACTCTTCTACTGAATCTGAATTTGCATTTAACATGCTTAATATTGTCTTACGATTAATATATATGCATGCATCGTCTTGAAATTTTGCTTTTATTGATCTTATAAGATTTAATTTCTCTTCACATTCTGGTCCATTTAAAAATAATATACTAGGATTCACAACTGAAATTTTACGGTAAAGAAAAATAAAAAGATAGTTAAAAGAAAATTAATTAAATATAGCGATATATTTACTTATAATTTATCATAAATAGACGCGGATATGGTGAAATGGTAGACACGCAAGATTCAGATTCTTGTTTTTAAGGGTTCAAGTCCCTTTATCCGCACCAAATTAGGTGTTTTTTTTGATTGTTTTTTTTTAATAATACAAATATAATTTTTTACAAGCGGATATGGTGAAATGGTAGACACGCAAGATTTAGGTTCTTGTCTCTGGGGGTTCGAGTCCCTCTATCCGCACACTTACTATTATTTTTTTTCAATTGAAAGATATAATTTATTCATTTTCTCTTTTTATTGTAAAACAAAATTGTTTTATCTATAATAATTTTATTGAGTGTTTAGGAGAGATTTTAATGAGTGTCAGTAAATTAGAGCCAAGAGAAATAACGTTTAAATTAGACGAAAAAGCCAGTACAGAAATTAACAAAATTTATTCAGTTTTTGTGCCAATTGAATTTTTAAAAGAATGGGCAAAAGACCAATCTGCGCCAGGTTTTAGACAAGGTAAAGTTCCTTTAAGATTATTAAAAAAAGATGAATTTTTAAAAAGGCACCTTTCAAATCTTCTTAATAAAATAAAAAAACAAGATAATATTGAAGATATTTTTGCTTCAAACTATATAATCAAAACATTTGATTTAGATAGCGATATAGAAGTTGTTTTGAGCATTGAAAAAGTTCCTAATGTACCTAAAATAAATTTTAAAAACATAAGCGTTAAAACCTTTAAAGCTTTAATTTCAGATGAAAACATTCAAAATGGAATTAAAAATTATGCAAATTATAATGCAAAAGCTGGTGATTCTGTTTCTAGACCTTCTGAAAAAGGAGATTTTGTTGATTTAGAACTTGAAATTGAAGATTTTAAAATGAATCAAACAGAAAAAAACAAACAATCGATAAGATTAGGCTCAAACACTTTTATTCCATTAATTGAAAATGCCCTTACTGGTCAAAACATTGATTTTCAATATTCACATAAACCAAATCAAGATATTGAAATAAGATTAAAAATTAAAGAAATAAAAGAATCTGTTCCCCTTACACACGAAGAAATGTTAGACAAACTAAATGTTTCAAACAAACCTTTAGAAGAGTTTTTTAAGTCTAAATTAGAACTTGAATCACAATTAGCATCAAAAAATTTGATTTTAGAAACAATAAAAAAGGTGATTTTAGATTCTGAATTTGAAGTTCCTTTAAGTGCAATACAAAAAGAATACAAGAAGGCTTTAGATCAAACTTTAAACAATTTAAATTATATAAAAGATATTAATTTAGAAGAATTTATAAAAAACAAATTAGGAATTTCATTAAAAGAGTTTGAAGCTAATTTAACAAATATTGCAGCTGCTCATGCAAAAATTAGGTTTATGTACTATACAATTGCACACCAACAAAACATAAAAATTGAAGAAGATGAAATTAACTATGCTATTAATTCTCAAATAAGATTTTTTAACAATAACATAGAACAAACAAAAAAATTCTACGAAGAAAATGAATTAGCTAGAGAAGAAATGCTTGAAAACATTTTGTTTTCTAAAATTGCAGAACATTTAATTCATAAAGTACAAAAACTAGCCCCTCAAGAAATTTCTTTAGATGAATTATACAAAATTAATATAAAAGATTTAGAATACACTATAAATGAATCTGAAGAGTTAAACGAAGAAAAGGTAAAGATTGAAGATTCAAAAAACAGTATAATCGAATCTGAAGATATATAAAAAATACAAAATAAATTTTAGAAAGGATATATTTATGATTATTCCAACAGTTGTTTCAGAAAAAGAGCGAGGATCTTACGATATTTTTTCTTATTTGCTAAAAAACAGAATAATTTTTTTATCAGGTGGAATCAATGACAGTGTTGCAAATGTTATTTGTGCACAATTACTTTTTTTAGAGGCTGAAAACCCTGAAAAAGATATTTATTTATATATAAACTCACCAGGTGGAAGCATAACATCAGGATTAGCTATATATGATACAATGCAATTAGTTAAGCCAGATGTTCAAACGTGGGCTATGGGATTAGCAGCTTCATGCGGATCTTTTTTGCTTTGTTCTGGAGCCGCAGGAAAAAGGTTTTCGTTGCCTAACACAAGAATAATGCTTCATGAACCATCTGGTGGATATGAGGGTCGTTCTGTGCATATAGAAGATCATGCTAACGAAGTTCGTTTTTTAAGAGAAAAATTAGCAGAATTATATTCAAAACATTCAAAACAATCTGTTGATGCTATTTATAAATGGTTTTACAGAGAAACTTTTTTTTCACCTGAAATTGCAAAAGAATTTGGAATCATTGATCATATCAAAACCTTAAGAGAAGATATTATCGATATCAAATAATACCTAAATAAAAAACACTTCGTTTGACTTTTTTAATAAAAAAGATTATTATAGCCGTATGTTAAAGAAAATTATATTTTTGTCTTTTACCTTATTAAAGGTAAGATCCCCAGAGGAATCTCTTGAGGAACAGATATTAAAAACACCAAGTATACTGGACTCTTTAAGCCGTTCTAATTCTTACATAAAATTAAATGGGGATTCTATTTGTAACATAATGAAAAATATAAGTGAGCCTAAATACTTACAACTACTCATTGAAAATACTTATCTGAAAAAATTGGATTACATGCACATTTATAAAATTCTATTGGATATAAAAGACCCGCAATATTTAAAGGCTTTTATGAATAAAGTGGGATATGATTGTTTGAATGAAACGTTTCATAAAAAAAGCGAGTTTTGTCCAAGGTTGGACCAATACGGTTCTATTTTGACAAGTGTGATCGAATTCATGAAAAAAAATAGGCATCTACTACACCTACAATTTTTTTTAAATGGATTAGACGATAGGTTTATTAATGATGCAATAGATCATATATATTCCTACCGCGCTGACTATTTAACACCTGCTGTACATAGAATGCAGTTAACTTGGTGGCATAAATTAAATAGTAAAATGATTGTTAAGGTCATGAAAAATATGAGTGGTTCATCAAATCTAATAGATTTTATGAATAAAATCTCAAAAAATCAGTGGCATAACTTAGAAAACAATGATATTTCTTATATAATTTGTAATACAAAATCAGAATATTTACCATTTTTTATCAATGATAAAATCTCAGAAATTAGGTGGGGATTTTTATACAGTCAGGATATGGCTACTATAATTATTGGAATAGATGATAAATACCGACCAATGTTACTGGATAAAACCTTAAAAGATGATTGGCATAGATTAAAGGGTGATGATATTGCTAGGATCATGCATATAAAAGATCCTAGTTTTTTATCAAGTTTTATGAATAAAATATCACAAGATCAGTGGAAGAGATTAAATAGTACTCATATTACTGATGTAATAAAGAATATAGCTTCCGAACATTTACTAAAATTTATGGACAAAATACCACAAAATGAGTGGAATATCTTAACTAGTGCTCATATTACTGATGTAATGAATAATATAGCTTCAGAACATTTACTAAAATTTATGGACAAAATATCACAAGATCAGTGGTATAAATTAAGTAGTGCTCATATTACTGATGTAATAAAGAATATAGCTTCCGAACATTTACTAAAATTTATGGACAAAATACCACAAAATGAGTGGAATATCTTAACTAGTGCTCATATTACTGATGTAATGAATAATATAGCTTCAGAACATTTACTAAAATTTATGGACAAAATATCAGAAAATCAATGGATTGATTTAAAACAACAAGATATTTCCTTTATTAGATCACATATAGATATAAAGTATTTACCGAATTTTAAAGATAAACTTAAAAAGAATGAAAACTTCTAATTAATTAGACTAGCTCTACATCTCTACATCAAAAGAATATAGTAAACATTAACAGAGTCTTAATCCTTAAATTTCCCTAAAGAACAAATTCCCCTCAAACCAAACACATAACCTGCTGCATTTTTTGCAAAGTGTTATTAGCAATCAAAGAAGCCTTTTTATTCCCTTCTGAAATAATTTCAATAATATCCGTTTGATTAATTCTTGATCTTCTTTCTCTAATTGGCTCCAAAAAAGTTTTCAAAACATCAAAAAGTAAATTTTTCAAATAAACATCTCCTAATCCACCTTTTGAATAATGAGCCTTTAAATCATTAAGATGAGAAACATCATGATAAAAAGCATCCAAATATTTAAAAACAACGTTTTCAGAAACATTACCAGGATCACTCACCTTAATATGTGCAGGATCAGTATACATGCTAAAAATCTTATCTTTCAAATCCTGATCATTATCATTTAAAAAAATAGCATTTTTCAAAGATTTGCTAGCTTTATTTTTACCATCAATACCAATTAAACGAGAATTAGAACTCAAAACCGCTTCACAGCGTTTTAGAACATCACAACGATATAAAGAATTAAACTTATCAACAATTTCATTGGTTTGTTCAATCATAGGCAACTGATCTTTACCAACAGGTACTAAATCAGCCAAAAAAGCAGTAATATCAGCAGCCTGAGAAATTGGATAACATAAAAAACCACAAGGAATGCTTTCTTTAAAGCCCCTTTGTTTAATTTCATCTTTTATAGTAGGATTTTGCTGAGCCCTGGCTAAAGAAACTAAGTTTAAAAAATAAACAGTCATTTCAAACAAAGGCTTAACACTAGATTGAACAAAAATAGTACTTTTATCAGGATCAATACCAACAGCCAAATAATCCTCAACAACTTGAAAAATTTGAGATTTAATCAATTCAGGTCGATCATAATAATCAGTTAAAGCTTGAACATTAGCAACCATAATAAAAGTATTAAAATCATGTTGCATATTAATACGATTTTCTAAAGAGCCAATATAATGCCCCAAATGCAAACAACCAGTAGGTCTATCACCAGTTAATATAGTTTTCATAATTCATATGATATTTTGTTTTAGAGTTTTTTTCAAATTGAAATCAAAAAAATAAATGAAAATGAACAAATAAAAGAAAACTTAATAAAAACCAGTTAAAGAAACATTCTGAAAACCAGCATCTTGAAGTTTAACCAATAAAGAATAAACCAATTGATAAGATAAAAACTTACCAGCTTCAACAGCAACAACAGAATCTTTAGGCTCTTTTGAAAGAGTGTCGACAAGCTCTTTATACGAAATTTCTTTCCCATTATAAAAAATTTTCTGTTTATCGTTTAAAGAAATAGTAATAATACGATCATATTTAATGACATTTTTAGATTGAACAACAGAAACAACCTTAGGAACATCAACATAAATTTCGCGAACCATCATAGGAGTGGTAACCATAAAAATAACAAGTAAAACTAATAAAATATCAACCAAAGGAGTAATGTTGATATCAGCAGCCCTTTTTTTACTCACTGAGCTTCTCCATTTGAATTAAAAGATTTTAGAATGAAACTTTTAAATAAAAACAAATCTTTTTTTAAACGATCCAACTTAGCATAAAAATAATTAGCACCAATATTAGCAGGAATAGCAACAAAAATACCCATAGCAGTAACACATAAAGCTTCAGATAAAGCAGGAGCAACAACAGTAATACTATTAGAATTAGAAGCAGCAATAGCTTGAAAACTGCTCATAATACCAAGAACAGTACCAAGCAAACCAACAAAAGGAGCAATAGAACCTAAAATAGAAATATTATCAATATCCTTCAGAATCTGATTTTCCCAATTAAAAAAAATCAACTCAATATTTTTATTAAGAACCTTTTCAGAATCAACAACAAAAGTTTCCCTGGTTTTAGTTGTAAAAATCAAATCTAAAATTTCATCATAAACCTCTAAATACATAGAAGGCTCGGCATTGATACGAGCAATATTTTTCATCCTAGGTAAATATAGTTTCAAATTATCACCAAGTTGATCATGTGAATAAAAAAAATAAGCATACTTTGATATAATCGCAATACTATAAATAGAAGATAATAACAAAGTTAAGATGATTAACTTTCCAATAAAATCTGCGGAAAAAAATGTATGGATTAATAACATGAAGTAATTATACAAAAAAAAAACAGAGAACAAAAGTTTTAAAAAAAACAAACTCACTTTTACTTTTTAAAAAAAGAAAGATAACCTTTAAATATGAATAATTTTGTCTCAGCATCATTTTATATGCTCTTGTGTAGTTTGTCCTGCATAATAAGCGATACATTATCAAAACTTGTTTCATTAGATACAAATTTATTAATGTTAATTAGATTTTCAGTAAGTTCAATAATTTTACTTTATTGTCACTACTATGTTTTTGAATATGAATACTGGAAAGAGGAATACAAAAAAAAACACTCAACAATAAATTCATTAGTTCTAATAGGAAACATAGTGGGATCATTATTTAATTTTAAAGTTTTAAACCTATTATTTAGTATAAAAAAAATATATGATACCAACTCTAAAAAAGCCCCAACAGAAGAAGATTTAAAGAGTAAAAACATAATAATAGAAGCCATATTAAATTTTATAAAAAATCCAATTTTTAAAATTTGGATAATTTATGTGTTCTATATAACATACACAAACTTAAATTTAATCAATCAACAATTTTTTTCTTATAAAAACTCAAACATAACAATAATAATATTAACCTTATTATCAATAATAATAGCATCTAACACAGAAAAAATAATTATAAGATCACTAATTAGACCAATAACAATAAAAAAAGAAACAATATTAATAATATCTTTTTTAATATTATCAATAAAAAGTATAAAAAACATAAAGCTAACAACATCAATATTAGCAATAGGTTTTGTAATTTTTGTTTACACGTTTATAAGATATTGTATAAAAATAGAAAGAAATATAATAACATATGAAAACATAATAAGAGGATTATTGTTCGGAATAGGAATGATGCTTTTTACCAATGGACTAAAACAATTATCATTAGCCTTAGTAATTTTATTAAATTTTTGCACCCCAATTATAGTGGTAATTCTTTCATCAATTATATTAAAAGAAGATTTAAAACATAGGCTTATAGTTTGTGTTATTAACACGATAGGCATTTTTTTCTCTATTTATCAAAACATAAACACAATAAATATAAGTGCAATATTATCAATAATAGGAGCATCAATTTGTTTTGCAGTAATAGACGTTTTTAATAAATATTACATACAAAACACAAAAGCAGAAACAATAAAATACAAAATAAAAAACACAATAGAAAATGCCACAGAAGGAAAAAAATTAGAAAAATTAAACAATATAATAGGCGCGTTTTCAGAAACAAACGAACCAGACAATGAAATAACCATAATTGATGAAATATATGAAAACTTCAACCAATCAGAAAAAGAAACAAAAAAAATAACAGATATTTTATTAGGATCATCTTTAGTTTCATCGATGTTTTTCTTAATTTTAGTGATTTTTGATCAAAAAAACACTTTTTTTGTATCAATTTTAGATGTTTTTTATGCAATTTTAATAGGTTTTTTAGCAATTTTAATACCATTTTTCATGCTAAAAGCAAGTCAAAAAGCAGACCTATCTTCATTACAACCATTAAAATATATAGAATTTCCATTATCGGTTTTTATCAGTTGTTTTTTATTTAATGAAACTTTCAATCTTTCTTTTTTTATCGGATTTTTCATAATAATCATTAGCACAACATATGGATATTTCCATGAAACAAAAAAAAGCATAATATTAAATAATGACTATAATAAATAAAAAAATAATATTGTTTTGTCTGAATTTACATGCCCCAATAGCAACAACAAATACTCCCACAAAAGAAATCGAGAGTTTGGCACATAAAAGAATCCGCGATGAAAATGAAAAACAAGATACAAAAATACCAAAAACAGAAGGCTTTTTAGAATCATCATCTTTACAAAACTCGCCAAAAATCGAAAACACAGATATAACACCGCAAGAAAGCTTAGAAAACACAACAGAAAATGAAAAAACAGAAGCTAAAACCAGCCAAAAAGAGCCAGAAACATTAACAACAGAAGAAATTATATATAGTGAAGAAGATATTGAATTTTTAAATCTTATAGCTCCTTATAAAAAAGATGAGCTAGAACTCGCATTTAATAATTTAAAAAAGTTTTTGGATCGCCCTTATGAACATAATACGCAAGAATTTTCAGATGCTGTTTTCAATGTTTTAAAACAAATTCCTTGTCGTACTAATACAGAGAACTTCTCTTTCGATTTTGTTGAAAAAGTAAAATTTGCAATAGAAAAAATACCTAAAAAAATAACCCCTGAAATACAACTTTCATATTTTTTTCAATTAGACTATGATCATGAAGCCGTATCAGAATATGAAAAAATTAAAGGAAACACCTTTAAAGAAGTTTGTTTTTTGATCAAAAAAATGTTAAATATGAAAAAAAGAGGCATATTAAAAGAAAATGCAAAAAAAGCACTCGAGGCCATTTATTCTTTGACTGCAATGTCTCTCAGCGCAATTAGCTATCTGGACGATTTAATGTTTGGTACTTTTGGCAAAATAGAAAAATATGCATATTTATTAGAAGATATTATGATTCTTCCTATACTTCACTATCTACCAGACCATTTTGATGATTTAACTGTTTTAATAGCAAATGAAACAAAAAAATTAAGACATATGTTTTACCTCAGAAAAATTATATATAAAACCATGCAAAGCTTTGCTAAAGAATATGCTGAAATTCCTAATTTGGAATAATTACAACCAATTCTCCTTTAATATCTATTTTAGATAAAGCTTCTGGAGTATCAAAAAAAAATTCTTCATATGTTTTTGTAATTTCTTTTAAAATAAAAATTTTTTTCTCAATAAAATCAGATAAAATCTGCATTGTTTTTTGAATTCTATGAGATGATTCAAAAAAAATTAAATGACTTTTTATTCTTAAGTTGTTTTCTATCTCTTGTTTTATAGCTGTCGCTTTTCTTGGTAAAAAACCAATAAAATTAAAATTACCCTTCAAACCCGTTAAAGAAAATGATGATGTTACAGATGACACACCTGGTATTACTTTGATTTCAAAATTTGCTGATCTAAAATAACATATCAAATCTGAACCTGGGTCTGATATGCACGGCATTCCCCTATCTGATACAATCGCAATTGAGTTCTTTTTTTTTAACTCTTCATAACCTCTCTTAAAAGACAAGTCTTTTGATCCAACATAAGAGATTAAGTCTTTTTTTATTAAAAATTCATCTAATAATTTTTGAGTTTCACGAGTATCTTCGCATAATATTAAAGAAACCTCTTTTAAAACTTGTAAAGCCCTTAATGTAATATCTTTGTAATTTCCAATTGGCACTCCAACAATATAAGCAATAGATTTCATTTTGTTACTTTATCATACACCCTTTTAACTGATTGAGCTATCAATGGCAATACAGACCCTAACGTAAGTGAAATAATACATAATGTGGTTATTAATTTGTATTGATAGCTGTTAATACCATTAGTAACTAATAAAATACCTAAAAAAGAAAAAGAAAATTCTGAGGCTTGAGATAAAACAATTGATATAAAAAAACTTTTTAAACTATCAAATTTCATTATCCTTAATACACAATAATTCACTAAAAATCTAACAATCAAGGTTAAAAGAGTTAAGATCACTATCAAAACATAGTTTTCTTTTATATATGGAATATCAATATTTGTACCTATAAAAATAAAAAAAGACATTAATAACAGGCTTCCAATTGGTTTTGAAAATGCTAAAATTTGTTTTTTATTACCCAATGATCCTAAAATTAATCCAGCTAAAAATGGGCCATAGGAATGAGAAAAACCTAATAGTTCTGATAAAGAAGAAAAAGAAAAACACATAGCTAAGCTTGCCAAGGTTATCACTTCTTGATTTGCTTCTTTTTTCTTTTTTTCATCAACTTTTTCATTTCCAGAATCCTCTACTAGTTCAAAAATATGTTTCAATGGCTTTAAAACTTTTTGAGATTTGTTTGAATAGGTAGAAAGAAATTGTATTAAGCCACATAATCCAACTATAGATAATCCAACTTTCCAGGTTATATTGAGAAAAGAGGCGTTTTCTATTCCGTTCAAAATAATAGACATTGGAACAATTGCTAAGTCTTGAATAATTAAAATACTAACAATCAATGATTGATCTTCTGGGGCTAACTCGTCCATTTCATCAAGTAACTTAACTACCACAGCTGTGCTACTTAAAACTAATAAAAACGCACACAATAAACTATATGCTAAGTTAAAATGAAAAAACTTCAATAAAATAAAACCTAAAATTAATCCAAAAAACAGTTGCAATAAAAAAATTAATAGAGCTTGTTTCCACATTTTTTTGAAATCGTTCAAATCAAGCTTTATTCCAATATGAAAAATAAGCATTAATAGGCCAAGATCTCCTAATGAATGCGCTAATCTTGAATAAAAAGAAACATGACCGAAAAACGGGCCTAAACAAAGCCCAGTTAAAATATGTCCTAATAAAAAAGGTTGGCCTAGCCATTTTGATCCAAGAGAAAAAAACAAACTAATAACTAATAATAATGTTAAATCATTCACTTTTTATTTATTCCCCTTCAATAATTACACTACCATTGTATATAATTTTTATAAAATTTTATAGATTGTTTTTCAAAAACTTGATGATATTAAAAATATTTTATATAATGTCTAAAGTAATGGGTAAGTTAAAGACAAAATCAGCAATAAAAAAACGTTTTAAGATTAAAAAAAATGGAACCGTAGTTGCTAGATGTATTGGAAAAAGACACAATCTTCGAAAAAAATCAACAAAGTTAAAAAAATTCAAATCAGGATTTCACGTAATTCCTCATTGTGATACTAACTTGATTAAACGTTGTGCTAGATACGGAATAAAATAAAGAAAGGAAATCTCAAATGCCAAGAGTCAAAAAAGGAATCACAAAACACACTAGACATAAAAAAATTTTAAATATGTCTAAGGGTTACTTTGGTAGAAGTAAAAATTGTTACAGCATTGCAGTTAATAGGGTTAAACATGGTCTTCAATATGCTTATGATCATAGAAAAAATTTAAAAGGAGAAATGAGATCTCTTTGGATTGTTAGACTTAATGCTGCTTGCAGAGAAAATGGAATGAAATACAGTCAGTTTATTAATGCTTTAAACAAGCATAATATTCCTTTAAACAGAAAGGTTTTATCGGAATTAGCTATTCACGATCAGAAGGCTTTCTCTAGTTTATTGCAAAAACTTGCTGCTTAATTTTTTTTTATTTATAAATTTTACATTTTTTTAAATTAGTATTTTATTATGCTAAAAAAAGGCTTTTTATTTTTTTTTCTTTTATTTAACTTAAGCTCTGAATCTACGTTTAGAAAATCTTTGCATTCTTATATTGGTTTATCTAAATTTTTTAGACAATCTGCTGGTACAGAAATTGAATATAAATCTGTAAATAATGATGAAAAAAAATCCAATAAGGATGATAATGATGATGAATCTCAAGAGCAAGTAAAAGCTTTAGCAAACGGTGAATTTAACAACCACATCAAACAAGCCTTAGTTTTAATTCATGATCCTGAAAGCAAAGAAGACAATGTAAAAACTTTGGTTGAAATTTTAAATAACAATAAAGAAAAAATATGCAAAAAATATGGATTCGTTTTTTCTATTTATTTAGGTGAATTCATGGATATAATATCATTTGGGATTTGTTTTGCAAATGAAAATTATACAGAGGACATTATAACATATAATCCTAAAACAAAAAAAATGCTTAATGCAAAACCATCTAAAGATGAACAAACCGAAGAAAAAAATGAAAGCAACGGCAAAAAAAACAAGAGTAAAAAGAAAAAAAAAGAAGATGATGATCAAGCAAATCAAGAGGGTTCGTTATTTCTTAAGCGGAAAATACCATTAATGATAGGTGGCTTTGTTCAAATACAAAATGATGACTTAGATTCTTTTTTTGTTGCTGGAAGAGTTGATCTCATGGTTGGATTACTTAAAGTTTTTGGACAAAGCAAAGAGCTTTTTTCTTTTGTAAATAAAAATTTGATAAATACAAATAGTTTGTTATTAAAAAACACGATAATTATTTCTTTATCTGTTAGCTTAGTTTTAAGACTTTTTGATCTAGAAGTTGCCATAACAACAGGAGTAAAATGGGCTCCGATAGGAATTAAAGCAACACAAACAGGTTTTTCAAAAGAACAAATAGAACAAGAGGATTATGATTCTTCAACAGAAATAAACATAAAAACCAATCATTTAGAGTTTTTTATAGCAATAAGCTTAGGGTTTTCTTTTTAAATTTGCCATTCTTTTATTGTTGCCTTAACGCAATTAATTATCTTACCTTTTAAAAAAATTTAAATAATGCCATTAGTTATCTAAGTTGTTTGGTTGTTTTTTATAAAATTATTGCAAATTTTTAAGACTTTTTAAGAAATTGAATTTTTATACTCCTTCAAATAAATATATTTGTCTCTTTATTTTGAAAAATTTTTACATAAAATTTTTTTCTTATTTTTTATAAGATTTAAACAAACAAATATCTCCATCTTCTATCAAAGAATCTTTGGCACATGTTTTAACAACTCCATTCTCTCTTGCTTCTGACCAACCATTATATTTTATAAAGTCATCAAATTTAACAACATCAGCTGAAATAAAATGATTATAAAAATCTGTATGAATTACACCTGCTGCATCTTGCATTGTATCACCTTTATGAACTTCCCAAGCCCTTGTTTCTTCTTTTCCTGTTGTGAAATAATTCATTAAACCAAGTTTATTATACGCAGCTCTAACCAATTCATTTAAGCCACTCGATTGAATACCCAAATCAATTAAAAAATTTTTTTTATCTTCTTCTGATTCTATATCTTGAAGCATTACTTCTATTGCTGCAAATATTTTTATAGGATTTAAATGCTTTATTTTATTAAAAAATTCATCATCAGAAGATGTTGAAACATTCCCAACTATAAGCATTGGTTTGTAAGTTAAAAAACCATATGTGTTAAAAAAATTCACAAAATCTTTATCCCACTGACTATCTCTTAATGCAGAATTAGAGTATAAAAAATTTTTTGCAATTTCTGCTTGATTTTTTAAGTTAATATCTGTTTTTTTTTGATATAAAATTTTTTCTAAGCGTTCTAAATCAGAACATTGTAATTCTAAGTTAATCGTATCATAGTCTCTGATAGGATCAACTGAGTTTTCCACATGTATTATCTCTTTATCTTCAAAACACCTTAAAACTTGAATTATTAAATCGCATTCTCTAATATGAGATAAAAACTGATTTCCTAATCCTTCTCCCTTATTAGCACCTTTAACTAAACCAGCAATATCATGACATGTTAATAATGCATGAATAATTTTAGAGCTATGCGAAATTTTTGAAAGTAATTCTAATCTATTATCTTCCAGTGGAACCTTACCAATATTTGGCTCTATAGTGCAAAACGGATAATTAGCAGATGCTGCAACTGTTTTTTTTAAAATTGCATTAAACAAAGTTGATTTACCAACATTTGGTAAACCAACAAAACCACAAGACAAGCTCATATTATTTTATTTTAGCTTCCTTAAAAAGAACTCTTTTATTCACAACTGGATCAAATTTCATAAGCTCAATTTTTATAGCAGCCTTTAATCCCTTTGGATTCTTACTTCTTACAAAAAAAGTACCTGTTGGCTTTTCAACTGTTTTTCCTTCTTTGTTTATAACAGATTTTGTAGCTGTGCTAACTAATTTTATTAAATTTTTTTTGTTCTTCTTAGCCATTATTTATTCTCCATTTTGTTTTTTTCAAGCTTTTTAACTTGATCATGAGTTAACGCTTTCAAACGACCTTTTTTACCAGAACATCTTTCAAGATAGTATAATTTAGCTCGTCTTACTTTTCCACGTGACAGAACATCAACATGTAAATCTTGAAATATTGGAGAAAAAGACATTAAAATAGAAGTCTCTTTTTCAACTCTTCTAATTGTAAATGTTGATGACAACCCTTTTTTGATAACTCTTATACAAACTCCTTCTGATGTTTGTACCCATTTTTTACCTTTTTCTTCAACAGAAAGCTTTACTCTTAAAGTATCTCCTACTCTTATATTTTTTATATCAATTTTATCTTTTAATTGACTTAATTTTTTTTCTTCAAATTTTTTCACTAAAGGATGCACTACGATTCTCCGCTTTTTTTAAAATATAGCATTTTATTTAAAACTTGGAAATACTGTTAATGTTTTCTGTTTAATCTTTTATTTTTTTTCTTGAATTTTTTTGATATTCTTGAATTTTTGCGTGATCACCAGATAGTAAAATTTGATCAACCTCAATTATTTTATTATCCACACTCCATTTTGCTGGCCTTGTATATCTATCTTCTGATATTTCATCGTTTACAAAACTTTCATTTTCAAAAGAACCATCATTTCCTACCACTCCTGGAATTTTTCTTATTAAACTTTCTAAAAGAACAAAAGCTGCACTTTCTCCACCAGCTATTACATAATTACCTATGCTTATTTCTTCAAAATCATAATAATTAATTGCTCTTTGATCTACTCCTTCATATCTACCACATAACAAAAGAAAATTATCGTGTTCTAAAATTAAACTTTCAACTTTTTTTTGAGTTAAAAGAGTTCCTCTTGGAGATAAAAAAATCTTCTTTCCAGTAAAATTAATATTTTGCATGCAATTCATAACGACATCTGGTCTAATTAACATGCCTGGCAAACCACTAAACACGGCATCATCAACAACTTTTTTATTACCAATTCCATAGGTTCTAAGATCATGAGTTTTCATACTCCAGAATTTATTTAAAGATTTTGCAAAAATAGATACACCTAACGGGCCAGGAAACAATTCTGGGAACAACGTTATAATTTCAAAATTTTTCATTTGAAAATTATTCCATTACTCTTGGAAACAAAACGATAGGCTCCTTAATTATTATGTTTTTATGTACACTTACATCTTTGAAATTTAGATCTACATCAAAATATTTTGCAATTTTTTTAGCACATTCAGGTAAAATCGGGCTAAACAGAACTGACAAAACCTTAAAACAATAAAGCAAAGAATATAAAGAATTATTTAATTGCTCTCCTTCCTGTTTCCAAATTGTGTTTTCACTAATATAATTGTTCAAAGAATCAAAGGCAGCTGAAAAAGATCGAATATACTGATCAAAAAAACTAATATTCTTCACAAAATTATTTGCTTCATTTTTTGTATTATTAACAACATTATTTAAAAACTCATCTAATTCGCAGTGCTTTAATTCTTTTATGTTTTTATTTTCTGCTATTCCTAATAATCTTAATAAGATATTACCATATTTGTTTGATAAAGCTGCATTTATTGTTGAGTGAAACAAAGATTCTTTAAAATTTGCATCTTCTCCTAAAGTCATATTAGAAAGTAAAAAATATCTTATCGCATCACTTCCATATACCTCTGTTAAACCATCAATGTCTATTGCGTTATTAAGGCTTTTAGAAACCTTTTGATCGCCATTTAACCACCAACCATGTACAACAACTTTTTTTGGAGGGAGTAAATCTGCTGCCATTAATAATGCTGGCCAATATATTGCATGAAATTTTAAAATATCTTTACCAACAACATGAGTAGCTGGCCAATAATTCAAGTATTTTTGATCTGGATAGCCAATCAGCGTTAAATAGTTAGCCAAAGCATCTATCCAAACATACATAACCTGATCTGGATCATCCGGAACCTCTATTCCCCAGGAAAGCCTTTCTTTGGGTCTTGAAATTGAAAAATCTTTTAATCCCTGCTTAATAAATCCCATTGCTTCGTTGTATCGAATTTTAGGATAAATAGTTTCTGGATGTTTCTCATAATATTCAACTAATTTTTCTTGAAAGGAGGAAAGTTTAAAATAATAACATTCCTCTTCTCTCCACACAATGTTTTTACTTGTTGAAACATAATCTTCAGATACGTCTAAATAACTCTCGTCTGAAATAGAATACCACCCCTTGTATCTATGTTTATAAACATATCCATTCTCTTTTAACTTATTCCAAAAAATTTGAGTTGCTTTTTTGTGCTGTTCATCTGTTGTTCTAACCCAATAATCATATCTAACATTATATTTTTCAAAAAATTTTTTAAACGACTCACTAATATTATCAACATGAACCTTTGGGTTTAGACCATTATTAACTGCCACTTGAAAAACTTTTTGACCATGTTCATCCATTCCAGAAGAAAGAAAGAAATCTTCTCCCATGACTAAATTAATTTGCTTCCACAAATCACATACTAAACCTGTATATAAATGCCCGATATGAGGCGTGCTATTAGCATAAAAAATAGGAGCTGTTAAATATTTAACCTTGTTCATATATTTAAATGATAACTAAAATATTTTGTTTGATCAAATTCTTGCAAAATGATTTTTAACCATAAAGTATAAACTATAAATCTTCCAAAAAAAAATATATAATTATAATCATGAGAATTTATCAATCCGTATCTTTAGTTGGAATTATGGGAGCTGGTAAAACTTGTATAGCTAAAAAATTAGCTAAAAAACTTGATTTATATCATATTGATACAGATAAAGAGATAAAAACTAAAACAGGATTAAGTGTTAAACAATTAATTGACACAGAGCAATCAGATCTACTCAAAACAGTTGAATTTGAAATCATCAAAGAACATTGTCATAAAAAATGCGTTGTTTCAACAGGAGATCACACCGTTAATAATCAAAAAGCTTGGGATTACTTAATGCAAAACTCTTTAAGCGTGTGGATAAACTTAAGTTTAGTACAAATATTACAAAGATTGAAACCAAGTGAAAACAGGCCATTTTTTCCAACAGAGTTAACTTTACAACATTTGAAAGAAATATATAACGAAAGAAAGAAAAAGTATTTTTTATCAAAAATTCAAATTAGATCTTTAAACGCATCTAAAGTTGAAGATTTATTGAAAATAATACAACACTTTTTGTCTGAAAGTATTGTTATTTAAATATTAGATAAAGGGGTTTTTTAAAGGGGTTTTTTAAATTTTTTTCTTCATAAGAATAATCTTACTTATTAATTCTGGAAAGTTATTTACTAAAAGCTAGCATAAGAACATTGAAAAACCTGCATAGACTGCATATACTCTGTTTTTTTAGAAAATAATTTAGAAAATAGATTAGACTCAAGGTTCTCAAGAAAAGATAAAAAGCTATGAATCTTTGTTTTATGGTCATTCAAATCTTTCAGATAACGCATTAAAAAATCATCTTTTTGTTCTGTTTTTTTTAAAACCGATTTTTTCTCACTATCTATTTTTTTTCTTTCCAGAATAGAAATAACCCTTATTATTTGTTGAAAATCTTTTTCTATCTCAAGATATTTTGTTTTCTTTTCTTCAGGAGAAGAAGAATTCCAAACATTTGCAAAAAGGTTAATTTTTTTTCCGTTAATCAAAAAATAATGTAAGTTAAAAATCAAAAAAATTTCAAAAATTCTATCTCGTAATTCCTCTTCAGGCGTTTTTGTTATATTAAGGAATGGTTCTGGTTTATATTGTTGATAAGAAGTCATAAAGATAGACAAAGCTCGCCTCAACTGATCATCTTCAAGCTTTTTTAAACAATTATCAAAATGATTTTTCGCAACTTCAACAGCATTTTCGTAGCCTCTTTGCAAAGCTTCCTCTGTTTGCTCCATCAAAGACAATTTTTCCTGGATATCTTCAACCTTGTCTAATTTATTTAAAAAATTCCTCTTGAATTTGCACCTTATTAAAAGCATCTCGTTAAAAGACAGATTCTGCAAACATTCCTTTTGGAAAAAAATTTCATCCTCTAAAGGAAGAGCTTTTGAATTATAAACTTCTAAACAAGGATCTTTTAAAGGAGGCTCCGAACAAAGCTTCTGAAAAACACTTATTCCCTTTTCAAACTTAGGAGCATTTAAAAAAACACTCAACAACAAAAACTTATTTTAAACATACCTTTTTATTCTATAAAACAATCATCTATAAATAAATATATCTGAATTAGTTGAATAATTAACTTGAAAAGCTTTGTTGGGATACAATTTTTTAAATATTGATCTGCTTGCTATCGAGGCTTCAGAAAAACCGGTTAAAATTAAATCTCTTTTTCCATCATAGTTTATACAATCACCGATTGCGTAAATTCCAGGCCTAGAGCTCTCCATTGTGGCTGGGTTCACTTTTATTTTTGATTTAAATAAATCTAAATTCCAATTTTTTAAAAAGTTTATGTTAGAAACAGCGCCATAACATGGAATTATATAATCAACGAAAATGTTTTTTTCTTCTCCTATAATTGTTAATTTGTTATCTTGTTCTATAATATGCGAAAGAGAATAAGGTGCAATTTTTTCTATATTATTTGATTCCATTATTTTGTTCATAGAGTAATAAGCCGCTTTAAAAACATTTCTCCTATGCAGTAAATATATTTTTTTTGATATTTTTGATAGCTCAATCGCCAAATCTAAAGCCGAATCGCCACCACCCAATATAGCAACTTCTTTATCTTTAAATCGATTTAATTTTTCTATTTTATATATTATTTTTTCGCCCTCAAGCTTTTCATCAAAAGGAACAGAAAGTTTTACTGGTTGATATATACCAGCTCCCAAAGCAACTAAAACAGCCCTTGCCTTAATTTCTTTATCTTTAAATTTAATTAAAAAATATTTTTGATTTTCTTCTAATAGTTCTTCTATAGACTCAACAAAAGCATTTAAATAAATATCAGGATTAAAAATAGAGGACTGATCGATTAAATTTTCAATAAGCTGAGAAGCGGTGATTTCTTTGTGCCCTGGAATATCATAAATTTTTTTCTCTGGATATTGAAATTTACACTGCCCACCTAGCTCAGAGTTAGAATCAAAAATTGCACATTTTAAACCTTCCATACCACATGAAAAAATTGAAAAAATACCAATTGGACCACCTCCAATGATAACAACGTCATACATAATATTAGATGGTTACTATTTTTAAGATTCTTTTTCAACCATTAAAATAAAAAATTATTTATTTTGTATGATTTTTTTCCAATTTTTAATATTTGATTTTTGGTTTAAGTTTTTAACTGATTGAGAATAAGCCAACTTATTTCTTTTAAAAATGAGCAATGTTGCTGTGCCTTTACAAAACTTCCAAAAAATCAACCTATTAGTTAAATAAACAGATTGATCAATATCATTCAATTCAAAAAAAGACTTAAGTTTAGAATGGTTTTCACTTTTTATTACAAAATAAATAGGAACATTAAATTTTTTAGACGCTCTAAAAAGTGTCCACATATTTTGCAAAAAAGGCTTTGATTTCTCATAATCATCAATAATATAAACAAAAGAAACTTCATTGTTTTGCAATTTTATTGATTTATTTCCATTCTTTTCAAACAACTCTATATTTTTTATTTTGTTTAAATAAACTTGATTAAACAGCAACAGAGAAGAAAAAATAAAAAGAACAAAAGAAAAATAAAGTAACATATTTTTTTCTATGTGTTTTTTAAAAGCAAGGTTTTCCATATGGGTATTTTACCTAGTGGCGAATAATTTTTAATTAAATTTTATTTAATACTCCAACCTAAAGAATTATAAGTTTCTTCTTTTTTCCATAAATCTTCATCAACAACAACTTTCAAACCTAAATACCCAGATTGTTTTAGTTTTAATGAAATTTCAATTCTAGAAACTTTCCCTATGTTTTTTAGTTTTTCACATTTTTTTCCTATTAAAATTGGTTTATATGATTCTCTTGGAACAAGAATATCTAAAAATATTTTCCAGGCGCTGTTTTGAGGAATTGAAAAATCTTTAACTTTAATAAATATGTTATATGGCACTTCTTGCTCAAACTCTAAAAGAATTTTTTCTCTTACAACTTCACAAGCATAATTTAAAATTTCATCCTCTTTATTTTCTTCATAAACAAAATCTTGCTCTACTTCTTCAAAAAAAGACTCTTTTTTTAAATATTCTAAAATATCTTTCACACCATCTCCAGTTTTTGCGCAAACACAAAAAATAGCCTTGGGATTAAAAGATTGAAGTTGTTCAATAATTGGTAATAATTTAGGTTTTCGCATATAATCAATTTTATTTAAAACTATGATTGATTTTTCTAAATAAGGTAAAAACCGCTCTATTCTTGGATTTGTACAATCCACAACCAACATCATTGCGTTTAAAGATTTTAAATAAGATTGCATGTTGTTAAAAATGACAGTTCCTAGTTTATTATTAAATTTATCTATACCAGGAGTATCAACAAAAACAACTTCTTCTGAATTTGCTAATTTTTTAACTTTAGAAGAAATTGTTCGTGTAGTATGAGGCTTAGGCGTAACAATACTAACCTTTTCTCCTATCATAGAATTTAAAAGTGTCGATTTACCGACGTTAGGTAGTCCAATAATTGGAATATTGATTCTTTGCATACTATTACTGTAACAAAAATTTTCCATATTAAAAACAACACAGAACAAAGCGTTTGTTATTTTAAAGCAAAATAAAGTAAAATAATCCAGGAGATAATTAAACAAATGAGCAAAGTAATAAAAAATGAAAATAAAAAAAAGTCAAATACATCATTAAACATTTTTAGCTTTTTGATTGGTTTAACAGTGGGATCTTGTTCGTTTTTAGCTTTAAACCCAATAATAAGTTATTATTTTAATTCTTTTAATGGCCCTGCTTTCATAAAAAAAAACAGTACGAACCAAGAAATAACAACCGAAACAATTCAAGTAATGTTCACACCCGGTGATCAATGTACAGATAGAATAGTGGAACATATTTTAAGTGCAAAAAAAGAAATTCTAGTGCAAGCTTATTCTTTCACATCTAAGCCAATTATTGATGCTTTAATAAGCAAACGTAAAGAAGGAGTGAAAATAATTATAATTTTAGATAAAAGTCAAGAAAAAAGCGTATTTGCCCTCAAAGTCTACTCATCTGAAATACAGGTTTTAATTGATAAAATGCCAGGCATTGCACATAATAAAATTATTATAATTGATAGAAAAAAAATATTTACAGGTAGTTTTAACTTTAGCAAAGCAGCTCAGTTCAGCAATGCAGAAAATTCACTGTTAATTTATGATGCAAAAACTGTTAAAAAATATTTAGAAAATTTCTTTAATAGAATGGAAAAAAGTTCGAGATATAGCTTTGAACCAATACAAAGTAAACTTTAATCAAAAAATTTAAAATAATTCAAGTAAAATCTTAATACAAAAGACCTTTTATAAAGAAAATGAACAGTTAAATAAAATGTATCCCCTAGGGGATTTGAACCCCTGTTTTCGGACTGAGAATCCGACGTCCTAACCCCTAGACGAAGGGGACATAATGAAATTATAAAAAAATAAAATAAAAAAAGAAAGACAATGTACCAACCACCAGCCCTGTTTTTATATTTGTATTTTTTTACCCTTTGTGTTAATATTGTGATCCAGATGAAAAAAATTTTTAAACTAATTTTAGCAGCTTTTATTTTTAATCAAATCCAAGCTCCTAATGAGTTAATACAAAATGAAACGACACAAAACCAAAGACAAGAATCTAACGAAGCATCTCAAACACAAGAGCTTAACGAATCGACACAAGAACAATCATCGAATGAAGCGAGTCAAAGGAATAACAATTTTATACGTGATATTATTGTAATACAAAAAGAAGGAGGCCTCTTTTGGAGCCCCCCATCTTTTTTTGATAAAAAAAACAAAATACAAAACCACCCCATTAAAACACAATCTTTTGTTTTTTCGCTCTCAATAGACCAATCTGAAGAAGAATACGAAGAATTTTTTTCAACAAACAACAAAAAAAATGAAAAACTTTTTAAGCTGTTGGCTGAAATAATTCTTAAAATAATAAAAGATTTTGAAGAAGAGCTTGAAAATGCCGCACAAGATACAAACTTTTCTTTTTTTAGGCTTTTATTGAAACAAGAAAAACACGGATCAATTACAGTTGAAACGATATATGAATTCCCCCCAACAAAACAAGAAGAAGAGTTAAAAACACTAAAAAAAAGAGTTTTAAGAATTCAAAACAAAATATCTAATAAACTCACACCCCAACAGAATAACACCTCAAACAACCTATAAAAATAATGAAAAATGCATTCAGTTTCAAAGCAGAAATAGAGAATCAAAGCTTCATTAAGCTTTCCTGCTTATCTTTTATTAATCGATCAACCTCTTTATTAAAATTCTCCATATGAGGCATAAGTTGCTTTTCAATTTTAACTTGCTCTTCTTTTGTTTTAGCCTTGTTATCTTTTAAATAATTATGCCTTATGTCTCTACCACTTAATTTAGATTTATTGCCATATTCCACAACTAATTTTGATAGTTCTTCTCTTCTTTTTGTTGTTACAGGAGGAAAAGTAACCAAAACTTCATGTCCTTGCTTACCAGTATTAACGCCTAAACCAGAGTTTGCAATGCTTTTTTCAATAATAGCTAAATCTTCGTGCATAAAAGGTTTTACCAACAAATTACTTGAATTTTGTACGCGTACTGATGCAACTTCTAAAACACAGTTTTTTCTTCCGTCCTCATAACAAACAAAAACATTTTTAAGCATTTTTTCAGATACTTGTCCAGCTTGAACTCCATTCAAATCTTCCTTTAAAACAAACAAGGTTGATTTTAATTTTTCTTCTAATTCTTGAATTTCCATGTGATAGATTATATCACGAAAAACTTTTAAATTTTAGGCTTAAAAGGTTAGTTTAACATTTGTTTTTTTCTTGTTATCATTAAAAATAATATGAAGCGTAGAGATAAACACCAATGGATGAAAGATAGAATGAAGGATCCTTTTTTTTTAAAAGCAAAAAAAGAAGGATACAGAGCTAGATCTGCCTACAAATTAATTGAAATTCAAGAAAAGTTTAATATCATACCTAAAACAGGAAACGTTTTAGATCTTGGGTGCGCACCTGGTGCATGGATACAAGTTTTACAAAAATTTTCAAAAGCAAGCTTATTTGGAATCGATCTACTAGAAATAGCCCCTATTTCGAATTTAAATTTTTTAAAAGGAGATATTTTCTCAGAAGAAGCGAATAATTTTTTGCAAAACAAAAAGTTCAATTTAATTTTAAGTGATATAGCGCCAAACTGTTGTGGAAACAAAAGACAAGATCATTTAAAAATAATGGCATTAGCAGATAGAGTGTTAGAATTTGTGTTAAATTATTTAGAAGAGTCTGGAAATTTCTGTATAAAAATTTTCGATGGAAGCGATGTAACGGAATACATTGCAAGTACAAGAACTTTTTTCAAGTCAGTTAAATTTTTCAAACCAAAATCCAGCTCAAAAGAAAGCAATGAGTTCTATCTTGTTTGTTCAAATTTTATCAAAACAACAAAAACGGATTAAACAGAAGTAACAACCATTGCAGGTAAAATTACTTTTTCTCCTATTTTGTACCCAGTTTTAATAATCTCAAGAATTTTACCTTCTTCTAAATCACTAGGCTTTGATGTAATAGCTTGATGTTGATCTGAATTAAAATCATCACCTTCTTTTGGGAAAATTTCTTCAACACCGTGCCTATTTAAGATTTTTTTCGTGTTTTTAATAATTAAACTAATTCCTTCTTTAGAGTCATCAGAAGATACTTCATAAGCTTTTGTTAAATCATCCAAAAGAGGAACTAAATCCACAAGTAAATTAGAAATTTTTGAATTTATCAAATTCACTGCATCTATTTGAACCCTTTTCATTTTATTTTCATAATCTGCAATTATTCTCAAAAACTTATCTCTTTCAACATCAAAATCCTTTTTTAAAGATTCAATTTGATTATCATCATTCGAAACGTTAAGTGGAGAAATGGTCTCTAAGTTTTCATTTATATTTGATTCGCTCATACTTATATTATAAATTAAATATCTAATCCATTCAACTATACATAATTTAAAACTAAATTGTATAGGTTAATTATTGTGTTTTATTGTGTTTATAAATATAATTTAAAAATGGCCAGATGGCAGAGTGGTTATGCAGAGGACTGCAAATCCTTGGATATCGGTTCAATTCCGGTTCTGGCCTCAGTATTTTTGAGAATTTTATGTTAGTTAATAAACGTGTAAGCCTTTTTAAGTTTTTTTATAATCATTGTGTAAAAAATTACACAAACACTTTGTTTTTAGTGTCATTTGCAGCTTGCTATTGGGCAGTTGATATTCAATTTCGTAATTGGATTTTCAAAGAGGTTCTTGAAAAATTTGAAACAGTACCAAGAGAATCAGCAGTTGTATCAATGCTGCCATGGATTTATATGTTTTTTTTATCAATGATAATTCGTTTTTTCATTTTCAGGTTTTCAAGCTATATAAGAATATATTATATGCCAAAAATGAAAATAAACGTTATGAACTTTTTAATGAAAGAAGTTTTATTAAAGTCAAACGTTTTACTAAAAAAAGAGTTAGACGTGATATCTAATCAAATTCAAGAAATTTTAAAAAATTTAGAGCTAATGGTTGAGGTTGTTTTCATTGAATTTGCAGCCCACTTTATTCTTTTAATTTCACCTTATTATATGTTCATGGGAAATTATTTTTTACTTTATGGAATTTCTATGTTATACACAGCCTTCTTTTTTGTTTCATATATTGGATATCATAAAGGAGTCAAGTTAAACGCCTCAGTAATTTCATTTGATATGATTTTATTTAGCAGATTTAACGATGTTTTTTCAAATCTTTTTAATGTAAAACTATTGAACACAACAAAACATGAAGAAACAAAATTGAAAACATACTTAGATCAATTTACAAATATTTCTATAAAAAAAGATTTTTGGTCTTTAATCATTAATGGATTGTTAAGCTGTATTTTCGTTGCATATCATTGTTTTTGCATAGTGTATTTAATCTGGCAATATCAAATAGGTGAAATTTCAAAAGCCTACTTTCCTTATGTTATAAGTAACAATAAAGAAATAACAGAATCTTTATGGGAAGTTGTTGAAAAATGCATAGAGCTATCAGAAGCCGTTGGTAAAACTAAAGAATCGCTTGAAAGAGTTTTTAGAGATACAGAAAACATAGAAGAAAAAGCCAAAAATTTTAAATTAACCTCTCACAGTATATCAATTGAAAATATTCATTTTACATATCCAGGATCTAAAACGGCTTTGTTTGAAAATTTATCAATAAACATAAAAGATGGAGATAAAATAGGAATAGTAGGATATTCAGGAAGCGGAAAATCATCCCTAGCAAGTTTGCTGTTAAATTTAATACCAGTACAATCAGGATTTATTAAAATCGGTGGATATGATATAAACCTATTTTCTCATGAATATTTATATTCATTAATTACATATATGAACCAAGATCTTTGTTTGTTCAACAGAACAGTGAAAGAAAACATAACATATAGCAAATTAAATGCAACAGAAGAAGAAATAGTTGAAGCGGCCAAAATGGCTAATATCCACGATTTTATAATGCAACTACCAAATGGATATGATACATTAATTGAATACCAAGGAAAAGAATTCTCTTATGGACAAAAACAAAGAATGTTAATTGCAAGAGCTTTTTTAAGAGATACTCCAATTTTAATATTAGACGAAGTAACGTCTTCATTAGACACAAAATCAGAAAAAATGGTAATGGAATCTTTGCATAAACTAATGAAAAACAAAACAGTAATAATAATTGCACACAAAATCAAAACTTTATTAAAAATGGATTATATATTAACAATGAACAAAGGTGAAATTGTTGAATCAGGAACACACGAAGAGCTAACAAAGAAAAAAGGATTGTACTTCGAGCTTTGCAACACTTAGCAATCCAAGGTGAACAAGAAAAAACAGTTTTTAAACAACTTCAAATGAAACTCATTTAATAGAATATAAAAACAAATTAATTTTATGAAAAGTTACTAAAAAATTTTAAAATCCAATTTAATAAATAAAATACTTACAAAAATAATAAAACAAAACAAATAAAATGACTGTAAACAAAGAAAAACAAAACTTAATAGACAAAAGCAAAACAATTAATATAATGCCCAATAAACTTAGCAAAAAATCAAAAACACTATTTGATTTAAAATACAAAACATTAGCACACATAGCAAAAATAATAAGAGAAATATTAACACAAAAATCAGCTATCAATTCAAATTGAGTGTTTTTATCAAAAAAACTAACAGACCAAAAACCTATCAAGGTTAAAATAGAAGATCCCCATAACCCCCAAAAAGAACTATCGCTTCTTGTTTCTTTTAAAAAAAACGAAGGAAAAACTCCAGATTTAGCGAAGCTTAAAGCAATTTTACTTGATGTTGCAAACCAACCATATAAAGAAGCTAAACTTGTGAAAGCAATAAGATATCTAACATAATTTGATAAAAAAGAAAGTTTTGAATGATTAATTAAAGCAACTAATGGTATATCTTTACCCTCAGTTAAAACAGAAAAAGGAACGATGCCAACAATTAAAAAACAACTTGAAATATATAAAATAAAACAGGCTAAAATACCAATTAATAAACCATTTTGAGCTTCTTTTCCATTACCAAACACTCCAGCAGTTTCTATTCCCATAAAAGACCAAAAAGAGAGCACTCCAATTTGAAAAACATCGGAAATTCCGCCTTTTGCAACAGGAACAGAAATTTTATTATAAGAACTAAAAAAAACTAAAATTGGAATTAAAAAGAGAAGTAAAAACTTCAAGAAAGATAAAACCCCTTCTATTTTATCCACGTCTTCAGCATAAAAAAAATGATTGCTTATTGATAAAAAAAAGATTAAAGCTACAACAAAAACGAGCATTTCTCGATAATTTGCAAAATTAAAAACAGAAACAATAACTGAAAAAACTATTATGTTTCCAACTATTATTCCCAACCAATATAATATTGCCACTGTTTGTTTTATATTCATATCTTCAAAAAAATCACTTAAATCTTTAGAATTAGGATATAAAACGTATAATTTTCCAAAAATCAATGCAAAGATAAAAGCAATGGAAGCTCCTATTATCCAACTCCAAATTAGGTTGTGCCCTAAATGAGCAACCGCTGCTGGCATCATGAAAAAACCCGCCCCAATTAAATTCCCCATAACAAACGAGGCAACTGTTAGGGTTTTTCTTAAACTTTTCATAGCTTTTTTATTAGCAATAAATCAAAAATTTTTCAAGTTTTTCACTCAAAAAATGATCAAAAAACGCTTAAAAACATACAAAAAACATTAAAAAACACATCAAAAAGTGGTTAAAATTTATTAATAATAATTCAAATCAAACAGTAAAAGCTATTTAAGGTTTGAGAAGTTTGATGTATGAATGTATGTTTATGATTATCATGAATATTAAAACACTTTTATATTTTGGAGTGCTCGGCATAAGTTTTAACGCAGCTAAAACTGTAACGGAAGAAGACATAGGAAGAATTCTAATGGAACCGTTTTTTAAAGAAGATCCTCTTTTGTTTGATATATCTAGAGTTTTATATCAGCTTAAAAAACATTCATCAGAGGACTTAACGTCGCTTCAAGCTCAAGAAGAAGGAATGCTCCCCTGTGGAAACAGAAGGCTCAATTGCACCTGAAGATCAAGAAGAATGTGATGATTCTATTCAAGAAATATTAAAAAAAATAAAAAACGTGGATCGAAAAACATTTCTTATTGTGTTTGACATACTAAAAAATTTAGATCTTTCTAATTTATTTTCAAATGAACTATTGTTCAATGGCTCTGAATCTTTAAAAAAATACTTAAAAGGGAATGTTGCTTACGGTGTTTCTTTCTTTAAGGAGGGGCTAAATCGAAATATATCCACAGAAACATCAGCAACCATTTTATCCTTAATTAAAACAGTTTTACCATTCGAAGAACAAATGCTGTTAAATATCTTAGAAAAATATATAACATATATAAATAGTACCGCCGAAAAAATTCGTAAAGGAATAACAGAAGAAGAGGAAAATCTGATAAAAACAAGGTGTCTTACCAACGAAAAGGTATTAGACATACTTAAAAATAAAAACATTCAGCTTGTTTATGAAGATTGGAAAAACAAAACAAAAAGTCCATTTGCTAGTTTTTTAAGTTTGATTGAGCCTGAAAAATTACATTTTGCTTTTACTAAAACCACTTTAGTTGAAGAGTTTATTTTATTAAAATATCACAAAATGAGATGCATCAAATAAAGAGGCAAAAAAACCAAGAAAAAGAACAAAAACAAGAAAGACAACTCCTAGCAGATTTAATTAATCAAATTAATAAATTTAACAGTCTTGAGGTTGAAACAGAAAATCAAGGAAACGAACAACAAGCATTTAACGAAGAACTTTTGAATTGCTTGGCAAAAAATCCTGATCTAATAAACGCTGCTATTAAAGAACAAAATAGCAGCACCCCCACCCCAAAAAAAAAGTAACACAAAGCTAATTGTTGGTGGCTCTATTGCAGCCTTAGTTGTTTTAGGCGCTATTGCTTATTATTTTTATTACACAAAAATTCTTATATAGAAATATAAACATGTTTTTAAAGAAGCCTTTTTTTATTTAATTTTATTAAGGAGTAAAAAATTATTTTCAAAAAAACAACCGGCTTTATTGAAAAAGCCCCAATTTAAAAAGTATAAAAACTTGTGAATAATTGTAAATATTTTTATACGCGTATAGCTTTTAAGACCCCTCAAAAAAACCTGAACATAAATGTTCATTCAAAATGAGCTATGTTTTTTTTCCTATCATACATTCTTTCTAATTTAGTAAATTTGTTACTGCCAATGTTATAAAAAATAATATGATTGAAATAATCGAATATTTTACAGACATCGACAATAAAAAAACTAAAAACAAAACACCAAATGCGCTTAATAATTTTTCAAAAATTGATTCTGTTTTTAAAAACAAAACCATTGCACATAAACAAAATATAGATAAGGTTATGTTAACACAAAAATCTGCTATTATATTGAATTGAACATCAACATTAAAACTTCCAACAAAAAAATATATTAAATACGTTATTATTGACGATGACCATAATCCTATCAAAGAATTGTTGCTTTTTGTTGGGATTAAAAAAACTTTTGAAAATAAATTCTCTTTTGCATAACTTAATGACATTTTGCTTGTTGCTGCCACCCATCCATATAATGCTCCAAAACATGTAAATGAAATTAAAAGCGACACGTATTTTGATAAATATGGATAGTTCGAAAATTTAACCAAATAAACTAATGGTATTTCTTTAGATGATTGTAATGTTTCTAATGGAACTGATCCAACTATTAAAAAACAACTTAAAACATAAAGTATAAAACACGATATAATACCTATTAACAATCCATTTCTTGCTGCTTTTCCTTTTCCAAAAACTCCTGCTGTTTCTATTCCTAAAAACGACCAAAATGACATTGCTCCTATTTTTGCAATATCTGAAAAATTACCTTGCGCTGCTGGTAACGTCACTTTTGATGGATTCGAAATAAAAATAAATAATGGTAAAAAAATTAACAATGAAAATTTCATCATTGATAATAAAATTTCTATCACTTTCACAGCTTCATATGATAAATAATGATTTATTAATGTTAATATTAACATCACAAAAAAAGCCCCAATCAAAGATACTTTAAATGAGGATGGTTTTAAGGCCGCTAAAACCATTGTTAATAACACAACGTTTCCTACTATTGCCCCTATCCAATATAGTATTGCAACCGTTTGTTTTAGTGGGAAATTATCAAAATAATCAGCTAATGTTTCAGATTTTGGATAAAATTTGTATAAGCTTCCAAAAATTAACGCAAATGTTAATGCTACTGTTGCGCCCGCTGCCCAGCTCCAAATTAAATTTAAACCTAAATGAGCTACTGTTGCTGGCATCATGAAAAATCCAGCACCAATTAAATTGCCGACTATGAAAAACGCAACTGTCGATGTTTCTCCCATTCTAATTCTCCTGTTTTATTCTTTTAGTTTATTATTCAAAAATCGTAAAGAGCTTTCAAGAAAATTTTAATGTTTTTTTTATTTTATTATTACCGTAAAATTTTAATTATTTAATATATAAAGCCTCATGAATTTCACTGAGTAAGATCATCTTGATAAACACCTTCATCTTAATATTCGTCATAATCTTCATCATCCCAATTATTTTCTTCTGGTTGTGCTTCTTATTATTTTTTTTTGAGTAGACACCGTCTTTTCTGACTTGTTCTATTATATTAAGTTCATCTCGAGTTTTATTTATATACTTTGAATTTGTTTTAAAGAATGTACAAAACCCAAGATATTCAAGGTTATTAAAAGTTTTATAGAGCCTTAAAAAAAGTTCATCCTCTATTTTTTGTTTTGATTCTTTATCAGAGACTTCAAGATATAATTTTTGAATAAGAAAGCTTATTTCGGTAACGTCTTGCGCATAGGTTTCATATAAAAAAGTAAAGAGTTTCTCATGATCAAAATAAGAAGAAGCATCAAAAGAAAAAATGACATTTTAAAATTTTTCTGCTCTAAATTCTTCACTTAGCAATAAAAATAAAGCGAAAAGATCTTTGCCACTAAGTTCTTTACTTTTTTCAGAGATCAATAATCTTATTTGTTCTCCAACCACTAAAAACTTCCCTTTGTTTGCTTCACAAATGGCTCTTCTTCTTTTATTCTTTTGCTCCCATATAACGCTGATAAAGGAATTTAATAATAATATCGTCCTTCCACTCTTCAATGCTAAATTCTTGCAAACGATTTTTTTTCATTAGTTTATTTTTCGTCACCAGATCTTGCACTTGCTGAAGTTGCGGTATTAGTTTCTCATCATCAAACACCACAGGCCTAATCTGTTTTCAATATGTCAAGTTAATCTCAGGATAACAAGAATTAAGAACTGTTTCATCAATCCACAAAAAATAAAATAATTATTTTCAAAATCTTATGTGTTTGAATCTTGTTTTTGAATTTTTTAACTTTAACTTTTATTGACTGTTTCACTTCTTGACTTTTGTATGGAATAGAGAACATCTTCATATTCTGAAAGCTCTATTGTCTTGCACAATTCTTTAAATTCTTTTCTGGCGGCGTTATGTTCTTTTTTATCAAGCTCGTTGAAATTCGAAGTAATAAAGTTTAACTCTTTATTAAAAAATGTTTGTGGTTTTTTTTAAAAATGCTTGTTTAAACACTGCTCTTTGTTTGTTTTCATCAAACATTTGGACAGCAGAAATAATAAGTTTAAAATTTTGCTCATCAAATAATACTTCTGAATTTCTTAAAAATTTTTCAAAAAATAAATTCACAAAGTTAAGAGCTACTATCTCAGCTCTTCTTTTAGCAAGAGAAGCTGCGAACAAACATTTTGTTTCGATACGCTTATCTATATCAGCTATTTTTTTTGCAAAAGTAAATGTTTCTCCCAAATATTTTTTTTCTATCTCTTCTTTTTCTTTTAACAAATCTGTATTTAAAAGATTTTTATAATAGTCTTCGTAACTTTTATATAAAATAAAGCTTTTAAAAACTCTTCACAACTTGTGTTTTAGTTCATTAAGTTTTGCATTAAAAGTATTGTCTTTTTCTGACTCTTCATACGGAACGTAATAATAATAGTTTTGATAACTTTATCGTACAGCTAATACTTTTTGTTTATCAACAGATTTTTCAGACGTAGACCTAAGAAAGGACATGCATAAAAACAATTTCTTCATAATGACACTATGACACAAAAAACAAAAAAAACATTACATTTTATTAAATCATTTTTTAATTTTATCAAATAAAGTTAAAATATGCTTGTTATAAAACTTATCAAAAAAATTTTTTTTCTTAAATGTTTATTATTTTTTCAAACACAATCAGTTAAAACCAATCCTCACGAAATAGAATCTTCTAAAATTTCAGAAATTTCTATCACAGAAAGTTATATAAGCTCTCAAAAGAATCCAATTAATCAAATTAAAGAAAAAAAAGAAAGTAAATTTATAAACACACCTCAAATAAATAAAAATAAAAAAATTTTGCTCTTAAGTTTCGGTATAGGCTTTTTTGCTGTTGCTTTTATAATTTATTTTTTCAATAAAAGTAAAAAATAAATTTGCGATTTTCAAAAAAAACAACTAAAATTTGCAGATGGGAATTCCTATTCACAATAAATCAGACTTTGAAAAAATGAGGGTTATTGGAAGATATACTTATCAATTATTAAATGAACTTGAAAACATTATAAAACCTGGTATTTCTACTTTTGATATTGAACTTAAGGCTATTTCTTTCATTGAAAAATATAATTTAAAATCTGCCTGCCTTGGATATAAAGGATTCGGCAACATACCTTTCCCCGCTAATATTTGTACCTCTGTTAATCATGTCATTTGCCATGGCATACCTGATAAAGAACATGTTTTAATGGAAGGCGATATTGTTGGCGTGGATGTAACTATAATTAAAGATGGTTATTTTGGAGATAGCTGTAGAACATTTGCTGTTGGTAAAATTTCAGAAAAAGCTAAAAATTTGATTGAAACAACTAAAAAAGCAATGGATGTTGGTATTCAACAAGCATATCATGGTAATTTTCTTGGGAATATTGGTTATGAAATTCAACATTTTATTAACTCTTCGCCAATTAAGTATTCTATTGTTGAGGATTATTGTGGTCATGGAATTGGTACAAAGTTTCATCAAGAACCTCAAATTGAACATGTTGGACAAAAAAATTCTGGTATTAAAATGCAACAAGGCATGTTTTTTACTGTTGAGCCTATGATTAATTTAGGATCAAAAAAAACCAAGCTTTTAAAAGATAATTGGACCGTTATAACAAAAGATTACAGTTTATCTGCTCAATTTGAACACACCATAGCAATTGGAGAAAACGGAGTTGAAATTTTTACAAAAGATTAATGTTTAATTTTACTTAAAAATAAATAGATCTTTTTTTAATTAACAATAAAAAAAACATTTTGCATCTTTTGAAGCCTATGAAAAACACTTATAATTTCATCACAGCTCAAATTAGGAAAAACGCGGTCGGTTTCAAACAAGCTTGATATTAAACGAGTTAAAATATCGTTGCTATAGTAATACTTATCTAATATGGTCAAAAAATCAGAAAAAGTTAAGTTTTTTAAATCTGTTTTTTCTAAAAACGCCATGAATTCTTTTGTTTCATCATCAATTGAAATATCGATTTTTTCATCTAAATTTGTAGCTTCTTCGTTTGAGAGCGTCTGTAATTGTGATCCCATTGTGAGTACTGGTGTAGAATAAGCCGCGAGATCCATTTCATTCAAACCAGATATTAAACAATTATTCATTCCCCAAATTTTAGATTGCAGAAAAAACAACCTAACAATATTTCGAAATTTTTTACTCATAATTTACTGTAATATTTATCAAACATTCTTTCAAATATATAACTAACTGTGCTTTCTGGCACATTCTTTATAAAATAATAAAGTGTATTTATTTATTTAATAAATTTAAAACACTAGTTTTTATAACTTCAGGATCAACTTGCCCCTTAGTTTCTTTCATAATTTGCCCAACAAACCACATTAATAACGAAGTTTTTCCTTTTTTAAACCGGCTAACTTCATCTGGAGAATTATTTATAAGATTTTCTATTAAAAAGTTTATATCTATTGTGTCTTTTTGTAATAAATTGTTTTTTTCCACCAAAGAATTAAAATCTAAATCTTTTTCATCTAAAATTGATTTATCTAAAATTTCCTTAGCAACAACCCTAGTTATTTCATTAGATTCACACTTAAGAATAACTTTATATAAAATATCAAAGAAATTTTTCCTTCTGTTTAAAAAATCTTCCAATTCTATATCTGTTTTTGCTAATTTTCCAATTAACTCAGAACAAACCCAGTTCGAAGCTTTAACAACTAAATTTTCTGGCAATTGTTGAATTAATTGAGCAAAAAATTCATATCTTTCCATTGTTTCAGTAATAGTTCTAGATTGCTCTTCTGCTATACCTAATAATTGAAGCTCTTTCCTAATTGCTATTGGTAATTTAGGAAGCGAGTTTTTACAATCATCAATTTTAGATTGATCAATAAAAACAGGTAGTAAATCAGGGTCTGGAAAATACTCATAATCTAAAGCATCTTCCTTGTTTCTCATTGCCTTTGTTGTGTTGTTTGTTGGGTCAAACAATTTGGTTTCTTGAATAACTTTTTGCCCAGCTTTTAGTGTTTTTTCTTGCAAAGTCGCCTCAAATTGAACCGCTTTTCTAATGCTGCTAAATGAGTTTAAGTTTTTAATTTCAGCTCTAGTACCCAAAGGATCACCATCTTTTGCTAACGAAATATTAACATCTGCTCTCAAATTTCCCATTTCCATATCGCATTTACACGTTTTAATGCAAAGCAAAATAGCTCTAAGTTCTTTTAAAAACTCAACTACTTGATCTTCGTTATGAAAATCAGGCTCAGTAACAATTTCCATCAAAGGAACGCCCGCCCTATTTAAATCCACAAAAGTTTTACCATCTTTGTAAATACTTTTACCTGCATCTGTTTCAATGTGTAAGCGGTTAATTCTAACTCTTCCAAAAGAGCAATCCAAGTAACCATTTACGCCTATAGGCTTATAAAATTGCGTAATTTGATAGCCAAGAGGAAGATCCTGATAAAAATAATGTTTTCTATCAAAAATAGAAATTTGATTAATTTGCATGTTTAAAGCTAAAGAAGTTTTCATAGCCATATAAATTGCATTTTCATTGGGAACAGGCAAAGTACCTGGCAAACCTGCATCTAAAAAATCCACGTTTTCGTTTGGCTCAGAATGCTCATCAAATAAAGCTCTTGAAAAAAGCTTTGTTTCAGTATCAATTTGAGCGTGTATTTCAACACCTAAAGTTTTTTTATACATCATTCTAACCCTCCAAAATTAGCAATTTTTTCAATGTTTTTTGCAATTGCAATAACGTTATCTTCTCTTTCGCAATTAGCCAAAACTTGAATTCCAATAGGCAAGCCTTTTTGAGTTTTAAGATTATTAATTATTGTGTTTTCTTTAAAGTTTTCGTCTTTAATTAAACCAATTGGAACTTGAATAGCAGGCCCACCATACATATTAGCCAAAATTGTAAACAAATCCTCATAATACATCTCAACAGAAGATCTAGAATAATCATCAAGACCAAAAGCAACTCCAGGAGCGGTTGGTAAAAGAAATGCATCTATACTTTCAAAAATTTCAGCCATTTGCATTTTAATCTCTTGTCTTAACTTTAAAGCTTTACCTAAAAACACATCGTATTCATCGGCAGACAAAACAAACTTACCAATCAAAATTCTTCTAGCAACCTCTTGTCCAAATAACGATCTAGAATTTTTCAAAATTTCTTCAAAAGAATCACCTTGTTTGTGCCCAAATCTTAAACCATCATACCTAGCCAAATTAGAAGCCGCTTCAGCAGGAGCAATAATATAATAAAGCTTCAAAGCTGTGTCTAAAGAAGGCAATTCTATTTCTTTTATAATAGCCCCATTTTGTTTAAGTTCTTTAATAACACGCAAACATTGTTCTTTGTATTCTGGTAAAATTTTATCAAAAAGATCAGTTTGAACTCCAATTATTTTACCCTTAACATCATCAGAAATTTGAGAAAGCTTGGGAACTTCTTTATTTAACGAAGTGTTTTCACCAGCATCATATCCAGCAATAGCTTCAAAAATATGACAAGCATCTTGAACGTTTCTAGCAAAAATACCAGGATGATCTAAAGAAGAAGCAAAAGCAATAATTCCCCTTCTCGAACATCTACCATAAGTAGGTTTAAAACCAACCGTACCACAAAAAGAAGAAGGCTGACGAACAGAGCCACCAGTATCAGTACCAAGAGAACCTAAAGACATTTTTGCAGCAACAGCACTAGAAGAACCACCAGAAGAACCACCAGGAACCCTTAAAACGCCATCACTAATAATCCAAGGGTTAACAACAGGACCACAAGCACTAGTTCTAGAGCTAGACCCCATAGCAAATTCATCCAAGTTGTTTTTAAAGGGCATAATATAATTATTTTTTAAAAGATTAGAAGTAACAAAAGATTCATAAGGAGCAGTGAATTTTTCTAAAACCTTTGAAGCAGCCGTAGTTTTCGTACCATTAATTAAAAACATATCTTTAATAGAAATAGGAATTCCTTCCAAAATAGAAGATCTTTCTCCGCGAAAATTATTATCTAGCATTTCAGATTTTTTTTTTGCCTCATTCCAATATTCTGAAATATGCACATTTAAAAAAGAATATTTTTCAAATTGATCAAAATAAGCCTGAATCAGCTCTTTATATGAAAAATGTTTATGTAAAATACCCAAATTTATTTCTTCAATACTAAGATTTACTAACATCCGTGAATTTTAACATAAAAAAAAATTAAAATGAATAAAAGAAAAAAACAGAAGAATGCTTTTTTCAAAAAAAAGTATATAATTATAAATAAATATGATCTTAGAAACAAGAATAGTATGCCCAATCAGCTGGAAATATTTGTGCTTATTAAAAGAGTATCAAATTGAATTTAACCAAAGCGCAATAACATTAAAAGATGAAGTCTTAAACGATATCAAAACTCCAAAAATAGATCAAAAAGAAGCCGCCACCTTTTTCTTTTCAAACCTTGATTCTTTTGTGAATGTTGAAGATAGAGACCTACTCGGAACAACAATTGAACTAATAGAAGGATATTTTATAAATCAAATAATTTTACCAATAAGAAATGAAAGAATTATCCAACCATTAATATTCAGAGCCACACCAAACATAGAAAACCTAAATAAATTACAAAGTAAATCACATGAATTTTTAATAAAAACATCAAAAACATTGGAAAATAAAGAATGGATAAACAATAAAAATTTCAGTTATCTAGATATAAGCTTAGGTAGCGCAATAGCAACATTAGACTATTTAGGAGAAATTCAATGGAAAGAAAAAGCGTTAAATTTTTTGTATATATGGTATTTAAAAGTAAAGTCAAAACCATGTTTTGAGATTATATTAAAAGAAATTTGCCCAGGTTTAAAACCATTTGTATCCTTTAACAAACTAGATTTTTAAACCAAAAAAACCTTCATTAAAAATTTATTTGTTTTTATTAACATAAACGATATAACATTTAAAAATTAACTAAAAAAAACTTCAGCCACTTGTTCATCTTTTTTTTGATATATTTCAGCCTTGTAAAAAATCACATAATACTTTACACACTACAACATATTAGAGATCTAAAAATTAACAAAAAAATCTCCAAGCACCAACTCTAGCATTTGCCTTGTCCGAAACTTTTGTAGTTAATTTTTTAAAAATATCAGAAATATCGCAAAACTTATTAATAACTTCAGTTTGAATTTTAGAATAATCTTTATCTATCTTTTTAGTTATTTTTGTAAAGGTTAAAAGACTTTGGTTTAACCTCTTAAAAATTAAAGCAGCTTCTTTTTTTCCATGTTTTGATATGTTTTTAAAATCTTCACTACATTCTTTCAAGTTCATAGCTAACGTCTCAAGAGAATCGCCTATGTTTTTAATCTGCTGCTCTGTAAAACAGGAATTCATCTTCTTTAAAAAAATTTTAGTTTCTTGAATAACCTCTGGAGCGCTTTGCAAAATAGTATCAAAAGTACTAATCCTATAAGTTATGAAAGAGCCAGGTGCCATCTCAATAGAATTATTAGATGCCTCTTTATTTAAATCAATAGAAAAGAATCCAGAAAATCCTTTGAAACTTAAACTAGCAACATAATTAGAATAAACCGGAAAATTTTTCTTAAGTTTAACAGCAACTTTAATTAAATCAAAATTAGAATCGTCTATTGTAATTCCAGAAACCAAACCAACTTCAACTCCTTTATAAGTAACGGCGCTTCCTTCTTTCAAGCCATTAACAGAACAATCAAAATGTATATAATAAATTTTTTCTTGACGAAAGATAAGTTGATAACTAAAAAAACCAATAACACCTAAAGAAAAACAAAAAACACAAAAAAACACCATTTTTTGTTTAAAAGACAACTGACTAACCATTATACCTAAAAAAATTCCTCACAACCAGATTATCACTATTTTTCAAATTAGAAAACGTATCTGTAAAAAACCCCTCTTTTGTAATAATAGTAACCATATCAGAAATTTCTTCAACTCTTTCAAGATCATGACTAACCATTAGAACAGTCATATTTAAAGAATTTTTTAATTCTTTTATCAAAACATCATAAGCAAAAGCACTCTTTGAATCTAAACCAGAAGTAGGCTCATCTAAAAACAAAATTTCAGGAGATAAAATCAAAGCTCTCGCTAACGAAGCTCTTTTTTGCATTCCACCAGAACACTCACAAGGCAACTTATTAAAGTCATCCAAAGATAAAGAAACCTTTTCCATAAAACCAACAGCTATCATTTCAGCAATATCAATTGAAATATCATATTTCATACATAGAGGTAAGTATATATTAGCACCAACAGTTAAGTGGCTTAAAAGAGCTGAGTTTTGAAACTGAACAGCAATATTTTGATTTTGAACATTCCAAATTTTTTCGTTTTGATCAAAAATCTTTCCAGTATAATCAGACAACCCCAAAAAAACTCTCAAAAAACTGCTTTTTCCAACCCCAGAACCACCAATAATAGAATGAATGTGGCCTCTTTTCAAGACCCAATTAATATCTTTATACCTAAAATAATTTAAATCAACCGTCTCAATAACATTATCATCACATTTCAATTGCACACACACCTCACTTTAAAAACCAAAAATTAAATCTAAAGTAATATTTAAAAGAAAAGCAACTACTAAAGACATAACCACGCCATGATTCAACCCCTTAATAATATTATCAGAACTATTTTTAATTAAAGAAGATTCATAAGCAGAAACTAAACCAATACCTGCACCAATAATAATACCTTTAATCAAAGGGGTAATTAAATGTTTTAAATTATCAACAGAAGCGGTGCTTAAAACAAAAAGTAAATTAATTCCACAAAACAATTTAAAAACAAAAAAAGAACCTAAACAAGTAAAGAATATAGAAATATAAGCAAAAAAAGGAGTTAAAATAATTAAACTAAAAATTTTACTTTTAAAAATAAAAATTTCAGGATCAACCTTCATAAGCTTCAAAGCAGTCCACTCTTCAGAAACACGCATAAATCCAACTTGAGAAATTAAACTGGAAGAATACTTAGCAGAAAGAATAGTGCAAGAAACAAGAACGCCCGATTGTTTAAAAGAAGATAAAACAATAAACGACATGCCATTATCAACCAAACCATACTCAGCAAGTTGAATATAAGATTGATATCCAAAATTAACCCCCAAAAAAAAAGATAATAAAGCAATTATAAAAAAAGTTTCATAGCCCATAATATATAAATCAGATAATAGATTGTTATAAAAATACTTTTTTTGAAAATTAAATTTAAATTTTTTAAAAAAGATTCTACAAAAACCGAGAGAAGCAATAAAAAAATAAATTTGATCAAAAAAAGACTCAGAAGTGTTGTAACTATACTCAGGAATTTTTATATCAGAATTATAAGAATCTAAAAAAATTTTAGTATATTCGTCCAAAGAAGAACCAGAATAGTCAACAAAATCATAACTTTCTTCTTTCAAAGAAGCAGATAAAACATTAATGTTTTTTATGGAATAAATACCTTTTAAATATAAAACTTTCATTAAAAACCTTTATGCAGATAGTTTTTTTCTACCCTTACTTCTTCTATTAGCCAAAACATGACTAGAAATTTTAGATCTAATACGAAAACCGTGCCTTCTTTTTCTAACTAAATTGCTTGGTTGATATGTTCTTTTCATAGAGCAATTATATTTTTAAATTAGTAATTTTGCAAGGATCGATAAGACAAACAGACCCCAAACAAAGATAAAGAAATCAAAAAAAGAAGATATAAAACAATCAAAACAAAATTATGCATAAGATAAATAGCAACATAAGGAGTGGAGGAACCAATTAAAGCGGTCCCCAAACTGTAAGCAATAGAAACACCTTTGTACCTGTTTTTATTAGAAAATAATTTAAAAAAATAAGCATGACTAGGGCCAGCATACATAGCAAGAAAAACAATATTTAAACAATGCAAAACAGGATTACAAAACCATAAGGTTAAAGAAAGATTAATAAAAAGAAAAACACCAGGAATAACAATAAAAAGATATAATTTTTTAAAAAAATCACTAATAAAACCAAAAAACAAAGTTGCAAACATATAAATAAACAAATAAAGCTCAGAAAACTCTTTAGCAAACCCAATTTGCTTAAATTGAAAAAAAGACTTTATAAAAACAGTGTTAAAATAATATAAACTACTCATAGCAGCAGAAATCAATAAACAAGCTAAAAAATTTCTCCAAAAACAAGAATCGTTTTCTTGAACCTCACTACTATATTTTTCTTCAACATAAGGCAAACTTCTCAAAAAAAAACAAAAAATAACCAAAATAAAACTTAAAAAATAAGCATATCGCCAATTAAAAATATTAATTCTACATTCAACAAAAGTAACCAAAAAAGTACCAAACATAGAAAACAAATAAACCAAACCACTAGCTAAGCCATATTTTTGAAAAACATCAGTACTACTACTTTTCCAAGATTCAATCAAAGAAATAGCAACACCAGCATGTTCGCCAGAAATACTAATAACCTGCAAAATTCTAGCAATAATCAAACTAATAATAGCATAATTACCAATTGTTTTATGTTTAGGAGAAAAAACAATAATCAAACAAGCAAAGGCCATTAAACTCATAGACAATAAAAGAGCTGTTTTACGGCTATAAGTATCACCAATATAACCAAAAAACAAACTACCCAAAGGACGAAATAAAGCCGCCAAAAGCAAAATTAAAAAACCAATATTGTTTTCACCATGATAAAAAGAAGGCATAATAAGGCCTTGAACGAAAGGAAAAAGCATATAATTATAAGTTTCAAGAGAAGAACTAAGCAAAATACCAAGACCATAAATTGTGTTTACTTTCATACAAAGATTGTACAAATTTAACAAAACGAAACAAGCTAAAAAAGCTAATTATTGCAAATTAAAAATGTAAAAAATATTATATATATAATGAAAATAGCAATTATTGGAGGAAAAACATTATTAGACACAGTGTTTTTAAACAGATTAAGTGATGAAATTGCCAACATAGACTTAGAATGTTACGGAGAAAGCGGAGAAATTAGTTTTAAAACAAAACGAATTGCAATACAAGATATAAAAAAAATAAATATAGAAAAATTTGAAATAATAATAAACCTATCAAACGAAAACAGCTTCTTGTTAGATCTTACAAAAACACATAACGCAAAAGCAGAAAGTAAAAAAACAATATACATAAATAATATCGAAGGAACCTTAACAATAAATGGACTTAAAATAGAAGAAAAAGAAGAGCAAATAATAAAACTACCAAATTTTTCATTAGAACCAATAGCAAAATTACTTTCAATAACAGAAATAAACAACCTAACACTAACAATAAATAAGCCAATAGCAGAACTAGGAAAAGAAGCAATGAATCAGTTTTATTATGAAATAAAAGAAAGTCAATTTAGAGTGATTCAACATAACGGAAAAAAACATTCCGAAGCCTTGGCATTTAATATATCATTTCCATATCCAACAAAAACAGAAGAGGAAAACGAAACAAATCAAGAATCCGAAGAAGAAATAGAGATAAAGAAACAATTAAATAAATTAACAAAAACAAAAACAATATTAAACATTTGCAGAGTACCAGTAAACAAAGGATCCTCAATAATAACCACATTCGAGACAACAAAAGAAATATCAAAGCAAAACATAATAAATAAATTAGAATCATTAGGATTAATATATGCACCCCGTTCATTTTCAACAATTTTAACAGAAAACGACAATGTAATTTATTTCACAAAAATAAAAAAAACAGAAAAGACCTTTTCAATAATTTTCATGTTTGATTCAATTCAAATCTACATAACAAATTTACTAAACATACTTTTTAAGCTAACAACAAAAAATTAATAACTAAAAATTTTTTCACATATTGTTTTATATTAAAAATATGCTAAGATAATCAGAACGTCCCCATCGTCTAGCGGTCAGGACATCGCCCTTTCACGGCGAAAACACGGGTTCAAGTCCCGTTGGGGATACGTTTTAAAAGCTTAGTAGACTACTAATTTAAAAAAATTTAAACTAATCTAAACAAGATGAATATATTTATATTAGGAGTAAACGGTATAAGCATGCGTAGCATAGAAAAAACAATGAAAGAACAGGGGCATAATGTTTTAGGCTACGACGATTCCCCTATAGAACTCAAAAATATAAATTACTCAAAAACAATTTATGAAAAAAAACATATAAAACAAGCAAACGAAAAAGTAACCGCCGCTAAAATGGATTTAATAGTTTATTCAAGCGCAATAAAAAAAAATCATCCACTAATGATAGAAGCAAAAAAATTAAAAATCCCAACAATTGGAAGAACAGATTTTTTTGTAAAATATATGCCATTAAACAACACAAAAATTTTAATAGCAGGAGCACACGGAAAAACAACAACATCCTCATTATTAGCCTACATATTAAATTCATCGTATTATTTAGGGGGAATAATTAACGGAGAAGAATCACCATCAAAATTTAAAGAATCACAATATACAGTAATTGAAACAGATGAATCAGACGGATCCTTTTTAAAATGGCAAGGAGAATATAAACTCCTTCTAAACTTTGATTATGAACATATGATTTTTTACAAAACAAAAGAAAATATAATAAAATATCACCGTGAATTCGTAATGAATAATATAGAAACAACAAAAGTGATTATAAACGAAGAAGCAAAAAACAAGTTAGAGATAAAAGACCATCCGAACATAATAACATTCGGCAATAAAAATGCAAATTATAACCTTTCCAATATAAAAGCAAATGAAACAGGAATTACTTTCGAAATAAATAATAAACAATTTTCATTACCAATATTAGGAAAACACAATGCAAGCAATTTCATAGCAATATATGCATTACTAAACTCAATGAATCTAAATTTAAATGGCTCTATAAAAAAAACACAATCATTTCCAGGCGTAAAAAAAAGAATGCAAAAAATAAAATATAGGAATCATAATTTAAAGTTTTTTTTAGACTATGGACATCATCCAAACGAAATAAAGTCAGTGTTAGAATCATTAAAAGAACACTATCCAAATGAAAAATTTGAAATAATATTTGAAGCTCACAAACCATCAAGAATAATAGAAAACAAAGAAAAATGGCCAGAAATTTTCAAAGGATTTAAAATATGGCTATACCCAATATACATAGCAGACGAAAAAGAAATAAACGAACAAAAATATAAAATGACAACAGAAATATTTGCAAAGAACCTAAAAGAAAACGAAATAAATTTAGAAGTATTAAAAGAAGACCTATCAAATTTAGAATTAAACAAAAATAATTTAATTTGTTTTTCAGCAGGAAAACTTTCAGAAAAACTATCAAAATATTAAACAGTAAACATATCAATGTTTAAAACAGTTTACACAATTCAAAAAACTCCTCTTTAGAAATTTCCTCTGGCCTTTTATCACAATTCAAACCACAAAGTTGAATTTTTTCAAAAAGTTTTAAATTTTTCTTACGAACAAAACTAATTTTTTTTCTTTTATGAATAAAAAGCTGTGATAAAATCTGATTAAGAACAGTCAAATCAACAAAATCATAAGTATGAACTCTCTCAAAAATAACAACCTGTGAAGTAACTTTAGGCACAGGAAAAAAACACCCCGGCTTAACATCCATAAGCTTACGAATAGAATATCTAGACTGAGCAAAAACAGTTAATTTACCATAATCAACCCCAGTTAAAACATCGGCAACCTCTTTTTGAAACATAAAAACAGCGTAAGGAACAGTGTTTTTCACAATTTTTTCAACAATTTTTGAAGAAATATTATAAGGAAGATTTCCAACTAAAGGCAGATTATTAGGCAAATCATAATTTAAAATATCAGCATGAATTAAATTAATAGATAAATCCTCTAAAGATTGAATACAATCAATATCAATATCAATAGCAGTAATTTTTTTATTTTTTTGCAAAAAAGATTTAGTCAAAGCACCATTACCAGGGCCAATTTCAATAATTTCATCAAAAGAATCAAAACAATCAATGATTTTTTTAATCACACCAGTATTCACTAAAAAATTTTGACCAAATCTCTTTTTAAAATTAAACATCCATAAATAAAATATAAATAATACTTAAAAAAATCTACAAGAAAAACAACTTGATTACGTAATGAAAAAAGTTTAAAGAAATAATATGATTATAAAAAAAGCAATATTAACTTTGCTATTTATGCAAAAAACAATAGCAATGGATCAGGAAAAAATAGTTTTATTGCAAAAAAAATACTTTCCTCAATATGCTTGGAATATGGTTAAAGCTGGATGGATAGAAGCAATGAATGCTCACTATGCTGATGAATTTTATGGATTTTATGAAAATATAGAAGCAGCAACACGTAGCGGTTTTGATATAGAAGAGAAAGAGGAACTTTTTGATGAGTTAAAAGAATTTTGCAATGATAATAAAAGATCTTATGAAAAATTACCAGATCAAGAAATAACTAATATATTGAATTTCTTCATTAATGATATACATAATATGTAAATCAAATATCATAATGGAATAAAATTAAAAACATCTGAGGAACACATAACCTCTGAAACACAAGCAAGAACAATTTTTGAAAACTTAATATCAATAAAAAACGAAAAAAAAGAATCAAATAGAATATTAATCAAAGCAATAAATGATCGAATAAATCAAATTAAGAATAAGTATCTCCTCTAATCACTTGCTCAAGAGATCCCTAAGTCTTAAAGTCAAAAGAATCAATGAATTAACAAGAGCTTTATTCTAGAATATAAAAAAAACTCATACAGGGGCCTCATTCAACATAATCTAAAGGAGCATCAGCTTCAGAAACACTCAACTCATTAGAATCTAAAGAAGAATCAGCCACTAAAGGAGCAGTTAATTCATTAGAAGCAACATCTGATAAAGAAACCATCCTCTCATTACAAGCAAAAAGAACAGCTTTTTGAATAGACAAGCCACGATCATCTTTTAAAGAAACACATTGACTAAACAAAAGCAATTGATCTTTCTTAGAAGCTCCCTTTCTTATTAAAGAACAACTATTAGTTAAATTATCCTTATTATTTGTTTTTTTAGACAATTCACCGATTCCATCTTTTCCTTTTAAAAACTTTTTTTTAGGAGAGTGACTTTTATAAATAATTAATAACAAAAAAACAAAAAACTTTTTATTCATAATTTTATGATATCACACTGCGCAAAAAATTCCAAACAGATAACAAAAAACCACTAATTTAAAACAAACAACTACTAAATTAAAAATAAAAAACCGTGCCGAGTATCGGAATCGAACCAATGACCCCCTGATTACAAATCAGATGCTCTACCTGCTGAGCTAACTCGGCAAAACCGTCGGGATGAGAGGATTCGAACCTCCGACATCTTGCTCCCAAAGCAAGCGCGCTACCAGGCTGCGCCACATCCCGAATATTTTTATTTTATAAAAAAAAAGATAGAATGTAAATAATAAAAAAATCCTCAAAATAAATATAATTTTTCAATTAAAGAACGTTTCACTCTAAAATTATCCCACTTAAAATCAATTTAAATCCTTTTAAAAAAAGCCATAACTTGATTATCAGAAAACCATTTAAAAACCGGCCGTCCATGATTACAAACAGGCGGATTAAGCAATGCACTTTGCAATAAATTATGCATTTGAAAATAAGATAAACTTGTGTTCGCTTTTAATGCATTTTTACAAGCAATATTAGCTAAAAAACGATCAATTTCCGTTTCAATATTACAAAAAACATCAATATTATTTAAAAATTCAACTAAATCTGTAATATTTTTTAATATAATTGGAACACCCAAAAGCTCTTTTTCATTTAAAAAAACACCCTTTTCTTCAAAAATAGAACAATTATTCAAAATAAAATCTTTTCTTTCTATTGAAAAAGATAGCTTAATTGGCATTAATAATTTTTGAGAGGATTCCTTGTTAAGAGAAAGCTTCAATTCTTCATAAATTTTTCTTTCATGTGCAGCATGTTGATCAAAAACACCTAATCCATCTTGTGTTTCAAACAATATATAGGAGTTTCTAAATTGACCAATAACTTTAAACAAACAAACAGGCTCTTTGAAAAATTCTTTGTTCTTACTTTGAAAAGCTTCTTGAAAAACGTCTTCAACTGCCACCGCCTCACAGGCAAATTTTTTTTGAACATCTTGTTTTTCAACAGAGTAATGGTCAAATAATTTTTCTGAGACTAAACAATCATTAACCCCCTTAATAGATTCTTCTTTTATATATAAATCATCAGATATAGATTTATAATTATTTAAAGAGTAATCAGAAAAATTAATGTTTAAATCATTAACCAAATTATGCATAGAAAAGACAGAACTAAGCAAACGAAAAACATCACTATAACTAACAAACCTTATTTCTTCTTTAGCTGGATGTACGTTATAATCAACCATCAAAGGATCAATGGTAACTTCCAAAATATAACCAGGATTTTCATTAATAAAAGTATATTCTTTAAATAAACTATAAAGATACTTATTAATTGCTTTATCTTTAATAATACGATTATTAACAAAAATTACTGAAACATTTGAAGAGTTTTTTAAAATAAAAGCTTTAATTTTTATTCCATTAAACTCCTTTTCTATCATAATTGGCTTCTCTTTAAACAAAAATTCCACTCTGTTTTCTTGAGAATCATTAAGTAATTTCCAAATTTTTTTACCATTTAAATGAACGTTCCAACTGATCTGAGGTGTTGAAATAATAAACTTTTTTAATAACTCTTTAATAAACTTAAACTCAAGAGATGGGTTTTTTATAAATTTCAATCTAGCAGGTATGTTTTGAAATAAATTGTTTACAGAAATTTTAGTTCCTTGTTTAACTAAAGAAATAGAAATAGATTTGTTTTTAAGCATAAATCCATTACTTTCAATTATTAAATCAGAAATAGAATCAATTGAAGACAAAGCCTCTCCTCTAAAACCATAGCTATTTAAGCCAAATAAAGAGTCATTATCATTAGTTTTAGAAGTTGTATGCATTAAAGTAGCAATTTCTAAGTCTTCTTTAGAAAAACCATATCCATTATCTATAATAATGATAGAACCCATACCATAATCTTTAAAAAACAAGCTAATTTCTGTGGCGTTTGAATCAATAGAATTTTCAACCAACTCTTTAACAACATTATAAGGCTTTTGAATCACTTCTCCAGCCGCTATTTGTTTAATTATAAGTTCACTTAATTTTTTAATCATCTGTTTTTAAAATCCAATATAATTCTAATAATAAGCAAAAAAGCGCCTAAATTTATCATACAATCAGCAAAATTACAAATAAATTCAGGAATTAAAAAAAACTTAACCACTAAAAAATCCACAACACCACCAAAAAAACATCGATCCAATAAATTACTTACCCCTCCAGACAAAATCAAAATTAAAGCCAAAGATTCAAATCTATCCTTAGATTTTTTTAAAAAATAAATCAAAAAAAAAACTCCAATTAAAACAAAATATTTTAACAAAAAAAAATATTTATAATCAGCAAAAATGCTAAAACTGATGCCTCTATTATTAACTAAAGTATTAGAAAAACCATAATAAGAAAAAAAAACATTTCTATAAAAATAATAAGTGGCCAATCTTTTAGTAATTTGGTCTATTGCAATAATTAGAACGAACAACCACGCCATATTGATAAATTTAAGTTTTTTTTTTTTAGATTACTAGAGTTGACTTTAAAAATTAAAAAATATATATTTAGCATAGTTCCTTGATAGCTCAGTCGGCAGAGCAAATGACTGTTAATCATTGGGTCGCTGGTTCGAGTCCAGCTCAAGGAGCCATTTTTAATATGATAAAAAAATTTTTTTTCTTTTTTTATTTTTTTTTAGATTCGAAAAATAATATTAATTTAAAAAGTAATCTAAACAATAAATTTAAATCAAAAATAATTAATAAAAAAATATATGAAACACAAATATATGCAATAGAATTTGAAAACCAAATAATTTTGATTGGAATATTATCTGACTATAAAAACTTAGATAAAATTTTAACGGCAGCAAAAGCACATAAAAAAAAAGTATTAAACTTTTTAGCTTTTAAAAAAAAACATGATTCAAAACACAAAATGCAAATGATAAAAAATAGCTTTAGAAAAGAAAAAATTAATTTTAATAACTATTTTTTCTATGAAAACGAAAATTTTATTTGGATAATTGGATATTCTAAAAATTTTTATGAAAAAGAACAAACATTAAAAATTTTAAAAAATTTAAAAGAAAAAGGAATAATTTCCGATTTTTTTTGTTGTTTAAAGTTTAAGAAAAATACCAACAAAGGTTTTATTTTTAGGCACAAAATTTAAAAAACAAAAGAGCTCCAATAATGTTGAACAATATAAATCAAAAGAATAGAAAACAAACATATAAATAAATATCTTTTATGAAAATTATTTTTGTTGAAATCACAAACAAAAGTTGTTTTTGAAAAGCTTTCTTGTTGAAATGTGTTTAGTCTTTTCTTTGGGTTCCTTCTTTTCCCCTCTGTGAAATTAGTTTTTTTTTGCGATGTATTAGAATCATCTTTAAAAAATTTTTCATCAGTTATAAATTCTGTAACTTCATCTACTCCAATAAAATTTACAGCCTTATTTTGATTTGATTCATTAGAGCTAACAAGACGAAAATTAAAACAACACAAAATTAATAAAAAACTCATCTCTATTAAATTAAAGTAAAATTTACTTTTTGTCAATTCACACTGAAAAATTGTTTATTTTACAATTGTTTATTTTGTATAAAAAATTTAAAGTTAAACAAAAATGCAAAAAATTATTGGTATAGACGAAGTAGGATACGGATCATGGGCGGGTCCATTATATATTTGCGCATTAAAATTTTTAGAACCACCTAATTTTAAGCTTTTTGATTCAAAAAAAATTTCGGAAAAAAAAAGGCAGCTTCTTTTTCCATTAATCGAAGAAATTTCCGAATACAGAATAGGAATAGCCTCCGTTGAAGAAATAAACACCTTAGGTTTAGCTCAAGCATATAAAAAAGCACTTTTAAGAGCAACAGAAGAAATAGAGGGAAAATTCATTATAGATGGAAAAAAACCAAAATATTTTGATTGTGAAGCAATAATAAAAGGAGATTCTATTATTCAAGAAATATCAGCAGCATCTATTATTGCAAAAGTAACAAGAGATAACTATATGCAAGAAATTTCAAGCACGTTTCCAGAATATAAACTAAATAAAAATAAAGGATATGGAACAAAAGAACATCAAGAAGCAATTAAAAAACATGGATTTTCAGAAATGCATAGAGTAATTTATGATATAAAAAAATATTTATAAATTTACACTAGTCTCTTTTAAATCTGAAAAAAGAAAACATAAAAAACCCACAATAAATGTAAAAGAAAAAAATAGACCAGCTAAAAGAAATAGATTGTTTTTAGGCTTATCATCTTGACTTTTAAAAGAACTTTCTTCTTTTTTATAATCTTCAAAATCATCGTTTTCCATCGATTGTGCTTTATAAAAACAGGGTTTTCTTTGGTTGTAATTTGCGTAATAAGGCTCTCCTCTTCTGTTTGAAGAATTTGTTTGATGTGAATTTTCATAATAATTATAAGGAACATCTCCTCTATCTTGTGAATTTTGATAATTTAAAATATCAATTATTTTTTTGTTTTTCAAAGCTTCTTCTGTTAAGTTTATCCTGTTTAAAAAATCTTTTGCATCTTGAATATCATATATAGAACGACAATAGCAAGAAGCGGCTTCAAAATAATAAAATTCATATAATGAAAATTTAGATCTTATAGAAATATAAATTTCAAGATTATTTGATTTTAAACGGCCTATTTTTTCTAAAACCTCTATTCTTTGAGTATTAAAATAATCTGGAAGAAGAAATATCTCTTTATTTTTTAATTTAACAACTCCCAATAACCCCCACCCTTCTTTTCTTAGCGTTACACGAAGCGAACCATAATAATAATTTAATAAAAACAATCCAAAACGATCTTTTTTTAGAGTGTAAACATTATTAAGATAATCATCATAAGATAGATATGTATTAATCTTTTTATTTAATAAAAAAAACTTATCAACATAATAAGCAAAAACATATTCGCCATTATCACACCTGTAATACTCAGAAAACTCTTCTTTTTTCGTATAAGTTGATCGAAAATTTTGTTGTTGATCTTCGTAAAAAAATTGAGTATTTGGTTGAGAGTTTTTTTCTTGAGGCTTAAAAACTTTTGCCAACTTCTTAATCAGGGCATCAAATTCTACAATAATTTTCTGGGTTTCCTCATCAACATATGTGGAAGAAGAAAATTTTCTATCTTCTTTATTAGGGAGCCTTGTTTTAGCTTTTTTTATTTTTATCAAATTTATTATACGGTTAGAAAAAAGGTCAATTAAATAGATAAACTCTGAATTTTTTGCGGAATTTCTCTTTATTATATTAACAACCATAGGATATTTACTATCCTCACTAAAAAACTTTATTTCTTCTGCAGTTAAACAATCAAAAAATTTTTTTCCTCTTCAGGAAAACAGTTTGAGTTAAAATTAAAACCATGTTTTACTAAAAATTGATCTACTTCTGCAAAAAATTTATTAACTTCTTCAAGTTTACTAGAATAACAAAATGAAAAATGAAAAACAAAAACTAAGCGAAAAAACATGTTTTTATGTTAACAGAAAAAATTTTAATTAAAAATCTAGTCAGTTCCTAAAAATAAAATAATAGACTAAAATAACAAAGTGAAAGAAACAATAACCGTTAATTTTATATTACCAAATGAAGAAATAGTATCTATAGAAGCCAATGAAGGCGAAAGTTTATTACAAGTGGCTCATTTTCATGAGTTACCATTAGAAGGAGCTTGTGGAGGATCTTTATCATGTTCAACTTGTCATTTAATTATTGAAGAACCGTGGTTTTCCCTTCTTCCTGCAGCTTTAGATGAAGAGGAGGATATGCTTGATCTTGCTTTTGGACTACAAAAACATTCAAGACTTGGATGTCAAATTATTCTGACTAGAAAACTAGATGGTATTACTGTAAAAATTCCTAATCAAACTAACAATTTTTGCGGATGTTGCTCTTGCTCTTAATTTTGCTAAATGAAAACTTCTTCCTCTTCTGTTATAACCCAATATTCTTTTGCTAGACACCAGTTTTTTTTGAAGTCATGTTTGTCAAGATTGTCTTTTGAGGTTGCTATATCTATTGCTATATTTGATTCTAAACTATAAAAATCCCATCTAATTTTGTTTAAAAAAGCATCTTTTTTGATGTTTTTTATGTGTTTTTTTGCTAAAAATTGATCAAAAACGGCTAAAATTTGATTCGTTTTGTTTAATAATTGAAAAAAATCACTGTCAATTTTAAACTTATCTGCAAATTCAATTTGTTCTTTTTTTATACAAATTTTATATAACAACTCGTTCAAAAATTTTTTATAATTTTTATAAAAATTACCTTGATTTGAAAATAAATTAAAATGAGACTCATAAATTTTTATTAAATCATTATTATAAAGATTTATTAAATCATAATAGCCATCACAATTTACTTCAAAATTATCTCTTGAGTTATCAAAGCTAAAGCTCACTTTATATTGATCTTGTAAGTTAATTGAATCTAATTTATTTTGATTAAAAATAGTTTTTTGCATTGATTTATTTTCGATTGTGCTATCTAAAGTTGATTTAAACTTATTGCTCTTCATATTTACATCTTTAGGAAAAAACACAACCTCCACTGTTGGAGATGGAAATTCTGGATATCCTAAAAATTTTGGATTATAAATAATTTGATTTTGAACTGTTGAATTTTCTTGTCTTCCAACGTATATTGACTGATTTTGTGAATCTGTGTCCAAACAATGAAAAACCTCTGGGTCAAACATCATTCTTTCTTTTAAATTAACATTTATATAAAAAGCATCATAAAAATCTGAATTTAATTCCACAACATTTAAAATTGGAACCTCTTCAAAAAACATTTCATAAAGTTCTTTTGGTGTTTTTTGATCAAAATTTGTTTCTATATAACTTAAAAATTCTTTATTATAAGAATAATTTTTTTTAAAAATTGCTAAAGCTTTTAATTTTTCTAATTCTGATACTGGATGCCTTATACTGTGAATTTGAAACCATCGTTTTCCCTCTTTTGTTTCACTATATTTATTGCATGTTACATATCCAAAATCATCCTCAAAAATACTTTTAAGTTCTTGTTCAACTAAGATATACTTGTGTTTTAAACATTCTTTTTTTAGTTCTTTTAAAGAAGTTATATTTTTTATGTTTTTTCTTAATTCTGAATTTTCAATTATTATATCGTTATTCAAAACACAAGAAGATTCTTCTTTTTCATTATTATCTAATTCTAATATTTTTTTTGAGTAATAAATTTTTTTACTATAATTATTTTGATATTTTATATATTCATCATTCCTAAAAACATAAGTTTCGTCCTCAGTTAAATTTGAATTTTGTGTGAAATTTTTTAGATAAACTAAGCGTTCAATTCCAATTTTATAACTTGAAACAAAAATTGAATTATGTTTGTTAATCACATTTTTCTTGAGTAAAACTCAACAAGTAACGAAGGATTAAGTTCAAAAGGATATGGTATTTCAGCAATCGTTGGCACTTTTAAAAAAGTTACGGCTTTATCATCTGTTGATGTTTCATAATAGGCTGGAACTTCTTTATTTGCTCTTTCTAAAGAAGATAATACTATTTGATGATTCTTCATTCTATCTACCAAGCTTATTACATCACCTGTTTTTACTAGATAAGAGGAAATGTTAACTAATTTTCCATTTACTAAAACGTGTCTATGCTTAACCATTTGCTTTGCTGCAAAAATTGTTGGAGCCCATTTTGCTCTGAAAACTACTGTGTCTAATCTTGATTCTAATTCTCCAAAAAATGTTTCAACTACGTTCTTCTTTTTATATGCATTCTTAAAAAATCTTTTGAATTGTTTTTCTTTCATATCATAATAAAATTGAATTTTTTGTTTTTCAATTAAGTGAGTTCCATAGCTTGAAATTTTTTTTCTTCTTGCGTTTTTACCATGTTGACCTGGTTTTGTTGGCCTTGTATTAAATGGACTTTTTGGATCACCCCAAAGGTTTACTCCCAACCTTCTGCTGACTTTATGCTTTGCTTGAACCTTGGCTGTCATGTTTCTCCTTTAAATTAATATGTTTTATGTTATGCTTTTTTTTGTTCTATGTCAAACAACCTTTCCTTTTCTCACCTCTTTTTTTACTAGTTCAAATAAATTTACGCATATTGTATGCTGTTATTATTGTGGAATATGAATTTAACAAATATAGAACAAACACTTGCATTGAAATAAACAAATCTTTTATTTCAAAAAAAGTTAAAATTGCTGGCTGGATTAGAACAAAAAGAGATCATGGTGGTATTTTGTTTTTAGATATTTATGATCATTCTGGTATGATTCAGTGTACTATTCATCCTGAACATTCTGGATTTAGCCAAATTGAAGATTTAAAAGTTGAATCTGTTATTTCTGTTTTGGGTGAAGTTGTTTTAAGAGACGATCAAAACATTAACAAAAACATCCCTTCTGGAGAAATTGAATTAATAATTGAATCCTTTAATATTTTAAGTTCAGCTGAAATTTTACCGTTTGCTTTGCATCAAGAAGATTTAAACGAAGAGTTACAACTTTCTTATCGATTTCTTTATTTAAGAACCCCTGAAATGCAAAAAATTTTAAAATTAAGAACGGATGTGATTAATTTTTTGAGAAATCAAATGAATTCTTTGGGGTTTCAAGAAATTCAAACTCCTTTGCTTGCTTCTCCTTCTCCTGAAGGGGCTAGAGACTATGTTGTTCCTAGCAGAATGCATCCTGGTAAATTTTATGCTTTACCTCAAGCTCCTCAACAATTCAAACAACTCTTGATGGCTTCTGGTGTTTCTAAATATTTTCAAATTGCTCCTTGTTTTAGAGATGAAGATTCTCGTGCTGATAGATTAATTGGTGAATTTTATCAGTTAGATTTTGAAATGGCATTTGCTCAGCAAGAAGATGTTTTGAACGTTCTTCAATCTGTTCTTTCAAAAACTTTTAAAGAGTTTTCTGATGCTGAAATAGAAGATGTTTTTCCTAGAATTCCTTATACTGAAGCTATTGAAACTTATGGTACTGATAAACCTGATTTGCGTAATCCTTTAAAAATTTTTGATATAACTGATATACAAGAGGCTCCTGATATTTTGAAGCCTGTTGTTGAAAAAGGCGGAAGATTATTAACTGTTTCTGTAAAAATGGATTATAATAATAATGAGCTTAAAAAATTAACTAAAGTTATGATGGATAAAGGCGCTAAGGGGCTTGCTTATTGTTATCTTAAAGACGGCTCTTGGACTGGACCTTTGTCTAAAATGCTTTCAACTGAAACTTTAAAACAGGCTACACAAAAAGACGACCATAATTTGTTGTTTTTAATTGCTGATACTTATGATATTTCTCATAAACTTAGTGGTATGCTGATTACTGAACTTGGTAACATGCTTAATTTAATTAATAAAAATGATTATAAGTTCTGTTTTATTACTGATTTCCCTATGTTTGAAAAAACTGATGGTGTTTGGGATTTTATGCATAACCCTTTTTCTATGCCACAAGATATTGATCTTCCTCTTGGTGAAATTTTATCTTATCAATACGATGTTGTTTGCAATGGCTATGAAATTACTAGTGGAGCTGTACGTAACCACAATTTAAATTTGATTCACAAAGTTTTTTCTTTAATTGGACAAGATGCATCTGATTTAGAAAGCAGGTTCCCTGTCTTTAAATCTTTTAAATATGGTGTGCCTCCTCATGCTGGTGCTGCTCCTGGTATTGATAGAATTATCATGCTTCTCAGTAAAAAATCTAATGTTAGAGACATTGTTGCTTTTCCTATGAACCAAAAAGGTGAAAACTTACTAATGGAATCTCCTTGCTTTTTAGATGAAAAATTCTTGAAAGAGATTGCTATTAAAACATTAGATAATTCAAAATAAACATTGAAATATGTAAATTATATAAAAATTATGATATCCTTTCTAAGATATTATGATAGTTATTTTTAGCAGCATTAAAGGAGGAACTGGTAAATCCACATTAGCCTTTCATATTGCAGTTCAAGCATTTTTAGACAAAACAGATATTTGTACAATTGATTTAGATTTTCCTCAATTTTCTTTTTCAACTTATTATAACAATAGGAAAAATTATAATCTTCCTGTTTGGAAAGACCATATTTTTGCTTCCTCTATTGAAGAAATTAAAAAAATTGAAGAGGATATAAACATAAAGAACGACAAGCTTATTATTATTGATACTCCTGGAAGATACGAACCTTCTTTACTTGAAATGCATAAAAAAGCGGATATAATTATTACTCCAATTAATGATAGTTTTATTGATATCAACACAATTATGAAAATTGAAAAAGAAAAATGGTCTACCTTTGGTAATTATTATGAATTTATTTATGATAGCAAAAATTATAATGAAAAATTAAAATGGTTAGTTATTAGGAATAGATCTAGCCCTATTTCTTCTAATCACACTAAAGAAATTCAAAAAAAGCTAGCAGAATTATCTAAAAAAATTGATTTCAAGCTTTTAGACGGCCCGAAAGATCGAAGCATTTATAGAGAACTTTTTAATAAGGGGGCTACTGTTTTAGATTTGAAATCAAAGCTATCAATTTCAAATATTGCTGCAAAATTTGAAATAAAATCAATTTGGAAAGAAATAAAAAACAGTTAATTTAGCTTGTTAGTTTGTTTTTATATCCATTTAAAAAGTTCCTTACATGCATAATTTTCTTTCCTGGGAATTGTAAAAAAACAGGAGATACTTGATTTAACATAAAATCAGAAGTTTCTTTTTTAGCCAAAAAACATTTAATATTAATGCCATTGACCGATAAAAAAACATATCCCAATGCTCTTATTTTTCTTAAAATTTCATCTGCATTTTCATTCGTTATGAAATAATCTTCATTTTTTGTTAAATAACAATATGTGGCTTTGGTTTCGTCTTGTTTTTTTAAAATTGGATTCTTTAAAAATTTCATAATTTCTTCAGATATCCATTTTGGCCCCCAAAATCCCAGTTTTTGCATTACAACGTTGATATTGTGATTGTTATTTATATTAAATTCTTTTTGAGATATTATATCGCCTTCATCCATTTTTTCGTTCATTTTCATTAAAGTTAATGCGCTTGTTTTATACCCTTTTAAAATTGCTGTTTGCAGTGGAGATGGCCCTCTTAAATCTGGTAGTTTAGATGGATGAATATTTAAAAAACCATTTTTAGGTAAAGACAACATATTTTTTGAAATTATTTTTCCAAAAGCAAAAACTAACGCTACATCTGCTTTTTGTAAGACCTCCATTACTTCTTGATCTTTATTAAAATTTTTTGATTCTATTACCTTTAATTGTTTTTTTTTACCCCAAATACTTATATCTGAAACTTTTAATTTTTCTTTTGCAGCTCTTGTAATAATAGAAACAATATTAAAATTTTTATCATTTAAAATCTCTTCAAAAAATGGAATCACAAATTTCGGAGTTCCTATCAAAACTATGTTTATCATTTTGCAAATTATATCTTTTTATTTTAATTAACAAAACTCTTTAATGCATTTTTTTCCATAATTGTTTAATTGATTACAAATTAATTCAAACTTATCTTTACTTTCAGAAACTGGATAGCCAACAATTGAAACTATATTCTCAATTACAGAAGCAAAGCCAAATCCAGAATATAAAACGACTTCTTGCTCATCTTTTTTTAGTATGATTTTTGAAGGAACCAATTTAAACTTCATTTTTTCATGATCTTTATGAATACCAATAAAACCCTCATCAAAAGAAAAAAAATTAACAGTTGAAAAATCTTCTTCTAAAATAATATCTGAAAAATTTAAAACTTTAACTTTTAACATATGAAATATAAAAAACAAAATAAAGATCAACGACGACCTACTCTCGCTAAACCTTAAGGCTAACTACCATCGACGCTGGAAACTTTCACGGCTGAGTTCGAAATGGAATCACGTGGTTCTTTTTCCGCTATAATCATCAACCTTTATTTCTAAACAAAGGATATTACATTTTGTTTATTAACGCAATAGCTTTTTTATGTTTTTTTTTAAAATTTCATTTTAATTGTGTTTTCACCCTTTTATTGATACTCTTTTCATATGAAAAAAAGTTTATATTTAATTTTTAGTTTTTTTTCTTCGTTAAACACACGACAGGAAAATCTAAAAACGTTTGAGTGTCAAAACACAAACATCTCTGATGAAGAAATATTATTTAACTTATTAATCCTATGTTCTGAAAGTAACGACAAAGAAAATAAAATTTTTGATAAGTTTATTAAAGAAAGACCATATGCACTTGAAAGATTAACAAAACTTTTTATTGCTGTTGCATTGTCTGCTTTTCAAGTCAAATTACAACAAATTCCTGATAGCATTATTTTAAAATTAGAAGTCTTGCCTTATTTTTGTGGAATTTCTTTGCTTCAAGATTTTATTTGGTTGGGCTCGATGTACTCAGAAAAAAACATAAAATCAACAATTGAAAAAAATCAACAACTTTTAAAAAAACCAGAAAAACATAAACAAATTCTTACAAAGCTTTTTCAAGGAGACTTAACTCAATTAAAATTTATGTGTTCTGATGAAATATCTGAAAAATATTCTAATAGCCCTGTTTTTAAAAAACTGCTTTCAGATTTGCAACCTTATTCTTCTATTTTAATTGAATCTATAGTTTTGTATTCGATACCCGACCCTCTCAAACTAAATAATGAAAAAATTGAGGCCATCTGTAGACTATTAAATAAAAAGTTTAAAAACAAACTTCATGAAAAGTTTTTAAAATTAAATGAATCTTTAGAACTTTTAAAAAAAGAAATCTTAAAAGAAAACTTTACAAATACAGATAATTTTTTCAAATTATTACAAATTGAAATAATTCAAAGCTTAGACAAAAAATTAAAAAAATTCGAAAAAGAAGAGAAGAAAGATATATATTCGTTATCTACAGATGAGAAAAAAGCGATCATCAAAGATGCTCTTGAGATTTTACGTATTACAATAGAAGAGGTCCAGCCAGAAAATATCAAAAAATTAATTGAAAAAATTAGAAAAGCTCAAAACATCAACTGATTTTTCAACTTAAAAATAATAATGTTTTTTAGACTCCCGTGAATTTTCTAAATAATTTATCAAGTAAACAATAATATAAAACAGCTAATTTATAAGGTTTTTGCCTTGTTCATAACATCATCTAAAGTTCCAACCATATAAAACGCCATTTCTGGAATTTCATCACAGTCTCCTGATAAAATAGCTTTACATCCTTTGATTGTTTCTTCTATTGAAACAAAACAACCTGGTTGGTTAGAAAATGGCTCAGCTGAAAACATTGGTTGCGAAAAAAATTTCTGAATCTTTCTTGCTCTAAAAACAGTTTTTTGATCTTCAGCAGGAAGTTCTTTTATTCCTAATATAGCAATCATATCCTTTAAACTTTTGTATTCTTGCAAAATATTCTGCACTTGCAATGCAACCTCATAATGATCATCACCAACATACATAGCATCCAAAGCTTTAGAGCTAGATGCTAATGGATCTATTGCTGGATAAATACCAATTGAAACTAAATCTCGGCTTAAAACTGTAGTTGCATCTAAATGAGTAAATAATGAAGAAGGAGCTGGGTCTGTTAAATCATCCGCTGGAACATAAATTGCTTGAATGCTTGTTATTGATCCATTTTTAGTGCTTGTAATTCTCTCTTCTAGTTGACCAATTTCTGATGCTAATGTTGGTTGATATCCAACTGCTGATGGTAACCTTTCAAGTAAAGTTGAAATTTCTGAACCAGCTTGAATGAATCTAAAAATATTATCAATGAACAGAGCAACATCTTTGTTTTTTTCATCTCTAAAATATTCTGCAATTGATACACCTGTTAATGCAACTCTTGCTCTTGCACCTGGCGTTTCATTCATTTGTCCGTAACATAAAGAAACTTTTGAACCTTCTCCGTTTTCTTTAATTACTCCTGCTGTTATCATTTCTTTATATAAATCACTGCCTTCTCGTGTTCTTTCTCCTACTCCCACAAAAACAGAATAACCATCATAATTTTTAGCCATACTGTTTATTAACTCAGTAACTAAAACTGTTTTTCCAACTCCTGCTCCACCGAATAGACCAATTTTTCCTCCTTTAATATAAGGAGCCATTAAATCTATAACTTTTATTCCTGTATTTAAAATTTCTGTCTTAACAGATTGATCTTTAAGTAAAGGTGGCGCTTTATGGATTACACTAAAGCTTGATGCTCCAAGTTCTCCTTTATTATCAATTGGCTCTCCTAAAACGTTAACGATTCTACCAAGTAACTCTTCTCCTACAAGAATTTTAATTGGCTCTCCAGTATCATAAACTTGATCATGTTTACACAAAGAAGAAGTTGAACTTAATGACATTGCTCTAACGATGTTTGCACCTAAATGTTGCATTACTTCTAAAGTTAAGCTAATGCCATTTTTTTTTACTTTTAATGCATTTTTAATTGCTGGAGCATATTTTTTAAACACAACATCAACAATAACGCCGTTTATTCTAATAATTTTCCCAAATGGAACTCGTGTTGTTTTTGAATACTTATCTTCTTCTGCATTTAAAATTTTTTCATTTTCAGAAATCAATTCAGAAAGAATTTCTCCTTCCTCTTCAAAATTAAGATTGGAAAAAACCTCTTTTTTATCTTCTATGCTCATAATAATACTCCTGCTACTATTTCTGCTAAATCGTTTGTAATAGACTCTTGTCTTACTCTATTCAGCTCATTATATCCTTTTTTTTGCATTTTTTCAGCATTGGTTTTCGCTTGTTCTAAAGCGAGCACTCTTTCTTTGTTTTCATGAAAACCACTTGTATAAATCGCCCTCATTACTATATTAACCATATTTAACAAATCATATACATCCTGTTGCAAGTTCGGGTCTCTATTTTTAATAATATGCTCTATCACCATTTTATTTTTATTATAATAATGCAAAAAAACATCCGTTGGTTTGTTTTTTAATAAAGATTGGTTTATTATTTCTTCCACAATTTGCAAAATAGATATGTCATTCAAAGGCAGTTTGTTTGTAGAAATATTTTTGTGAAGATCGTATTCTAAAAATTTTTCACCTAAAATATAAAAACAATCCTCTTTTACGTTTTCTTTTATAAAATTTTTTATATAACTTGAAATATAACCTAAAAACGGCCCACACATTCCTTGATTACAACCAATAATGATATGATAGTTTCTTTTATCAAAAATACCTTTTTTATTAGAAAAAAAATCTGAAACTTCTTTTACATCATTTAATGCTTTCATTTTTTTCTTACATTTGTTTATTCTAACTGCTGCAACTGATTTCATTGCGTTGTTTGAACGTAAATAAGCTTCTACTGTCGCTATCTTGTTTTTTATATGTTTAATAATTCCCATTTTTTACCATTGCCCTTTAATTCTTTTTTAAATCACTTAAATCCGATGAAACTTGATCATCAAATTCAGATTCTGCGTTTTTTGTATCTTTTGATTTTGACCTTGATTTATCTTTGCCTTTATCATCATCTTCAAAAATTTTTTTAAAATCTAAAATTTGTTTAAATATATCTGATTTTTCTGTTTTCGTAAGTTTGTTATCTTCTGAAAGACTTTTAATAATTAAAGGATATTGAGTGTTCATATAAAAAAACATCTCTTCAGCAAATTTTTCAATATTAAATAAATCATTAAATGCGCCACACTCAACACCTAGTAACATTAAAAGAGTTTGCGCTTTAGGTGTTGGAGAATAAATTTTTTGCCTTAATACCGACATTAAAATATCTCCATGCTGAATTGCTTCTTTAGTTTCTTCATCTACGTCACTGACAGATTTTGAAAAATTTTTTAATTCAATATATTGAGCCAACTCACCTTTTAAAGTACCTGATATTTGCTTCATATTAGCATGTTGCGCAGCTGAACCTATACGACTCACCGATAGTCCTATATTAATAGCTGGCCTTTGTCCCTTATAAAAAATCTCTTTATCTAAATACATTTGACCATCTGTTATAGAAATAACATTCGTTGGAATATAAGAAGAGACATCTCCATCTAACGTTTCAATAATTGGTAAAATTGTGACAGAGCCACCGCTTTTTAATTTAACAGCGCGTTCTAACAACCTAGAATGTAAATAAAAAACATCTCCTGGATAAGCCCCTCTAGCAGGAGTCCTTCTCATTAATAAAGAAATTTCTCTGTAAGCATCTGCGTGTTTGGTTAAATCGTCTAAAACAACTAAGGCGTCTTTTTGCTTATCTCTAAAATATTCTGCAATAGCAACTCCCGCCATAGGCGCAACATATTGCAATGCGGTTGTATCAGACGCTGTTGTAGCAATAACTATTGTGTTGTTGATTGCACCTTTATCTTTTAATAATTGCACAATTTTAGCTATTTCAGAGGCCTTTTTAGCAATAGCAACATAAATACAAAAAGCAGCTTTTCCACCGTTTTCTTTAACTATAGACTGATTAATAATAGTATCTATTGTTATAGCTGTTTTACCGGTTTGACGATCGCCTAAAATTAATTGTTTTTGCCCAAGACCAATAGGAATAAGCAAATCTATTAACCTAATACCTGTTTGAAGAGGCTCACAAACAGACTCTCTTTGCATAACACCAGGGCTTTCAGCTTCAAACAACATTGTTTTAGAGCATGAAATAGGACCCAAACCATCCAAAGGATTTCCTAAAGGATCTATAACTCTTCCTAATAAAGATTCATCTACATTAATAGATAAAGGTTTCTTTGTTGCAAAAATTTTACAACCTTGAGACACCTCTTCAATTTTATTAAAAAGAATTATAGAAACAGTATCAGGATCAATTTTCATTACCATTCCTAATCCATCACCTAAAAAAGAAACTATTTCTCCTAAAAAAACATTTTCTAATCCTATTGCCTTAATTATTCCATCTCCAGCCTCAAGAACAACGCCATAGTCGATAGCATCAACTTTATCTTTAAAAGACTCTAGCTCTACGTTTAAAGCCTCTATAACACTATTTACTTTATCTGTTTCAGAACTCATAACAATCTCCCCTTCTGTTTTTATTTTTCAATAATTTTTTGTAAAATATTTTTTTTGATCTTATTTAGCATGCTGTTTAAACTAAAATCATACATTCTAAAATTCAACCTAAAACTAACACCATACAGTAAATCTTTATTTACCAAATATTTAAACCTAATGTTTTGTATTTGAAATTTTTCTTTAATTGCAGATTCTATTTTTAAAAGTTCTTCGTGATTAAACTCTTTATGAGTCTCTATATAACATTTTGTGCTTTGAAACTGCTCTTTTAAATTATGAAAAAATTTTCTTAAATAAACTTTTAATTTGTCTGCTCTGTACTTTTTTCTTAAAATATTAATTAACACAAGAAATTCTTTTGCAAAAATTGATCTCATATAATTTGCAAGTTTTTTATCTTCTTCTGGTAATAAATCATATAAATAAGCTCTTCTTATGCATTTAAATTCATCACTCATGAAGTGTTTTAAATCTAGATAAAATTTTACAGAATTATAATAATACACATAATAATTTTATCACTTAAATTATAAAAATCCAACCCAATCAGATTTTGAAATATAATGAAAGAGCTTGCTTTTTTTTTATTATTTTAAATAAATATAATTATTGCCGTTGTAGCTTAGTGGTAGAGCACTTCCTTGGTAAGGAAGAGGTCGAGGGTTCGATTCTCTCCATCGGCACCATTTTTTATAGGGAGTTTGTTATGACAATTCAAAGAACGTTTTCAATTATAAAACCAGATGCTGTTAAGCGTAATTTAGAAGGAAAAATCTTATCTTTTTTACAAGAAGCTAAATTTAATATTGTGGCTTTAAAAAAAATGCAATTTTCAAAAGAATTAGCAGAAAAATTTTATGAAGTACACAAAGAAAGGCCTTTTTATAATGACTTATGCGCTTTTATGTCTAGTGGACCCGTTGTTTCTTCTGTCTTGGAAAAAGAAAATGCAATTTTAGATTATAGAACAATTATGGGAGCAACTAATCCAAAAGACGCTAATTGTGGCACTATCAGAAATTTATATGCTATATCTATTGATGAAAACTCTGTTCATGGTTCTGACTCTGAAGAAAATGCTAGAATAGAAATGAATTTAATTTTTGCACAATCTGAAATTTTGCCATGAACACTTCTTTTTTTTCTTTTGTTACTTTTGTTTTCTTATCATTCTTGTTAAGTAACAAAGAACCGTGTTTTCTGTGCTTAATTCAAGCTAATTTATTTTTTGCTCTTTTTTTATCAAGTTTTTTTACTTATTATTTGAAAAAATTAAGCTTTATTACTTATTTTTTATGTATGCTTGGCTGTTTGACAAACTTAGTTCATTTTTCAATTATTTTAAATTACTTAACTTTATCTAAATTTTACCGAATTTGCCGTAAAATATCGTGTTTTTTGAATATTAAGTTTAATCCTTGTGTTCATTATTATCAAATGGATTCTTTTTTTAATTTTGCTTGTTTTGTTGCTTTTTTTATTGTGTTTATTTTAAATTATTTGGAACAAAAAGAGGCTCTAAAAATGCTTAAAAAACGTTAAAAAACGCTTAAAAATTGATAAAAAAGGCTCGTTTTTGAGTTGTTTTTCTTGTTTTTTTATTATCTATTTGCATTAAAAAATAAAAACATAAAAAAAGTTGCCCCCATAAAAAAACCGTGCTTTGTATTAAAAATTAGCTCTATACATTGTGGCTTCTAACATATGCTTCGTTTTTATTTCTTTACTGTTTTCTAATAATGATATTACTAAAGCTGTTTTGAATGTTTTATTGCGCACTCTTTTGCTGAGTTTTTTTTTATCACAATATTGATTTATTAAGTTTATTGCTTCTTTTTCTGCTTTTATTTCTTCAAATAATATTTCTTCAAATTGTTTTTGATAAAGTTCATAATATAATTCTCTTGCTTTGATTACTCTATTTCTTATTTCTTCACTTGTTTCCCTTTTCTCTTCTTTTAAATGATTTTCATTTTCTAAATAAAATATTAAATCAAATCGATCTAATAATGGCCCGGAAATGTTGTTTTTATAGTTTTCTGAGCATTGTGGTGCTTTTTTACATTGTTTTTCTGTGTTTAAATATCCACATTTACATGGATTCATTGCTGCTATTATTTGACAGTCTGCTGGGTATTGAATGTGCTTATTTGCTCTTGCTATTGTGACCTTTTTATCTTCCATACACTGCCTTAATCCCTCCAAAACCTTTGTGTATTCTCCTAATTCGTCTAAAAATAATACTCCCTTGTGTGCTAATGTTACTTCTCCTGGTTGCGCTTTTGTTCCTCCTCCTATTAATGCTGCTAATGTTGTTGAGTAGTGTGGGTCTCTATATGGTACTGCAAAAAAATCTTGTTTTGAGGTGTTCTCTGCTATGCTATAAATCATGTTTATTTCTAAAATTTCTGATGGTGTTAATGGTGGCAAAATCGTGATCAATCTTTTTGCTAACATTGATTTACCTATGCCTGGTTGACCTATCATTAACACGTTTAGCCTAAAAACCGCTGCTATTTCTAAAATTCGTTTCGCTATTGTTTGGCCTTCTATATCTGACATATCTATTTCAAATTTTTCTTCTTGCTTTCTTAGCTCATAATCATCAAGTAAATATGATCCTCCTCCGTTTTGATATCCTATTATTTCTGTTAAATTTTGAAAAATTAAAACGTTCTTGTTTCCAGTTAATTGAACTTCATAACTACTTTTTGTTGAACAAATTAATGTGTAATTTTTAGAATTTGCAAAAATCGAGGCTAACAAGGATCCTTTCGTATTATTTATTCCTCCATCTAATGATAACTCTCCTATTATTAACCAATTGTTCACTAAATCTTGAGAAATGGTTCCCATCGCAACTAAAATTCCAATAGCTATTGGAAGATCGTAATGGCTTCCTTCTTTTTGTATGTTTGCTGGAGACATATTTACTGTTATTCTTTTTGCTGGAAGACTTACTCCTAACACATTAAATGCTGCTCTTATTCTATCTTTTGCTTCTGAAATGTTTTTATCTGGCAATCCTACAATTGTGAAAAACGGAAGTCCATTGCCTATATGCACTTCCACGGTTATTTCTAATACTTCTATTCCTAAAAAAGAAACGGTTTTTATTTTTGCTAACACTTTTTTTAGTTTATCAAAATTTTAATTATTTGTCGCTAGCTCTATTGAGTTTTGAATTAAATTTTTTGTTACATTGAATTTATTAAATAAAGTTAAAAAGTTGTCTTCATTCTTCACTAAAAACGAAGATATCGATGATGTTAATTTCTTTTTTTAATTTATTTTCTAATTCGGTTGATTCTTTTAAAAGATTATCAAAATCATTTTTGTGTTTAGAAAGAAAATCATTAAAAAACTCCTTTTCTGAACTTGAAAGCTCCATTAAATCCAAAACCGTTTCATCTGAATTTTATGTGTTCTCTTTCTTTGTTAAAACAAAATTTTTTATTGACATATTAAGTCCGAACAAAGATAAAACTTGAATAAGCTTTTAATAAATGTTTTTATATTTTCGTTTTACTTTATATCTTCAATTATTTCAGCTTTAAATGAAAAAATATCGTATGTATAATCAAAATATTTTGAATTGTGTTTTTGAAAAGCATCTGCTAAATTGTTTTGTAATTGAAACCTTATATTTTCACCAAAATACAAAAAATAATTAACCTTTTTTATTCTCCTTTTGTAATCTCAACAATTAAAGAATGCTCTAAATCACCGTAAATGTTTATTATGACTGAGTGTTCTCCTAGAGTTTTTATCATTTTGTCTATTTTGATGTTTTGTTTGGTTAATTCTACTCCTTTTGTTTTGAAAAATTCTATTATTTCATCTTGTTTTAAGGATGCATACAACGTATCAGAGTGGGATACTCTTCTAACAAATGAAATTTTATTGAATTTTTTTAATTTATTTAAAATTTCTTCTGCATTTTTTAAATTTAATGATTCTTCTTTTTTCCATTCTTCTTTTTTTTGATCAATACTATTTAAAACTTCTTTTGTGGCTCTTTCTGCTTTATTAAAACGCTCTAAATACCTTGCAAATCCTCTTCTTGCATTTATAACGTCTCCAATTCCACCTTTTCCTCTAATTGGCTGTTTTAATACGCATTGAACTTTTTTTGATGCCCTTTTCATAATATATCTCCTGAAAAACATAAACGCGCAATATGTGCTGAATCACCTTTTCTTTGTCCTAATTTTACAATTTTTGAATATCCTCCGTTAATTTCTTTTAACTGTTCTGCTATTTCAAAAATTCTTTTTACAACTATTTCATCATTTCTGAAAAAAGATAACAAATATCTTCTTGTCTCTAAATTTGATATCTTTGCTTTCGTAATTAATTTTTCCAAGATTGGTTGAACACATTTTGCTTTTGCTAATGTTGTGTCTATTTTTTTATGCAAAACCGTAGAACGAATTAAGTTATATCTTAGCGCTGTTCTGTGCTTTGTATCTCTCCCCAATTTATAATGTTTTACTTGATGTTTCATGATTTTTTTCCTTTACCTTATTAACATATCATCTTCGGCATCTTCAACTGGCGCTTTCCATCCAGTTACATCCATACCTAAAGTTAATCCTATATTTCCCAAAAGTTCAACCAATTGATTTAGAGAATTTTCCCCAAAATTAGGTTTTTCCAATAATTCTTTTTGAGTAAATTGAACCAATTCACCCACATATCGAATATTAAGACTTTTTATACAATTTAATATTCTTGTTGTCATACCTTGAATTTCACTTATTTTATAATATAAAGTATCACTTAAAATTCTTAATTGCTTTTCTGGAACGTCATCTTGTGCAGCTGTTATCATTCTTTCTGATATATTTGACATTTCTTGTCTCCATATATCTATTGCTTGATCCATTGCTTCATCTGGTGAAACGGCTCCATTTGTTTGCACAAAAAGGCTTAAGTTTTCTTCTTTAAAATTATTTTCTATACTTGTAATTTGAAAATTAACTGTTAATATTGGGTTGAAAAAAGAATCGCAAATTATGGCCTCAGAATCATACTCATGTTCGCTTACTTCATTTGATAAAATTATTCCCACACCTCGCTCAACGTATAATTCTATTTTTAATGACGCTTCTTCTTCTAGTGTACACAAATATAGATTTTCATTAACAATTGAATAACTCATGCATTTTACATCTGAAGCAAACACCTCTCCTGCTCTTGAAACATTTAATGTAGCTCTTGCAAAAGTTGCGCCTCCTTTAAAAACGATTTTTCTTAAGTTCATTATTAATTCTTGAGCGCTTTCTTTTACACCTGAAATTGCAGAAAACTCATGATTTAAACCGTTTATCAAAACATACCTTATTGCATTACCAGGAATTTGACTAAATAACGTTCTTCTTAGTGAGTTACCTAAAGTTACTCCCATATTTTTTGTTACTTTGTATTTAAACTCTCTATAAAAATCGTCTGATGTTTGAAATTTTGCATCAGAACATAAGGATTCTAACTTGGTTTTTTGTAACATTTAGCTTCTCCTTCTTTTTTTTAATCTTGTTCCGTTGTGCATTATTGGGGTTGCATCGTGAATTTCTAAAACATTAAAACTATTTGCAATTGTTTTTAATCCTGAATCTCTACCTGCTCCCATTCCCTTCATAATTACAACTACATCGCTTACTTTGAAATCTTTTAGTTTTGAACATATAATGTCTGCTGCTGATTGTGCTGCAAAAGGAGTTGATTCTCTTGTGTTTTTAAAACCAGCTGATCCACCAGAAGCGGTTGCTACTGGCTCTCCAGATGGCCTACAAGCTGTGATTATTGTGTTATTAAAAGAAGATATTATGTAAATTTTTACTACTCCCTCTATTTTTTGTTTTTTGCTGTTTGATTTATAATTTTTTTTTGTGTTTTTCATATTTATATCCTTCTTCTAACAAAAATTAGATTATTCCTTTTCTTCTTGTTTCTGCATTACTATTTGTTCTTTGGCCTCTTACTGGCAAGTTAGCTAAATGCCTTAGCCCTCTGTAGCAACGTATAGATTTCAAAGATATTATGTGTCCACTTTTTTCTCTTTTTAAATCATTTTCAGTCTTATAGTTTTCATCTATAAAATTTCTAATATTTGTTAACTGATCTTCGCTTAAATCTTTAGTCCTTGAATTTTCATCAATATTTAAGCTTTTACAAATAAAAAAGGCCCTCGTCTTTCCTATTCCATATATGTACATCAAAGCATAAGGAACTTTTTTATCTGAAGGAATGTTAACCCCTGCAATATTAACTGTTGCCATTGTATATTAAACTCCTCTATGATTTAAACAAATCATAAAAATTTCCGCAAGTCTTTTGACTTTTTTTAAATTAATTTATTTTCTTTTAAGATTTTTTCTAAATTTTTGAAAGATTCTTCTTTTGTTTGCGAGGCATTAAAAGAAACATAATTAACTTTATTTTTAATGTAAAAATTTTTGATCAAAATTCTGTTTTTATTATAATTTGCCAATCTCTGATAAAAAATTGTTTTATTATCATCCTCTCTAATTACAAATCTATTTGAACCACAGTCACAAAAATCTTTTCGACAGTCTTCACAAATTTTTCGATTTAAAACTCTTAAAAGGAAATCCTCTTCTTTTGCAGAAAATTCAACTATTAAATCAATTTTTAATTTTTTTTTTACAAGAAAATCATTAAAAAAAACAGCTTGTTCTAAGGTTCTTGGATAACCGTCTAATATTAAGTTTTTTTCAAAAATTGATTTATCTATGTTGTTAAAAATCAAATCAGAAGAAACAAAGTTTCCTTTGTCTATTAATTCTGAAACTTTTAAACCAAGCTCATCATTTTTTTTTGTTAATTCTCTCAAAAAGCTTCCAAAAGAAAAATTTGAAATTTTATATATTTCTTGAAATAAATTTGATTGTGTTCCCTTTCCACATCCTGGTGGACCAATAAACAAAATCATTTTTTTTATTTGAAATAACCTTTTCTGATTGCTTGCATCGATTTTTCTATAAATCTTGAATATACTCCCGCAGAAACTTTATCAATTAAATCGGTTGCTACTCCAACAATAATTATATAACTGGTTCCACTAATAGCTAGAAGATTGCTTTGTTTGGTAACAAATAACTCTGGTACACAACACACTAACATTAAATACGTTCCACCTATTGTTGCAACATAAAACAACTTTTCTTCTAGGAAGGCCTGTGTAGATTTACCTGGAATTTTACCCGCAATTATAGAATCGTTTCTAAATCTTTTTGCTGTTTCTTCTGGATTAAACACTAATTCAGCATAAATATATGAAGTGCAAAAAATTAAAAAAGCATGAAAACAAACATACAAATAACAACCTTGTGTTAATGATGCTAAAACCCAGGCACCACTTTCGTATCTTGAAAAATTAAGAATATTATCTAACATTCCTGGAATAGCCATCAAACTACCAGCAAACATAGAAGGATAGATACCAGCAGGGTTTAATTTCATATAAACCAAATTATCTGGCATGTTTTTAAAAAATGCGTTCCTGTTGTTTAAACTTTGTGCTTTTATTGTTTTGTAAACTCTTTCGCAAAAAGTCACGAAAAACAACAAAAAAACAGAAAGAAAAATAAACAATGCTAGTTTTGTGTTTGAAACCAAGTTGTTTTTATAAGCCTGCCACAAAGCAATTGTTGCTCCTGGCACTGACGATACTATGTTCGCATAAATTATGATGGAAGAGCCTGATCCCACACCTCTAATTGAAATTTGATCTGCGAACCAAACAATTATCATTGTTGAACAAGCAGATATCATCGCCGTTTGTAGTGTAAAAATCAACCCTGGAAACATTACAAGATTGGCGTCAGCTCTAGACTGTAAATAAGCTGCCCAACCAAAACCTTGAAAAAAAGAAAGAACAAAAGCAGATATTTTTGTGTAATCATTAACCTTTTGCCTCCCTAAAGCGCCTTCTTTTTTTAATGACGCAAAATAAGTTGAAAAATGATGTGCAAAACCAAACACAAGGCTACATGTTATATACGGAGAAATACCTAAAAACACTACGCTCATACGATTTAACGCACCACCTGAAAATTTATTCAAAAAACCTAAAAAAGATCCACCAAAATGATCTCCAACAACACTTTCCGTTAAAGCATCTAAATTGACACCAGGAAACGGAACAAAAGACATAAACCTATATATTATAAGCATTAAAAAGGTAAGTTTTATTTTAGACAAAAACTCTTTATCTAACACAAAACCAAAAACTTCGTTTATATAACTTTTAACTATCTTTTCTTGCTTCATTTTTTTCTCTCTAAAACAACCAATTTTCCATTGTTTGACTCTATCGCTTTTTTCGCACCTTCTGATGCTTTATGGGCTTCTATATTAATTGTTTTATCTATTGTTCCAACGATTTTATAAAACAATCTTTTTTTTACCAGCCCAAATTGCTCTAATAAAGACCTTGTTAAAACCGTTTTTTCATCAATTAAACCAGAATCAAACAAAGGAAGCAAACGATTTAGAGGTAATTCTGTCGTGTCTTTTTTCACAAAAAAAGAGTTGTGTTTTGGAATTCTTCTTTCCAACGGAGTTTGTCCTCCTTGGAAATTCCCCAAAGAAACACCGGAGCGGGCTTTTTGACCTTTTTTACCTGTTCCAGCTTGTTTTCCACTGTTTCCTCTAGGAGCTCTCTTGCTTTTTTTCATAGAGCCTGGAATAAACTGTAATTCATTTAACTTCATTTTTTTATATCCTCCATAACAATTAAGTGTTGAACTTTTTTGATCCTGCCAATTGTGGATTCGTTATATTCAACTATAGAAGCATCTCCTATTTTTTTTAATTTTAAAGATGTTAAGTTTCTAATTTGTTTTTGAACACAGCCATTCGGACTTTTCACCAATTTTAAAAGCTTTTTCATATTTGTTCTCCAAGCTCTTTTTTCTTTGTATTATAAAATAAATTTTCTTTTGGAACAGACCTTCTTCTAGCAATTTCTTTTGGTGTTTTTATACTTGACAAAGCCTTCATAATTGCTCTTACATTGTTAATAGGATTGTTGCCCAAAACTTTACATACAACATCTTTTACGCCTAAAGCTTCAAACACATATCGCGCAGCTCCACCCGCCACGATACCAGTACCTGCCCTTGCTTTTCTTATATAAACCAAGCTTTGACAAAACTTAGCCTTAACATCGTAATACAAAGTTCTGCCTTCAAACAAACTTACTTTTATCATTCTTTTTGTGCCAGATCTGGTTGCTTTTTTTACAGACTCTGGAACTTCCGAGGATTTTCCCAATCCGTAACCAACTCTTCCTTTTTCATCTCCAACCACAACCAAAACAGAACTTCTAAAAGTTTTTCCACCACTGTTTACTCTAGCGACTCTTCTCATCGAAACAAAATGAGCAACTATATTATTGTTTTTTTCACTCATAACCTAAAACCTCATCCCAGATTCTCTAGCCGATTCAGCTAAATTTTTTACCACTCCATGATAAGCATATTTTCCTCTATCAAAATAAAAAGATAAATTTAAATCTATTTTTTTTGCAATTTCTGAGCCAACCCACTTAGCTTTTTCAATCTTTGAACTATTATAAACAGGACAAGTTTTTTTGGAAGAAGTAACATCTGCTAAAACGTTTCCAGCTCTGTCTATAATTTGCGCAGAAACATGCTTACACGATCTATTAACACAAAATCTTAATTTATCTAAGCCTGCACAAGACAAAAGCTTAAATCTATTTCTACATTTCCTATCACTCATTATTTCTTTCCTTCTTTCTTCACAACAAATGCTCCACTTTCAATTATTCCTTTTGTTTTATATGGATTAACTTTTCTTATTTTTGATATTTTTGCTGCAAAATCACCCAAATCAATTTTAGAACAACTTTTTAAAATAATTTGAGTTGGTGTTTTTATTTCAAAATCTATATTCGAAGGCGGTGTAATTTTTATTGAATGAGAATATCCAACAAAAAACTCTAAAACACCATCAAGATTTAAAACTTTATATCCAACCCCGTATAAATTAAGAACCTTCTCAAATTTTTTCCAAACCCCATTCATTCCGTTACGAAATAACACTACATTAGTTCCTAACTCAGCGGATGACAAAGAATCGGAGGAAAACTCTATTTGTTGATTTTCTTTGTTTAAAATAACAGAAACTTTAGAAGAAAACCCTACGTTTAATTCACCCTGAGGCCCCTTAAACAACACATTGTTGTCATTCAACTCATAAGTAACACCAGCTGGCAAGAACGTTTTTTTCTTTACAACTCTGGAAACCTTCTTTTTTTCATTAGCGATCATAAACTCAACACCCCATCCAAAACAAAACTTCTCCGCCAAGATTAGATTCAATTGCTTTTTTTACAGGCATTACACCTTGATCATTTGAAACAACCGCAAACTTAAAATCATGCATATATTTTTTTAGATCATCACATTTTTTATAAATTCTATTCTTTGGAGTTGAAACAAACTTCATCTTATCAACCAAAGCAGCTCCATCAAAATATTTTAATGAAACCGAACAACATTGTTTTAACTTCTTAGATTCAGTCATTGAAAAATCTAAAATAAACCCTTCTTCTTTTAACACTTCCAAAACTTTGAGACAAAGCTTTGTTCCACGAACATCTACAAAATCTTTTCTAGAAGCGCTCGCATTTTTAATTCTTGTTAAACCATCAGTCAACCAATTCATTACCAACTCGCTTTCTTTAATCCAGGAATAAAATGAATAAATTCCCTCATCATAATTCTAGATACTCCAAATTTATTATAAAAACCCCTTCCTCTTCCTGTTATTGCACATCTGTTTCTGTATCTTACCTTAGAAGAGTCAACCGGTAAGTTGTCTAACTTTTGGATTAAAAGCAATTTTTCTTTTATGTTTAAACTTGGATCTTTTATTTTGTTTTTTAATTCTTGCCTCTTTAACGCAAATCTTTCACCTAAAATTTTACGCTTAGAGTTCCTTTCTAACACTGATTTTTTAGCCATAATTTTACCTTATCATAAATCCTTAATTATTCAAACGCCTTAGAATCTTCAAAAGGCAACCCAAAAGATTCTAAAACATTTTTTTGTAAGTTGTTGTTTGCAACATTAAAAACAAACGTTATATTCATACCAAACGTAAAATCATAAGTATTTAATTTTGCAATAATTTCAGGAAAAACCAAAGTTGAATCTTTTAAACCAAAAGAATAAGACTTGCCATTAAAAGACTTTGAGCTTAATCCTTTGAAGTCTCTCATTCTTGGCAAATATATTAATTTCAATCTATCAATAAATTCATACATTTTTTTTCCACGCATTGTGACCTTTACGCCAGTTTTCATTCCTTCTCTAACATCAAAAGCGGCTACAGATTTTTTTGCCGTTGTTAAAACAGCGTGCTGATTAGCAATAAAAGACAATGATTTTTGTATTTTTTCCATATCTGCTGAATTTTTAAAAAACTTACCAGCTCCCACACTTAAATAAATAGCTTTTATTTTAGGAACCATCATTATATTTTTTAAAGAATTTCTTGATTTTAGTTCTTGATTAACCGATTCAATCAAAGAATAAGATGATTGAAAAACATGTGATAATTTAGACATTTTCTTTCTCCTTATATTCTTTTACAACTCTTATAACTTCACCACTTTTTTTTGAAATCAAGAGTTTTTTATTGTCTTTAATCTCTATTTTTGTCTTTGTTGGCTTAGCACTCTTTGGATCAACATGGGCAACATTAGATATGTGTATAGGCATCTCCTTAAATTCAGATCCACCCGCCATTATTTTCTTTTTATTGAAACATTTCACAACTTGCACACCAGAAACAACAACTCTATTTCTTTTTATTAAAACAGATTTCACGATTCCAGTTTTTCCTTTATCTTTACCAGCAAGTATAAAAACATTATCACCTCTTTTTATTCTTATTTTCATATATACCTCTTTTAAACCACTCCCTCTGCAATTGTTTTTATATTAGAAGGAATTTCTTTTGGAACAATACCTTTAACTCTGGTTGCAGTAACTTCCAACTTTTCATTCAACAAAACAATATCATTATATGCAAAAGACAACGAACTTCTATCGGACCTAATAAAGACCTTTTTAGTTCTAACAACAACAGCCTTACACACACTTCCTTTTTTTATTTTTGAAGTTGGCGTTGCTTTTATGATCGACACTTTAATAATATCTCCTATAGATGCATAGCTTTTTTTATACACCATAAAACACCTGGCCATTTTTGCACCAGAGTTATCTATAACCCTGAGAACAGTTTCTTTTATAATCATACAACCTCTCTTTTGGAAATAACCCTATATTTTTTTGTCTTAGAAATAGGAGCACAAGAGTTTAAAACCACATTGTCCCCCTCTTTCAAAGAAACATCAGAATGAGCAATCACATAATGAAATTTTTTTAATCTTTTATCATATTTTTTATTATGAAAATTCACTACGTATTTAATTTTTGCATTACACGCATTGAATTTCACAACAGTTCCTAAAATTGTTTTCATAACACTTCTTCCTTGTTTTTATTTAATTTAAGATCAAAAAGTTCTTTTTGTCTGTTTTTAATGCAACTTTTAATTTTTGATACAAATTGCCGAATAGCGTATCTATGTTTTTTTTTATCTGATGGATATGACTTGGCCCTGTTGTCCAAATGTGTCATTCTCATAACAAACAACTCTGATTTTGATTCTGCAACTTGCTCTCTAAAATTCACAAGATCTTCTTTAATATTCGACATACACACCCTCTTCCTTTTCAATATATTTAGACTTAATGGAAAGTTTCTCGGCAGCCAATCCAAAGGCTTTCTTTGCAACTTCAGCTGTAACACCAGCTAATTCGAAAATCATTGTGCCAGGATAAACCTTTGCAACATATCGATCAATATTACCTTTTCCTCCACCCATTCTACTATCCGAAGACTTAGCAGAAACCGGCATATGAGGAAAAACCCTACACCAAAACTTTCCTTCTCTTTTCATTGCTCTAGCAATACAACGTCTAGCAGCTTCAATCTGCCTAGCAGTCATCCTACAAGGCTCACAAGCTTTTAGCCCAAAAAAACCAAACTGTAACCCAGCCCCTGCTGATGCAACACCTTTGATTTTTCCTTTAAAAACTTTTCTATGTAACATTTTTTTAGGACTTAACATTTTTTTCTCCTAATTTATTCTCTCTTTTTACGATATCTCCGTTATAAATCCAAACTTTAACACCAGAGGTTCCCCATTTAGCTTTAGAACAAACAGAAGCATAATCAATGTTAGCTCTTAGTTTTTGTCTAGGAATAGCTCCTTCTTGCAACCAATCAGTTCTAGCTATTTCAATTCCACCTAAACGACCTTTGCATTCTATTCTTATACCTATAACACCACTTTTCATCGCCATTTGAATATATCTTTTAATTATTCTACGAGAGTTTGCGCCTTTTCTTTTCAGTTCTTCAGAAATTTTCAAGGCAACAGCTTTTGAGTTTGTATCGTGTTTTTTTACATCAAAAATTTTAATTTTAACTTCACAACCCAATTTTTTTTCTAAATCATCAGAAACCAAATTAATTTCTCCACCTTTTTTTCCAATAATAATTGAGGGTTGCAAACATTTTATAATAACTTCTATAACAGATTTATTTCTTGAAATTAAAATTTTAACTATACCAGCAGACTCTTCAAATCTATCTTTTAAAAAATTTCTTATCAAAAAATCTTCTTGTAGAAAATTAGCAAAATTTTTTTGAGCAAACCAATCAGAATCATGTCTTCTATATATACCTAACCTAAACGTATTAGGAGAAACTTTATTACCCATTATTACCCTCCTTTAATAAAACATAAACGTTTGATAGAGGCTTGGTTACTCTACCAACCCTACCTCTACCTCTGTAAGTAACTCTTTTCAAAAAAGGTCCTCTGCCAACGCTAGCTTCTTTCACAATTAAATTATCCAAATTAATTTTAGGATCATTTGCAGCATTAGAAATAGCGGACAACAACAACTTTCTTAAAGCTTCAGCATAAGGACTTACAACAAACTTTAATTTGTTAACAACATCTAAAGCTTTTTTGTTTTGAACGGCCCTTAAATATTTCACAAACTTTCTTGGACTACCTCTCCAATTATTTAACTTCGCAATCATTTTTCACCTCACTTCTTCTTCTTTCCAGAATGCTTACACTGAACTTTAGAAGGTGAAAACTCACCAAACTTATGCCCAATATGCCCATCGGTTAACAACACAGAAACCCATTTATGACCATTATAAACAGAAGCTGTTTTCCCAACAAAATTAGGAAGAATCGTAGAACTTCTCGACCAAATTTTAATTAAAGAACTTGGGTTTTTAAAGTTTCTTTCAAAAGCCCTCATTACTCCTTCAGATACAAAAAAACCTTTCTTAGAAGATCTTTTTCCTATAGACTTAGACATTATCTTTTCCTTCCTTTAATTATTGTAAAACTAGTTCTCTTGTTTCTCCTGGTTTTTCCACCTTTAGCGTACACACCAGTTGGAGATTTAAAGTGAGTTCCACCATTAGCTCTACCACCGTTAGGGTGATCAACAGGGTTCATTGCAATACCTCTAACTCTTGGTCTTCTTCCTCTTAAGAAATTAGCACCAGCCTTAGCTAAAACAATGTTTGAATGATCATCGTTTGAAACAGAACCAATACAAGCTGTGCATTCTCTATGTATTTTTTTAATTTCACCAGAAGACAACCCAACAATTATCATTCCAGAATCATCCACACCTTTAACTTGAGCATAAGTTCCAGCTGATCTTGCATAAGTTGCTCCTTTACCTATTTTAGATTCAACACAATAAACAACAGTACCTTCTTTAATGTACTTTAATTTCATACAATTACCCAAACTGTAATCAACTCTTTCATGATAAGAAGTGTGAACAACGTCTCCAATTCTCATGTTTTTTGCAGCTACAACATAAGAAAACATATTTTTTTTATCTTTTTCATAGCTTAACAACGCCAAATGAGCACTTCTGTTAGGATCATATTCAAATCTTTCAACTTTTGCAAAAACACCATCTAATTCTTTTCTGTTAAAAGAAACAATTCTTAAAACTTTTCTGTGCTTTGAACATCTATGATCTGTGGTTATTCTTCCTTGTGCGTTTCTTCCGCCACTATTAGAAACACCAAAAGTAAGGCTTTTTAAAGGAGACCCCTTGTATAAATGAGATCTATCAATTCCGACCTTTCCTCTTAAACCATGAGATGTAGGCTTATAATATTTTAAACCCATTATTGTTGCCCTCCAAACATTTTCTCTATAACTTCTTTATTTTTAAATTTAATAAAGGCTTTTTTTACATCACTACGAATATAAACTTTCCCTTTAAAAGCTCTTTTTCTTTGTTTTTTTACAACTATTTTCACCTCAGAGACTTCTTCTTCATATATTAATTGACACGCCTTTTTTATGTCACACTTGTTAGCGTTAGCGTCTACAATAAAGGTTAAATAAGAATTTTGAGCTAAAATAGAACTTTTTTCAGTAACATGTGCTCTTTTAATAACATCAAAAGCATGACTTTTACTCATTTTAACAGCATTATCTCTTAAAAAAAACTTAACATATCGTTGTTTTTTCATTTTTTGTAATTTATTTTTACTTTCAATGCAGCTTGAGCTCTCTTGTTTTAATTGATTAATATTACGCATTTTCTCCTCCTTTTAATACAGAACTTGAAAATCTATTCAAAACTCCATTAATAGCATTTAAATCAAAAATAACCGCTTCATGCTTTACGCAAGATAAAACGTTTAAACCAATTAAAGGCAAACAGTTAACATTGTAAATATTAGAAAAACTTCTTTTTAAATTATCGGAAGTGTCTCCAACAAATAAAACAGAATTTAAATCATTGTTTTTTCTCCAAGATTCAAAATCTTTTGTTTTAACAACATCAGAACTAAAAGAATCTAAAACAATTAAAGACCCCTCTTTTATTTTTTGATTTAAAGTTAAACCAAGAGCTAATTTTTTAAACTTCTTGTTTAAGTTATGCTCATAAGACCTAGGATGTGGACCAAAAACTACTCCACCACCTCTAAAATGAGGACCTCTCAAAGAACCTTGACGAGCCCTTCCACTTTCTTTCTGAGCCCAAGGCTTTCTTGTTGTTCCAGAAACATCTGATCTTGTTTTTGTAGAAGCATTTCCAGATCTTTTTTTTGCAAGCTGCCATCTTATAACTTGAGAAATTATATCCTTACTTCTCATTTCTAAAAATTCATCACTAAAAACATACTCTCTGAGATCAGAAGCAAAAGAAGTCTCTTCTGCCAGTGAAAGCCCCTCACTTGATTCTTCATCAGAATCAGAAAGTTTTTTTTTCACATTTATAGCTTCAGGTTGAATTGAAACATCTTGAAAAGTAACAACTCCAAAGTTAGGAACAAAATTAGGAATATCTATACAATCTCCAGTTTCTGTAAAATCCCATTTTTTTACTGAAATTTTCATACAATAACTCCTTGTTTTTTTATAGCTTTTCTCAATATTACTGCGCCAGATTTTCCAGGAACAGAGCCATGTAAAGCAACAATACTTAATTCTTGATCAATTTCAATTACAGGAATACTTTGGACCGTCACTTGTTCATTTCCTAACCTTCCAGCCATTTTTTTATTAGGCCAGCTTTTTTCTCTTGTACCAATAGAACCAATTGCTCTATGAGTTAAAGAAACTCCGTGGCTAGCTCCAGCACCTTTAAAGTTCCATCTCTTCATTGCACCAGCAAAACCTTTACCAATGCTTCTAGCTGTAACATCTAAAAACTTTTCATCAGCAATTCTATCCAAAGAATAAGAACCATCAATTGAATCGTACTCTTCTTTAGAAACCCTAAACTCTTTAACCAAATTACATAAAGGTTTGTTTATCTTTTGTAATTCAATTATTTGAGGCTTTGTTTTCAACTTGCCCAATTCTACTCCTACACGCAAAGTAAACACACCATTGTGCTCAATTTTAGATAGAACGTGTTGAGTTAATATTTTAACTAATGTAACAGAACATACTTTACCGTCATGCATAACATTAGTCATACCAATTTTTTGGCCTATCCAGCCAAACCTACTTTGAAAAGACATTATATCTCCTTCTCTACATACTTCTTAAACAACATTTTTTTTACTCATTTACCGTTTTTTTAGGACCTTTACGAACAACAGTAGACATCATTTTGATTTTAACACCAACGCCAGAAGGCATTCTCATTTGAGAAACTGCTTCTATAAAAGCAGATGTAGCTTTAATTCTTAACATACGTTTATATTCAGTATGAAAAAATTGCTCTCTCGATGTTTTATCAATATGAACTCCACGGTTAACAGTATAAAGTCTTTTTTTTGCAGGCAAAGGAATAGGCCCTTCAACTTTAACTTTTTGATGTTTAGCTAAAGCAACCAATTCTTTCACAGCAAATTCAACGTCTTTTGTTTCGTAAGCCTTCAATATAATATAGACTCCATTATTTTCCTTCATTGAAATTCATCCTAAGATAAATGTTACAATAATCTTTAAAAATATACAACAGAAGTCAATAAAAACTGCCGAAGAGATGAATCGAACATCCGACCTTTTGATTACGAATCAACTGCTCTACCAACTGAGCTACTCCGACTTATCTGTAAGTTATCATATGAAAATAAAATATAAAAGTTTTTTAAATAAAGTTTAAGTTTTTTGCTATATTGTAAAAATCTAAATAAGGATCATTAATTTTAAAAAAAGAAATTCCTAAATCTTGAGCCACTTTTTGATCAACAAAACTATCTCCAATTAATAAAATTTCATCTTTTTTATGAAAGTTAAACTGATTCATTGCGTATTCAAACATACTTAAAGATGGTTTTGGGTCAAATTGTTCACAAGTTAAAATCAAATCAAAAGGATTAAAATCTTTTAACTCTCTCAAAATTGATTTCTCAGTTCCGTTACTAACAACAACTTGAATTGCACCAGATTTAAGAAAATCGTTAACAAGAAACCAAGCATATGGAATTTTCACCCCTTTGTTTTTTTTGAGCTTAGTTTTTATAAAAAAAGCATCCTTAAAATTTAAATTATCAAAATCTAAATCAGAAGACACCTCACCTTTTTGTATTAAATTTTTTAAGTAAACATTATATAAAAGACTATCAGAAAACAAAGTTTCCATCCAATCCCAAAAAACAAACTTAAAATTCATTGAAACTCAACAGAAACCAACTTAAACATTTTATTAATAAATTTTGATGAAATTTCTTGTTTATAATGATTAGAATACATTGAAAGAACAGTGAAATCATCATTACTATCGGTTAATTCTCCAATAAACATATATCCATTATTATCAACAATCATAAGAGTATCACCGTTTTGATAAGAAGCAAATGAATCAAAATATAAAATATCACCCATTTTGTATCTAGGAGTATTATTGTTATTACAAGCATAAATAGCGAATCCAAAATCTGATGAAGAAAGTTTTGGTGGTCTAAAAACATAGTCCATAGCAGAAGTTAATATTATGACAGAATGAGGATTGTCTGTTACATCAAGCCCCTCGCTAATTACCCTATAAAGAGGCAAATTTTTTTTAAAACCATTTTCACTTGCAAAAGTTTCAACAATATCTTCTGCAGAACCACCTTGAAAAAAAGCATCTTCCTTGCAATTTAAAGCTAGCGCTAATTTACTGATGATTTCTGTGTTCAATCTTCGTGCCCCAGCCTCTAATCTAGAAATATAAGAAGGAGATAAACCAGATAATTTACTTAAATCATATAAAGTATATTCCTTTTTTTTGCGCAAGGCCCTTAAAACTTTAGCATTTCTTTGAACAACAGAATTTACATCTTTTTTACCCTCAACACAAAAATCAATAACCTCGTCACTTAAAGCACTATTTGTTAAATTCATACCATTTTCCCCCTTAGGCATAAAAGCATTCTATCAAAACAGATAATTATTATCAATATAACAAAAAAACCTTTTGAACAATCTTTTTTTGCCGAAATTTTCAACATTATTTATAGTTCTTGTTCTAAGCCAAAAAAAATTTTTTTATCTAAATTTAAATTACTACTCATAATCATTTCTCTATATCTACGATATTGTATTCCCTTCCAATAAGAAGCAAATATCTTTGCTTTTGTGTTTATATATGGAGCCCCACAATTACAATTTCTACAAATACGAAATAAAACATCTTCCAAAAACGCATCTTTTTTAGTTTCAATAAAATTTTTCAAACTTAATAACATACCTCCTTTAATAAAGGTATGCCTATTGTAATATAAACTTTGTAAAGAAATTTGTATATTTAAAGGTAGTTTTTCAAAAAAAGGCATAAAATGAATAATTTCGCCTCTAAATTGTTTCAAAATGAATGATAAAATTTTTTTACTATCTTCTTCAGTTATTATTTTTTGTTTTTCTTCAATTTGTTTTAAAAGATTTTGTTTTAAATTTTTAATATCAACATTAATTTGACTCAAAACAGTAATTCCAAAATCAGTAAATTGTAAGTTGTTTTTGTTCGTTAATGCAAAGCCTGCTCCAATTGTTACTCTTCCTTCTGGACAAACATAAGGATATAAAGTACAAGATTCGCTCATTAAAATAAAATTTATCAAAGTTTCTTCATAACTATCATTAGTTAAAGAATCACGAAGTTGTCTTACTTTTTTTAATAAATACATTTGATAAGGCCATGTTTTTTTGTCTTTTTCATCAAAAGAATTTTTATTTAAAATATTATCATATGATGCAAAATAAATTGGAGTACACAATTTTAAATTCATATATAACAGTATATAAAAAACACCCTAAAACATTCCAAGATTATTTTTATTTAAACAAAAAAACTAAAAAATTTAGTCAAACAAAAACCAAAAACAAAGTCTAAGATAAAGAAAAAAAAGCAAAAAAAAAGCAACATTACTACCACACCAACCACATATATTGTTGTTTGATTTATGTCTGGATATTGTAACTGAAAAAATTCATTCTTTATATTTGTAAAAAAAAACAAAACATCTTTGAAAAATTTTGTAATAAAACCCATAAGAAAATATTAATCTATATTACACGAAAAATCAATGATACTATTAGAATAAATGGTAAAAAAAATTGATCTTCTAAATTTTAAAAAACATGCAAAAAAAGAAGTTTTTTTAGATAATAAAATCGTTTTAATTCATGGTAAAAACGGCTCTGGCAAAACTTCTATTTTAGAGGCTTTAAGTCTTTTTAATTCTGGAAAAGGCATTTTTAATTTGCAAAATGAAAATTTAATTTCTAACCAAAAAAATTTTTTTAATATTCAACTATTCACTGAAAACGCTAATTTTATTGTTAAATATCAAAACAAAAAAAAGGAAATTTTTATTAATAATTCTTTATCTTCTTCTAGTAATTTACTTGAGCATATTTCAATTCTTGGTCTAACTCCTTATAATTCTTTGGGTTTTTGGTTCGATGTTTCTCTGCGTAGAAAAATGTTTAATAGAGCTATTTTGCAGCATTATCCTAGCTATGGAACTTTTTATAGTAAATATAATAAAGCTTTAAAACAACGCAATTTACTTATTAATAATTCAACTTTTAATTATAATTGGGAAAAAGTTTTGGATCCTATTATTAAGGAAAATGGCTTAAAAATCAATAAAATACGAGATGATTTTATAAAAAAAATAAATAATTTTAACAATCAATTAATTTATGATTTTTTAAAAGAAAATGTTTCTATTATAATTGATCCTTCTTTTGAAGAACAAGAAAAAATTTTATTGCAGCCATTACCTAATAATTTTATTGGACCTCATTTATCTAAGTTTTACCTAAAAACCAACGAATCTGGCTTATCCACAGGACAACAAAGAAAAGCTCTTTTATCCTTCTTTTTGATTAGTTTAAATTTAAGTTTAGATAAAAATAACTTATTACTTTTAGATGATGTTTTTGCAAATTTAGACGATCAAAATATGTATGACTTTATTAATCTTTTGGACTCTCAAAATATTCAAACGGTTATTACTCATACATGTAAAATTGACCATCCAAAAATTAAAAACATAGAATTATCTTAAGAAAAGTCTTAAAAAACGTTCAAAAATCATTAAAAAACACTTAAAAAACGTTAAATTTTAATAAAAAAACGGGCTTTTTTTTATTAAAAATCTTATTAATCTTCAAAAATACACTTAAAATTTGGCTTTAGTTGATATCCTAATGCATTATCTAAAACATGAAATCCATTTGATTCTATACAGGCTCTAATTTTATCTGCTTCTTTATAATCTTTTAACTTTTTTGCTTCTAGTCTTCTGTTTGCTAATTCTTTGATTTCTTCTGTTGGTTCATTTATCTTTACTTCTAAACCTAATAATTTTAACAGGCCTGCCAACATTTTATACTCTTCTTTGTTTTTTGTTTTTATAGCTTCTGCTAATCTTGTTTCAAAATTTGCAAAAAAACCTGGTGTGTTTAAATCGTTTAACAACTCGTTTAAATCATTTTCTGAAAATATTTCTGTTGCTTCTTTGAAATAATATCCTAAATGCATTATCCAATTGCTGAATTTGATAGCAAACGCTTTCATGTTTTCATCATCCCATGAGAGAATATGTCTATAATGGGTATTTAACATATAAAACTTTAAGAACACTGGATCATATTTCTTAAACGCTTCTGATAGTAAAATTATATTTCCAATAGATTTCGACATCTTTTCTTTTCCCAATACCAACATTGCATTATGCATCCAATAAGTTGGACCTGATACTACTCCGCAACATCCGTAATTTTGTGCTTGTTCATTTTCATGGTGTGGAAACAATAAATCTGATCCTCCTGCATGAATATCAAACTTTTCTCCTAGAAATTTTTTACTCATTGCACTACATTCTATGTGCCAACCTGGTCTTCCTTCTCCCCATGGACTTTTCCAATATGGTTCGTACGTTTCTTTACTTGGTTTCCATAGCACAAAATCATATGGATCATCTTTTGATTCATTAACTGCTATTCTTTTGCCTTCTATTAAACTATCGTTTTTGCTTAAACTTCCGTATTCTTTTAATTCTGATACATCAAAAAAAACCGTGCCTTGTTTTTCATATGCATATCCGTTTTCTATTAATTGACCAACAAATTCGATGATTTCTTTTACTGTATCTGTTGCTCTTGGTTTATATGTTGGGTCTAATAAATTAAGTTTTTTACAATTTTCTAAGTATGATGCTTCCCAATATTGTGCTACTTCTTCGCTTGTTTTTCCTTCTTCTTTTGCTCTGTTTATTATTTTATCATCTATATCTGTTATATTTCTTGCATATATTACTTCTGGATATATGGCTTTTAAAACTCTATATAAAACATCAAAAGATATTGCTGATCTAGCATTTCCTATATGAATTTCGTTGTAAACTGTTGGGCCACATACATACATCTTGATAGAACTTGCATCTATTGGTTCAAACACTTCTTTCTTATTCGTTTTTGAATTGTAAATCTTTAATTTCATATTAAAAGGTTAATATATCATTTCTTTATAATCAATAAACCGTTTGTTTTTTACTTCTTTTAAATGTTTTTTTTATCTTTTTTTTAGATATTAATGAATTTTTAATTGAATGCTAATAATATTTTTACATGTCTACTTTTAGGTCTTTTTTGGAATATTATGAAAATGAAATGAATTACCTTATAGAATCTGGTAAAGAATTAAAAAAACAATATCCTTTGATGAGTAATTTAGATTTTTCTAATGACTCTAATGATCCTGATGTTAAAAAGCTAATTGAGGGTACTGCTTTTCTAAACGCTAATTTACAAAAAAGAATTGATGAAAAAAACGTCGAGTTTTCTCAAGAATTGCTAAATAGTATTTATCCTTATTTTAACAGGCCCACTCCTTCTGTTTCTATTTTTCAAATTAATGATTACAGAAAAGTTTGTGTTGTTCCTCAATATACTTCTATTACTTCAAAATATTCTAATTCTGATAATGAAAAATTTAATTTTCTTACCACTTCTTCTATTAGAACTTCCGCTTTTGAAGTTGTTGATATAAAAAAAACTTCATCTAATGATTTACCAAAAAATGTTGCTAAAATCACTGATACAGCTATTGAAATTTTTTTACATCGTTTGTTTGATGAAACCGAAAAAGAAATTGTTTTTTATATAAATAAAATGGAACATTCTGCTTGTTTAATTTATGAATCACTTTTATCTTTTTTTAAAGATCAGCCGACTCCCGTTTTTGAAAACTCTGAACAAATTGGTGAGCTTGATTTTGCTGATGACCAAATGATTATGCCTTTTTTGAAAAATGAAAATAATTGCTATAAATCTGTTATCGAATTTAATGTTTTTAAAGAAAAATTCTTATTTTTTAAAGTTAAGCTTAATAAAGCACCTTATAAATCTATTCAAATTCCTATTCGTAACAACAAAAGCATTAATGTTTCTAAAAACAGCTTTTTATTGAACTGCGTTGTTGGCGTTAATTTAGTTGAAAAAATTTCTGATCCTATTAATATTACTCACAAAAAATTTAGATATAAACTTTTTATTAAAAACAACACTGATATTTATTCTATTTTTAATCTTAGAAATTTAAATGATCCTGATCAAAAATTCATTAATTATTTTTCCTTAGATTTTCCTAACAAAACCGAAAAAGATGTTTTATGGTATTATAAAAAAGATAACAATATTAATTCTTCTACTTTTTTATATTTTTTTGATGATTCTATGGAGCCTAAAACAATTTTTGCTAAAATGCTTTGCACTCAAAATAACGCTAATGAAATTATTGCTGATAATGAAGAGTGGAATGTTAATTACTATAATTTAAAAGCTAGTAACCTTAAAAAACCAACTAAATATTTTTCTAACTCTAATTATTCTGATGCTCAAAGAAAACTAATTGGTCACTTAAACATTAATTATTTTGGTTTAGATAGTGATAATACACTTCAAAAATTAAAAGAATTATTTCATATTTATTCTAATTATTCCTCTTCTTATCATTTTTTGAATTCTATTTCTGATATTAAATTTGAAAACAAAATGATTCCTTTCAACGGCTTTATGCTTCCTAAGGTTTTTATAACTTTAACATTAGACTCTGAACCAAAAGCTTTTTTGCTTGCTAGGGTTATTTCTAAATTAATAAAATCAACTATTCCTATCAATAAAAAAGTTAGTTTAACTTTAATTAAAAGTGAAAATGGTGAAATTTGGAAAGAATGGGATCTTAACTAAGGAGAATTAAAATGAACAATAACGCTTTACACAATCTTTATCAATCTTTACTTGATAAACCTTATCATTTTTCTTTTTTTCAAGCTTGTTTTTTGCTTGAAAAAATTCATCAAGATAAACACAAATTTGCTTCTGGCTTTGCTTTTTCTGAGCCTATAAGGCTTGTTCCTTATATACATGCCTCTACTCCTCATAGTTCTTGTATTAAATTTAATTCACTTCGAAATACTTTTCATATTAATTCTCCTGCTTTAATTGGTTTTAATGGTGTTTTACCTTCTTTTTACGCTGAAACTATTTTTTTTCAAGAAAAGCAAAATAATTTTTATTTTTCTGATTTTTTTAATATTTTTCATCATCGATATTATTCTTTAAAATATAAATTGGAAAAAAAATACACTCAAACATTACAAAATAGAGAAAAAGCTTTTTCTGAGGCTTTTAATATTTGTGGTTTAAGTAATTTTAGGTATAAAAAACAATTTACTCCTTTTTTATCTGTTTTAACAATGAAGAACAAATCTAAAGAAGGTTTGAAAAATTTATTAGAAGGTTTGCTTAAAATTAATATTGATATTTGTGAATTTCAAGAGAAATGGTTTGATATTCCTAAAAAACATCAATTAAAAATTGATCGCTCTCCTTTAGTTAACAAAGCCCTTGGTTCTCAGACTAAGGTTCATTTTGCTTCAATAAAAATTATATTTTGGTTTGAAAATTTTGAAAAATATATTGAATATTTAGATAATGAAAACAAACAAAAAGAAATTAAAGATGTTATTAAATATTTTTTAAATGGAGAGCTCGAATATAATATTCAATTAAAAATTAAAAAAGCCCCTTCTAAAACTTTCAATTTTATTCAACAAAACAGACTTGGACTAACCACTTGGATTTAAATATATTCTGAAGATGATAAATTAGAAAAAGCAGTTGTTGTTTCATCAAAAAACAAAGTAACAGAACCTATTGGCCCATGTCTTTGCTTGGCTATTATTAATTCTGCTAAATTATTAATTTTCGACATTTTTAGTTGCCATTCTTGCATTTTTTCAGAACCTGGTTGTGGTTTTTTTCTTGATTCATAATAAGCTTCTCTATATATAAACATTACTATATCTGCGTCTTGCTCTATCGAACCAGATTCTCTTAAATCTGCCAATTGTGGTTTTTTATCTTCTCTTTGTTCTACCGCTCTAGACAATTGCGATAGTGCTATTATTGGTATATTTAATTCTTTTGCTAAGGATTTTAATCCTCTTGTTATTTCACTTAACTCTTGAACTCTATTTTCACCAGCTTTATCTGATCTTAATAGTTGCAAATAGTCTATTACTATTAAACCTATTTGCTCCTTCTTCATTAATCTTCTTGCTCTTGTTCTTAAACCCGCCATCGTTAATGCTGGAGTATCATCTATAAACAAAGGCACGTCATATAATTCTTTTGAAATTGAACTAATTTTTTCAAATTCTTTTTGACTAATTATTCCTTTTCTTATTCTATCTGACGAAATGTTCGCTTCTTGGCCTAAAATTCTTAATCCTAATTGTTCTGCAGACATTTCTAATGAAAAAAAACAAACTTTTGAACCTAATTTTGTGCAAGCTTGTTTTGCTGCATTAAAAGCAAAGCTTGTTACCAAAGCGGTTTTTCCCATGGAAGGTCTTCCTGCCAAAATAATTAAATCTGATTTATGAAAACCACCTAAATGTTGATCCACCTTTTCTAATCCACTTGTTATACCAATTAAAGAGTGTTGCTGTGATGCATCATAGGCTTTTTTTACCACTTCTTCTAATACAAACTGAAAAGTGTGCGTTTGTATATTATTTTCCATATTTTGTAATTGAAATATTTTTAGTTCTGTATCATCAATAATTGATTTTATAGAAGTATCTGCTGAAAATTTTTGACATACCTCTATACAATCTGTTGAAATATTAATCATAGATCTTCTTAAAAAAAGTTCATAAACATATTGTGCATTAGAGGTAATATTAGCTATTGGACCAATGTTGGTTACCAAATTCACCCAATATTCACCTCCACCGGCTTCTTTTATTATTTCATTATCTTTAAAAATTGGAGCAATTGTAATTGGGCTTGCTAAAGAACCTTTAGAAATGAATTTCAAAATAATTTCAAAAATTTCTTGATTTATTTTATAATAAAAGTGCTCTTTTTTTAAAAAAGCTATCTTTTCATACAATAAATTATTGTATAGCAAAGCACCTATTACTAATTGCTCAGCTTCTAAATTTGATGGAATATAATCTAACATAAATAAATAATCATATAATAATAAAAAGTTAAAAAGAAAAAATGAAAAAAAACTAAGCAGAATGTGTAAAAAACCAATCGGGTGATTAGTATCAATTAGCTAAATACCTCACAGTACTTACACACTTGACCTATCAACGTAGTCATCTTCTACGACCCTAATGGGGAAGATTTATCTTGAGGCTGGTTTCTCATTTATATGCTTTCAACGATTATCCATTCCATACTTAGCTACCCAGCATTGCTATTGGCATAACAACTGGCACACCATAGGTATGTCCACCCCGGTCCTCTCGTACTAAGGGCAGATCCTCTCAATCTTCCAACGCCCACGGCAGATAGAAACCGAACTGTCTCACAACGTTCTGAACCCAGCTCATGTACCACTTTAATTGGCGAACAGCCAAACCCTTGGGACCTTCTCCAGCCCCGGGATGTGATGAGCCGACATCGAGGTGCCAAACCTCCCCGTCGATATGAACTCTTGGGGGAGATCAGCCTGTTATCCCCAGCGTACCTTTTATCCGTTGAGCGATGGCCCTACCATACAGAACCACCGGATCACTATGACCTACTTTCGTATTTGCGCGACTTGTCTGTCTTGCAATTAGGCAGGCTTTTGCCATTGCACTCATACAGCTGATTTCCAACCAGCCTGAGCCTACCTTCGCACGCCTCCGTTACTTTTTAGGAGGCGACCCTCCCAGTCAAACTACCCACCATACAGTGTCCTGGCTCCGGATTCACGAAGCTCAGTTAGGTATCTAATATATTAAGGGTGGTATTTCAAGGTTGTAATTCATGCTAGCCAAAGCCAACACTTCCAATACTCCCACCTATCCTACGCATAATATACCAAACACCACTGTAAAGTTGTAGTAAAGGTGCATGGGGTCTATTCGTCTAACCATGGGAACCCCGCATTTTCACGGGGAATTCAATTTCGCTGAGTTGATGTTGGAGACAGCGGAGCAGTCGTTACGCCATTCGTGCGCGTCGGAACTTACCCGACAAGGAATTTCGCTACCTTAGGACCGTTATAGTTACGGCCGCCGTTTACTTGGGCTTCAATTCAAAGCTCTCACTTCTCCTCTTAACCTTCAAGCACCGGGCAGGCGTCAGACTCTATACTTCAACTTTCATCTTTGCAGAGTCCTGTGTTTTTGATAAACAGTCGCTACTCCCATTTCTGTGCCACTATATCTCTATAGTACCCCTTCTCCCTAAGTTACGGGGTAATTTTGCCGAGTTCCTTCAACATCATTCTCTCATTCGCCTCGGTATACTCTACCAATTCACCTGTGTCGGTTTAGGGTACGGTCATTGTTAATCGCTATTTCCTGGGACCTTATCAACCATATTCACAATCCAATAAGCAAATACAATCTTTAAGATCCGTCACTTTTTTTTAACACGGCTTAGGAATATTAACCTAATTTCCATCGACTACGGCTTTCGCCCTCGCCTTAGGGACCGGCTTACCCTGTTCGGACAATCCTTGAAACAGGAACCCTTGAATTTTCGGCGGGCAAGTTTCTCACTTGCCTTAAGTGCTACTCATGTCAGCTTTCTCACTTCTGATACCTCCAGAAAGCCTCACAACTTTCCTTCAGCGGCTTACAGAACGCTCCGCTACCATATCTTCATTGAAGATATCCACACCTTCGGTGTATTGCTTTAGCCCCGTTAAATTTTAGGCGCAGATAAACTTAGATTTAGATCAGTGAGCTATTACGCTTTCTTTAAAGGATGGCTGCTTCTAAGCCAACCTCCTGACTGTCTTGGTTTATCCACCTCCTTTTCCACTTAGCAATAACTTGGGGACCTTAGATGGTGGTCTGGGCTCTTTCCCTCTCGACTATAGACCTTAGCGCCAATAGTCTGTCTAGCTGTGCTTATACGCTTTGGTATTCGGAGTTTGATTAACTTTGGTAAGAATCTCTTCCCCCTAGGTTATTCAGTGCTCTACCCCCAAAGGGCAACACACAACGCTCTACCTAAATAGATTTCGCGGAGAACCAGCTATTTCCGAGTTTGATTAGCCTTTCACCCCTAACCACAAATCATCCAAGAATATTGCAACATTCACTGGTTCGGCCCTCCAACGCACTTTCGTACGCCTTCAGCCTGTTCATGGTTAGATCACTCGGTTTCGGGTCTTATCCGTAAAACTAATCGCCCTATTAAGACTCGCTTTCGCTTCGCCTACACCTAACGGCTTAAGCTCGCTTCACAGATAAACTCGCTGACTCATTATGCAAGAGGTACGCCGTCACTGGACTTTACCAGCTTCGACTGCTTGTAAGCATTCGGTTTCAGGATCTTTTAACTCCCCTGTTAGGGGTTCTTTTCACCTTTCCCTCACGGTACTAGTTCACTATCGGTCATCAAGGAGTACTTAGGCTTGGAGGATGGCCCCCCCATATTCAAACAAGATTTCACGTGTCTCGCCCTACTTAATATGATTAAAAAAACAATCTCTTACGGGACTATCACCCTATATAGTTCTTTTTTCCAAAAGATTCTGATTTCATTTTTAAAATTCGCCAAACCCGCTTTCGCTCGCCACTACTCACGGAATCTCAATTGATTTCTTTTCCTCTCGTTACTTAGATGTTTCAGTTCACGAGGTTTGCTTCTACAAAGTAGATATCGTCTAAAACGATGGGTTTCCCCATTCGGAGATCTGTAGATCTAAGGTTATTAACACCTCCCTACAGCTTATCGCAGTTTTTCACGTCCTTCATCGCCTCTTGATGCCAAGGCATCCACCAAATGCTCTTACATGTTTTTCACACACTCAGCTTAAATTTTTTTCATTTTTTCTTCATTTTTAACTTTAATTATGGTGGAGGTGACCGGGATCGAACCGACTACCTCTTGCGTGCAAAGCAAGCGCTCTCCCAACTGAGCTACACCCCCTAAATGGTGGGCCAGGGAAGACTCGAACTTCCGACCTCACGCTTATCAAGCGTGCGCTCTAACCAGCTGAGCTACTGGCCCCTTACACCACAAAAGCAAAAGATAATAAAGCCAGTTGTCCTTCCCTAGAAAGGAGGTATTCCAGCCGCAGGTTCTCCTACAGCTACCTTGTTACGACTTAACCCCAGTCACCAACCTCACCTTAAACAACTGCCTCCCGAAGGTTAGCTCATCATCTTTAGGTGAAGCCAATTCCCATGGCTTGACGGGCGGTGTGTACAAGACCCGTGAACGTATTCACCGCTGCGTGCTGATCAGCGATTACTAGCGATTCCAACTTCATGTTCTCGAGTTGCAGAGAACAATCCGAACTGAGACGGCTTTTTAGGATTGGCTCAGAGTCACCTCTTTGCAACCTATTGTGGCCGCCATTGTAGCACATGTGTAGCCCAGCTCATAAGGGGCATGAGGACTTGACATCATCCCCACCTTCCTCCAGTTTATCACTGGCAGTCTTTCTAAAGTTCTCAGCTTAACCTGTTAGCAACTAAAAATGGGGGTTGCGCCCGTTAAAGGACTTAACCCAAAATCTCACGACACGAGCTGACGACAGCCATGCACCACCTGTGCAAGATCCGGCCGAACCGACACCTTATTCTCATAAGGCTATGATCTTCATGTCAAGAGCTGGTAAGGTTTTTCGCGGATTATCGAATTAAACCACATGCTCCACCGCTTGTGCGGGTCCCCGTCAATTCCTTTGAGTTTTAGTCTTGCGACCGTACTACTCAGGCGGATTGCTTATCGCGTTAGCTTTAACACTGAGAATTAAACATTCCCAACGTTTAGCAATCATCGTTTAGGGCGTGGACTACCAGGGTATCTAATCCTGTTTGCTACCCACGCTTTCGTGCCTCAGTGTCAGTAGTGTTCCAGAAACTCGCCTTCGCCTCTGGTGTTCCTCCTCATATCTATGAATTTCACCTCTACTTGAGGAATTCCTGTTTCCTCTCCCACACTCAAGTTTTTCAGTATAAAACGCCATACCCAGATTAAGTCCAGGCCTTTAACATCTCACTTAAAAAACCACCTACGCACCCTTTACGCCCAATTATTCCGAGCAACGCTTGCTCCCTCCGTCTTACCGCGGCTGCTGGCACGGAGTTAGCCGGAGCTTCTTTTTCTGTTACCGTCATTATCGTCACAGACGAAAGAACTTTACAACCAAATGGCCTTCATCATTCACGCGACATCGCTGGATCAGGGTTTCCCCCATTGTCCAATATTCCTCACTGCTGCCTTCCGTAGAAGTCTGGGCCGTATCTCAGTCCCAGTGTGGCTGATCATCCTCTCAAATCAGCTACGGATCATAGACTTGGTAGGCCATTACCCTACCAACAATCTAATCCGACATAGACTTCTCCTTCAGCGGTCCGAAGACCTTTCCTCTTTCGAGCTTATGGGGTATTAATCACAATTTCTTGTGGGTATCCCCCTCAAAAGGGCAAATTTCTATGTATTACTCACCCGTCTGCCACTAAAATTTTACCGAAATAAAATTTTCGTTCGACTTGCATGTGTTAGGCGTGCCGCTAGCGTTCGCTCTGAGCCAGGATCAAACTCTCAAAAAAAAGACGTTCAACTTGTACAAAATTTTCTTTTAAAAAAGAAAATCCAAAGTGTCAACGTTTTAAATAATATATAAACATCGACAACTGGCTTTATTATCTCTTACTTTTTCATAACTTAAATCAACTTAATTGCTTTCGCAACCTTACGTTGTTTATTCTGCACTAAAACAAAAAACTCGTCAACCCCTTTTTTCAAAATAAATTAAATTTTATTTTTATAGCTTTTAAACCTGCAATTATTTTTATATATTGTATACTTATATGAAACATTTAATTTTTATTTTTTTTTTAATTAACATTAACGCTACTAAAACAAAAAGAGAGAAAGAACCCCTAATCTTTGCATCAAATAAAAAACAAAAAATAGAGAAACTAGCAAGTGAAGATTGTGAGCTTCCATCCCCCGAAAATACACAAGAGACAGATTCTATTCCTCTAACACCTAGCAACACACAAGAGACAAATTACACTCTTTTAAACGTGGCAAGACACTTAGATATAAAAATAGAAGATGAAAAAAAATTACATAACGCATTACCAGATGTAAAGCTTCTTATTGAAGTGTACAAAAAGTTAAAAATGCCAAAAAAAACGTTACACGATTATAAATTCACAATTGCAGCAAATATAAATCAACCAAGTATAAATTAATAAAAACAAACCTTGAATTAGTTGCAAAAAAAAACAACAATAAAATTATGATAAACAAAAAATTAATTTGTTTAGATACAGAAACGACTGGTTTAAACTCAAAAACAGAAAAAATTATAGAAATAGGATGTGTAGATATTACTAATGGAATAAACAATAAAAAAACATTCCAAAAATATATAAATCCTGAAATGCACATTTCTAGCAGAGTAAGTAAAATACATGGAATTACAGACGAAAAAGTAAAAAACTGTTTAACCTTTAAAGATTATGTAAATGAATTTTTAGATTTTATAAAAGATGCAACTTTAATTATTCACAACGCTAATTTTGATATTTCTTTTTTAAACGAAGAACTATTAAGATGCGAACTTCCTCCACTTAAAAACGAAGTTATAGACACTTTGATTCTAGCAAGATCTCGTTTTCCAGGAGAAAAAATAAATTTAGACTCTTTAATGAAAAAATTTAAAATTGTAATTGAAAGAGAATATCATGGAGCGTTGCTTGATTCAGAAATTCTAGCGCTTGTTTATTTAAACTTAACGCAAACACAAACTTCACTAACTTCAAAAGAAGATCAAAATGAAAAGAAAACAAATTCATATAGATCATCAATTAATAAAAAAAAAATATCAATAAACAAAAACGAAATAGAGAAAAATGATGCTTTTTTTAAAGAATAAAATGAAAATAATTATAAACGAAGAAAACAATGGAAAAAGGGTCGACCTAGCTTTATCTGAGTTATCTGATTTTTCAAGAAGCATGATTCAAAAAATTATTATAAATAAAAAATTATTATGTAACGAAGAGATAGTGCTTAAAGCAAACAAAACAACAAAAACAGGAGAAGAATATTTTTTAGAACCAATTGAAAGCAATTTTACTAAAATTACACCTGAAAAATATGATTTAGAAATTTTATTTGAAGATCAATATTTAATTATTGTAAACAAACCCGCTGAATTAATTATCCATCCAGGTGCTGGAAATTTTAACAACACACTTGTAAACAAATTAGCTTATCACTGCAGCTTATCAGATATAAACGGACCAGAAAAATTAGGAACAGTTCATAGATTAGATAAAGGAGTTAGTGGGTGTATTATATTTGCAAAAGATAATATAACCCATGCAAATATAAATGATCAATTTGCATCAAGAACAATAAAAAAAACATATTATGCAATCTCACATGGAACAACAAACAGCGAAAAACACTATTTAGAAAATTATATTTCAAGATCTAAAATTAACAGAAAAAAAATGGCAATTTCTGAAAAAGAAGGAAAACTAGCCCAAATGTATTTTAAAATAAAAAAAACAATTCAACATAACGATAAAAATCTATCCTTAATTGAATGTAATCCAATAACAGGTAGAATGCACCAAATAAGATTGCAATTATCAAAGTTTAAATTACCAATTGTGAATGATTGTTTGTATGGAATAAAAGAATGTCCCTCTATGAAAACTTTGTTTTATAAAAGAATGGGATTACATGCAAAAAACATAACTCTTATGCACCCAAAAACAAAAATAGAAATGAAAATAGAATCTCCGTTTCCAAAAGAATTTACAGATCTCTTTGAAATCTTGTAAACGCTTGTGTTTATTTTATAACTTCAATAATAGTACCTTGTCCAACGGTTCTTCCACCTTCTCTCATAGCAAAAGTTAAACCTTTTTCTATAGCAACAGGATATAATAATTCAATTGTAACCTCAGCAGTATCACCAGGCTTGATAAATTCTTTATCTTTTATTGCCACAATTTCACAAGTAACGTTAGTAGTAGAAAAATAGACTTGTGGCTTATATTTAACACCAAAAGCAGTGCTTCTTCCGCCTTCAGCTTTTGTCAAAGCAACCATATTTGCAACAAATTTCTTATGAGCTGTAACAGTCCCTGGCTTAGCAATAACTTGACCTTTTTTAACATCGTCACGACCAACACCTCTTAATAAAAAGGCAGCATTATCACCAGCTTCAGCTTGAGACAATTCTTTTCTAAACATCTCTACCCCAGTGACAATTGTCTTTTTGTTTTCTTTGTTTTCATGAAAACCAACAATTTCGACTTCTTCACCAACTTTTAATACGCCCCTAGCGACAACACCAGTAACTACAGTTCCTCGACCAGAAATAGTGTAAACATCTTCAATGAAAGCTTTAAAAGGCTTGTCTAATTCTCTAGCTGGTAATGGAATACTAGTATCAACAGCTTCCATTAGCTTCAAAACAGCGGCTTTTCCATAACCATCTGGATCTTTTCCTTCCAAGGCACACAAAGCAGAACCTCTAATAATAGTAGAATCTTTAAAACCATAACTACTCAAAACATCTTCAAGATCAGCTTCAACCATTTCCATAGTTTCTTCATCGACCATATCACACTTGTTCAAAAAAACAACAATAGCAGGAACACCAATTTGCTTAGCTAATAATAAATGTTCTTTTGTTTGTTGCATTGCACCATCTGTAGCAGCAACAACTAAAATACCACCATCCATTTGAGCAGCACCAGTAATCATGTTTTTAACATAGTCAGCGTGACCAGGACAATCAACGTGAGCGTAATGCCTATTAGCAGTTTCATATTCAACGTGAGAAGCAGAAATTGTAATACCACGAGCTCTTTCTTCTGGAGCCTTATCAATTTGAGAATAATCTGTAAACTTAGCACCACCAGCTTCAGCTAAAACTTTTGTGATAGCTGCAGTTAAAGTTGTTTTACCATGGTCAACGTGTCCGATTGTTCCAATATTAACATGTGGTTTTGATCTATTATAAACTTCTTTTGCCATTTTTTAATCTCCTAAAAAAACTGACATTTTTAGTGTTTAAAACGAGCGGGTGATGGGAATCGAACCCACGTAGCCAGCTTGGAAGGCTGGAGCTCTACCATTGAGCTACACCCGCATAAAAATTGGTGGAGAGAGCAGGATTCGAACCTACGAAGACTCTCGTCGGCAGATTTACAGTCTGCTGCCATTAACCACTCGGCCATCTCTCCAAACACACTAAAAGCGTCTATGAAAATAATGAACTTTTTTTTGAATCGTGTCAAGTGCAATAAAATTAAATTTTTTTCTCAAAAAATTCGCCAGCTAATTTTGTAAATTCTGAATTTGAAAACTTTTCTTTCATTGTGCTATATAGAACAAAAGATTTTTCTTCTAAACCTTGATTAAATAAAAATTCAATTAAAACATAATAAAAAACATCTAAATTATCAAAATCTTTTTTGTTAATACATTCAACACAATACCAAACTGACTCAATCCAACTTTCACCATACGGGCTGCTCAAAGATTCATTTAAAACTTTCAAAGCCAAACATTCTTTTGAAACTTTCATTAATTCAAAAACAGAATCAAGATAAGAATCATTAACTTGCATTTTTTTTAAAAAATAATTATCAGAAAATTTTACAGAAATACTATATTCAGACTCATTAGAATAATATTTGTTTCTAACTAAAAAACTGATTTTTTGAATGTTTTTTTCGTGCTTAAAGTTAACAGAAGCGATTCTCATATACTGCTGATTAACCTGACTATATTTTTCTATATCAAAAAAAACACAACATAAAACATACTTGTAGAAAAAAATCAACCTAGTTATTTCAAGATCATCGGAATATTTAAGCTGCAAGGAATCCAAAATATCAAAAGCCTTTTTAAACTCATTTTTTCTTAAAGTAACTCTAAAATAGGAAATAATACTAAAAACATCGTCTTCATTAAAATCAAAACAAGGAAAACTTTGCAAAAACTCTTTTTTAAACTGTTCCATTTTTGATAAAGAGCCCTTTGTGCTTTCATTTATTTTTTGAGACTCCACTTTATTAGAATGAATAAAAAAAACAAAAAAAAGACCAAAAATAAATAAGCTCTTTTTTTTCATAAAACACTCACCAAAGTTAAATGTGTTCTGTGTCCTTTTTTTCTTTCGTATCCATGTCTTCTAATTTTTTTAAAAGCAATAACTTTTTTATCCTTTTTATGTTCTTTTATTTTAGCCTTAACAGATGTCACAGAAAAATCCAAAGCTTCATCAGCCACAGTTGAAAGAACCTTTAAATCTATAACAGAATCAACCTCTGCATCAATTTTAGGTAAGGCCAAAGTTTTTCCTTTTGTTGCTAAATATTGTTTTCCACCCGATTCTATAATATACTTCATGAAAAAATTATATTATAACTTTATCAATAAAAAAAGATGCGATTTTTTAAGCCGGGTTCTGTTTAAGCGAATTATTAATCTTAAGAAAGATAAAATCTTTTATCTTGCGTCCCACCTTAGTTTTTTTTCAGAAGTTAAACTATTACTTGGACTTGCTCCGAATGGGGTTTTCACTAACAGGCTAAAATTACTCAAAGCCCTGGTAAGCTCTTACCTCACCTTTTCACCATCACTTTAAAAAAAAAGCTGTCTATTCTCTGTTGCACTTTCCCTACCGTTTTATAAAAAACAGCGCCAAAATTTCTTTGGCATTCTTTACTTCTGGAGCCCGGACTTTCCTCTTTTTATAAAAAAGCAATTCGCAAAATCGCACATTCAAAAGTATATCAGAAAAAAAAATATATATCAAAAACCTATTTAGAAGATAAAACTTCTTGAATTTTTTTTGAAATCTCTTCTTTAACGGTTTTTTTTATCAAATCATCCTTAGACTCCAAAGACAAAGAAATTAAAGATTTAATATAAGAAATACCTTCTTCTGAAGAGCAAAAAGAAACAACGAACCTAACAACTTCACTTTCAACATGAGAAATAACGTTTTTTTTCAAAAGATCTTCTTCTTTTTGTTTAGCTTTTTCACCTTTTTTTTTCAAAACAAAAACCATTTCATTGTTCGAAACATCATTTTTAACAAAAGAATCTCTTTGAGGCTCCTTTTTTACATTGGAACTATTTGTATCGCCATCTTTTTCATTAAACCCCTTATCTTTAGAGTCAACGTCTAAAGTTTTTTTTAGGTTTTTCAATAACCCCTCTATAGAATCATCACCAACACTCATGCTTCTTCTCCTAACAACATCTTACAATCTAATATTAAATCATTGTTAATTTTTTTATACAACACAATTTGCTCAAAAACCAAAACCAAATCTGAACAACATTCTAAACATTGTCTTATATATTTTAACCGATCTTCGATCTTTTTCTTTAAATTTTCTTTATCAAAATCAACTGTTTTTGATGTTTTTTGCTTTAAAAACATATGTTTTTTGATGTTTTTTGAGGCTTTTCTAATGTTTTTTTTAATGTTTCTTCTAACTTTAGAAATCTCAAAGCTGTTTTTTAGTGATATGTCTAAGGAATTTTTATCTTCAAAACTATTTCCAAAAATTAAATCAAACAATTTTAAAGAAACTGAAAAAGAAGGCTTAATATCAGGATAAACCTTTAAATTGAAATCGACAGAAACAAAAGAAAGATTAAATTTTTTATCTTTTTTAAAAGAAGCAGCTGTGTTTTTTAACGCAAAACTCATATCTTCTTGCAAAAAAGAAAAAACAAACTCAAAAGAAGGATAAAAGTTAGAGGAAGACCAAAAAGATTTTTCAATATTCCATCGGCTTTCCATTTCTGATTCCAAATCGTTTATATCTTGCTTTAAGTCATTTATTTCCTCAAATAAATCATCTATTTTTTCATTCAACCCTGCAAAATCTAATGAATTTTTTATTTTACTTAATGCTGAATAGCACTGTTCAATATCAGACTCAATGTTTAAAAGAGCCCATTTTTTCACCCTTAACTCATATGCTTTGTTTAAAAATTCAGATAAGTTATATGCTATTTTATTTAAAAAGTCAAATTCAACCTCATTTTTTTCTACGTTTAATAAAGACTCTACCATGGGTATCAAAGGAAAACTTACTTTAAAATCTGGCTTATCATTAATTTTAAAATCAGAAGATATTCTTCCAAAATCTTTGTTGTTTTTTAAGAAAGCTTGATTTTTTTTATTGCTAATATTAGAAAATTCGCGATTAAAAAAAGGCGACTGCATAAATTTTACCACCAAAAACTTATAATCTTTATCGAAAGACTTTTTAGAATTATTTTTTAAATCCTCAAATAATTCGTTTATTTTATTCGTTAAATCTTTTTGCTGTAACTTTTTGTTTTTTTTAGATTCATTCTTTTTTTTGAAAAATTCACTTTTTGGCGTGCAAGAAAAACTTTTAAACCCGATTAAAGAGAGAAAAACTATGTATTTGTTCATATTAGTTATTTTATAATTAATATTTCAAATTTTTAATAGTGCTAAAAACTTACAAATTAATTGTTTTTGTGTTTTTTTTATTAAAAGAATGGACTCAAATTTAATATGCGTCTATAATTCGACTTATGAAAAACATTATTGAAAGTTTAGAAGACTTTTTAAACGATCAAATTGATACTGGTTTAAAAATTGCACAAATTACAAAATGGGGCCGTCAAAACACTTTAAAAATAGATATACTATTAAAACTTAAAGGTGGGTTTGCTTCTTTACAAGATTGTGAAAACGTTCATAAATTAGTTTTAATTTGGAGTAAAAAAGAAAATATTGAAAAAAATCTAAATATATCTGTGCAAAGCGAATCAATTAATAAAATTTTATTTGATTTTGAAGATTTTGAAGAAAACATTGGAAAAAAAATCAAAATTGAAACCAAAACAAAAATAGAAGATAGACGTAATTTCACGGGCTTTTTAAAACAAATAAAAGATGGTATTATATATCTGAAATCAGAACATGAAAATTTGTCAATTAGTTTTGACCAAGTAAAAAAAGCTCAACTATTACTGATTTGAAAAAAGGACAAACAAGAGATTAGAATGGAAAATTTTAATGAAATTATAAGTGCGATAGCAATAGATAGAGGGTTAGATGAATCTGTTGTAAAGCAAATTTTAGAAGAGAAATTATTAGATTTTGCTGCCAAAAAATATGGAAATAGAGATTCTTTAAAAATACAAATTGATCAGAACGGATCTTTTGAAGTTTTTCTAGAAAAAAGAATTGTGCAAGATTCTAACTATTATTCCTTTTATGAAATAAAATTATCTGACGCTATTAAAAGGAAAAAAGATGCCAAAGTTGATGATTTAATCAAAGAAGTTCTTCCTTTTAATTTAGAAGCATTTGAAATTAACAAACTTTACGTTGAATTAAAACAACAATTAAACAAACTTCAAAAAGAAAAAGAATATTCGTTTTTTTATGAAAAGATGCACACTTTAGGCGTTGGATATGTTCAAAAACTGGATCGATCTGAAGCTATCATAAGTTTTCCTGATAACTCTGGAGAAGCTGTTTTGCCAAAAAACAAAATGCTTCCAAATGATATTATTAAAAAAAATTCTTATATTAAATTTTTTATTGAAGATGTTAGAAAAAATTTTGATAAACAAATATTACTTTCCAGAACTCATCCAAATTTTTTGAGAGAGCTACTTAAAAATGAAATTCATGAAATTGCAGAAGGCATTATTGAGGTTTGCAGTATTGCTAGAGATCCTGGTAGTTTATCGAAAGTTAGCGTTAGAACTAACAGAATGTCAATTGATCCAATTAAAATTTGCATTGGCGATAGGGGCGTTAAAATTCACAATATAACTAAGGAGTTAGCTGGTGAAAAAATTAGCTTTGTTCTTGCTGATAAAGAAGACAGGGTTCCTCAAAACATTGTTAATGCTTTTGCTCCTTGTGATGTTATTAAAGTAACTGAAATTAGTAAGAATCGGTATGAAGTTGTTGTTGCTGATCAAGATTTTAGCAAAGCAATGGGAAGAGGCGGGCAAAACGTATCTTTAGTTAAAAAACTATGTGGAGTTGCCTCTATAACATTGATCACAGAAGAAAATGAAAAAAACAACACTAAAAATCTTCTTCAAAAAAGAACTCAAGAATTGGTCGATCATTTACAAATCGAAGAAATGATGGCTCATCTTTTAATTTCTGAAAATTTTGAAACTGCAGAGATAATCGCGAATTCTTCTAATGAGGAAATTGCAACTTTAAACGGCTTCGATGAAGAGCTTGCAGAAACTTTAATTTTTAGAGCTAAAGAGTTTTTAGAAAAAGAAAGAGAAGCTCTAAAAAATTCACTAGAAAAAGAAAATAAAGATGTTTCTCTTTTTTCTATGCAAAACTTAACTACTAATCAAATTAAACTTTTAAACAAGAATGATATACTCTCTAAAATGGAGCTTTCCATGTTAGACGCTGTTGAATTAATGGAAATTTTTGATAAAGCTAATTTAAACTTAGATTTTGAAACTTCTTGCAATATCATTACACTTGCTAGAAATATAAAACCTAAAAAAACAGGAGGAATAAATGGCTGAAGATAAGACAAAGGATTCAAAAAAAATTTTGAAGTTAAAATTTGAAGCTCCTAAAAAAGAGTTGAATTCAGAAAAATCCATGGAAAAAGATGAAAAAAAACATCCTTCTGACATCAATAAAAGTATTGTTGATAAAAAAATAGAAGAATTAAATAACCCTAATACAAAGTTAATTAAAGGAATGCCTCAGGTTTTAACCGATGCTAACACAAAAATTATAACTAACAGATCTTTAAACAAAAACGATAATTCTTCTTCTTTTCGAAAAAAAACTTTTATACCAAAAAATGAGAATAAGTTTAACAAGCCTAAAAATGAAGATAGACAAAATTTTATAAAAAGAGATTTTAACAATTTTAATCGCAATAATTTTAATAATAACTTTCAAAATCCATCTAATTCTGGCTTTTTTAAAAGAGATTTTTCTAGCCCAGGTTTTAATAGAGACAATAAAGATCAGTTTAAATCTGGTTTTATAAAAAAAGATTTTCCTAGAACTGAAGGTGGTTTTAACAATAGAAACAATACTGGAGCTCAAAATAGATTTGGTCAAAACAATAACTTTTCTGGACAACCTTTTAACAATAGAAACAACACTGGATCTCAAAATAGATTTGCTCAAAACAATAATTTATCTGGACAACCTTTTAATAATAGAAACAACACTGGATCTCAAAATAGATTTGGTCAAAACAATAATTTATCTGGACAACCTTTTAATAATAGAAATAATACTGGAACTCAAAATAGATTTGCTCAAAACAATAAATTTGGTGGACAACCTTTTAACAATAGAAACAACACTGGATCACAAAATAAATTTGGTCAAAACAATAACTTTTCTGGACAACCTTTTAATAATACCAATAAATTCGCTGGTCAAAATAATTTTGATTCTAAGTTCAGTAAACCTGCTGTTTTTTTTTCCTCTTCTCCTTTTGAAAAGAAAAAAAGAAATGGCAAAAAAGAATCATCTAAGCCCAAATTAACTCAATTTTCCAATATTATAGGAAATAATTTTATTGGCAGAATAGAAGATTCAACTTTAGAAGATTCTGTTTATTACAAAGTTAAAAAAGGCAGAAAAAACAATTTTTCAAAGTCTAAAGCTGTTTTAAAAAAAACAATTGAGCTTGAAAATGAAATTTCTTTAAAAGAGCTTGCAAGTTTACTTTCAACAAAAATTGAAGAAATAGAATACCAATTGAAGTATATTGGATATGATGAAACTATAAACATAAATGCGCCTTTGAGCAATGAAATTTTAGAAATGGTTGCAACTTCTCTTGGTCATAAAGTTATTAGAAAAGATTCTATTAATCAAGAAAAATTTGATGTTTTTAGCATTAAAATAGATGAAAACACTGCTAAAAAAAGAGCTCCTATTGTTGCTATTGTTGGACATGTTGATCATGGTAAAACCTCTTTATTAGATAAAATAAGAAAAAGCAACTTAACTAAATCTGAAGTTGGTGGAATTACACAAAAAATAGCTGCTTATTCTGTTCATACAAAAAATGGAGATATAACTTTTATTGATACTCCTGGTCATTCTGCTTTTTCTAATATGAGAAAAAGAGGTATTAATTTAAATGATATCACAATTCTTGTTATTTCTTCTGTCGAAGGAGTAAAAGATCAAACAATTGAAGCTATTAAACAAATTCAGAAAACAAAAACTCAATTAATAGTTGCTTCAACTAAATGTGATTTGCCTGGATCTAATATAGAAAAAATTAAGCAAGAATTATCTAAACATGACGTTTTAGTAAAAGACTACGGTGGGGATATTGAGCTTATTGAGGTTTCATCTGTTACTGGTCATAACGTAGAGTTATTACTTCAAACAATTTTAGTTTATGCTGATTTAATTGACCTCAAAGCAAACTATGATGCAAAAGCAATTGGTGTTGTTTTAGAATCAAAAATTGACATAAAAATAGGAACTTTGTCTACTATTTTAATTCAACAAGGAACACTAAAAATTGGTGATGTTTGCTCTACCTTAAAAACCTTTGGAAAAGTGAAAGGAATGTGGAATGATATGCATAAAAGCATAAAAGAAGCTACTCCTGGTATGGCCGTTGAGGTTTTGGGTCTAAATGATTGCCCTATTCCTGGTGATAATTTTGCTGTTTTAGATCATACTTTTGCTACGGAGTTAACTAAAAAATCTGTTTCTCAAGAATCAATAAGTTCAATTAATGAAATTGAAGATTTTTTTGCAACTGAAAAACCAACTTTATACTTAATTTTAAATGCAGACACTCAAGGCGCTTTAGAGGCTTTAGAACACACATTAAACAATTTAGATGTTGAACATAGTAAATATAAAATAGTAAAAAGATCTGTTGGAAAAATTAAAGAATCTGATATGGATTTAGCTAAATTAACTAATTCTATGATTCTAAATTACAATTTAAGCATTAGCAAAGACATAGAGTTTTTAGCTAAAAACGATAATATTTTGATTTGCTCTAGTAAAATAATTTATGAAATAGAAAAAAAAGTTCAAGAAGAATTAGAAAAAATGATCACTTTAATAGAAGAAGAACTTTATACAGGAACAGCTGTTGTAAAAAGAATCTTTAAATCATCCAAAATTGGAAATATTTCTGGGTGCATGGTTATAGATGGAAAAATTTTAAAAGGTGCTGTTGCTATCGTTCTTAGAAAAGGTAAAGAAGTGTTTAAAGGAAAAATTGAATCTCTCAAAAAATCTAAAGATGAGGTAAAAGAAGTTGCAAACGGCCTTGAATGCGGAATTTTTGTAAATTATAAAGAAATTTCAGAAGAAGATGAAATTAAATGCTATAAAATAGAATATAAAAGACCAACTTAATGAATTCATTTAGTTTATATATTCATTGGCCTTTTTGTATAAAAAAATGCCCTTATTGCGATTTTAATAGCTATGCTTGGAAAAATGATCCAGAAGAGTGGACCACTTTGTTAATTAAGGAAATTGAATTTTATTCAGAAACTTTTAAAAATTACAAAATTAATACAATTTTTTTTGGGGGTGGTACTCCTTCTTTAATTCCTTCTTTTTTAATTGAAAAAATATTAAATAAAATTAAAGAATTTTGGAATATAAAAGGGATTGAAATTACCATAGAAATTAATCCTTCATCTATTGAAACTGGAAATTTAGAAAACTTTCTAAAAGTTGGTATTAATAGATTTTCAATTGGCGTACAATCTTTAAGCGATATGGATTTAAATTTTTTAGGAAGAATTCATTCTGCAGAAGAAGCAAAGAAAATAGTAACCGAAGCTTCTAAAATTTGCAACAATGTTTCAACCGATTATATTTATACGCTTCCTTATGATGATTTACCAAAATGGAAAAAAGATTTAGATAAAATTTTAGACTTTTCTTTACACAATAATATAAAACATTTATCCTTATATCAATTAACAATTGAAGAAAACACGCAATTTGCTCATGATGTTAGAGTCAAAAAATGGATTCCTATGAACCAAGATAAACAAAGCATTTTATATAGATATACTCATAAAATTTTTCATAAATTACATTGGAACCAATATGAAATTTCTAATATATCTCAATCTATTGAATATGAAAGCCAACATAATTTATGTTATTGGAATTATAATCAATATTTAGGTATTGGGCCTGGTGCACATAGCCGAATGATAATTAATAATCAAAAATATAAGTTTAATAATTATAAAAATCCTAACAAGTGGAAAGAACAAATAAACAACACTGTTGAGAAAAATCAATTTGTAGAAGAATATGAGACTTTATCATTAAAGGACCAAACAATTGAAAAAATGCTAATGGGGTTTCGATTAAAAAAAGGAATTTTTTTATATGAAAATGAATTAAATTATGTAAATAAAACAAATTTACAACTATTAATTGATAAGAACTTTATAAAAAACAACAACAATGTTTACACTCTTTCATTAAATGGTAGATTAAAACTTAATGCAATTTTAAGAATGTTAATTGAAGATTAATGTTCCACGTGGAACATTTAAGTTGCAATTTTTTAATAACAATTCAAAAAACTCTTTCCTTACTTTATAAACGATTTTAATAAAAATCATTTCAAATCAATAATTTTTTAATAATGTTCCACGTGGAACATTTTTTATTTTTCTATTAAATAATCATAGATATCTTCTTCTTCATCATTATCTATTGATTGCACTTTTAACAATATAATTAATTCTGTTTTTTTTGCTTTTTTTGCTTTTTTTGTTAATTGAGTTTCTTCATATGATGATGTATCAATTAATCCACCTATTATTGCATATTGTCCATCTCTTAAAACTAACACACTTTCCATTTCTCTTGTTTTTATTATAGGTATTTTTGATTCATTTTTTTTATTTCCTTTAGAACATGAAACAAAATCATATCCAATATCTTCAATTTCTTTACTAACTTCTGTTACTGTCGGTTTTATATAAAGTTTTATTAAGTTGTTTTCTAATTTTACAACATGAACAGAAAAAGTTACTCCCACTGGATATGTAACAAAATCGGTTTGCTTATTTGTTGCTCCCACTTTATATTTATCATTCATCACTGTTTCTGATTTAAACTTAAAATAAATTTTGTTTTCAACTGATTTAAAAATACCAACATGATTGTTAGAAATTAATAAATATGGATTAGAGATTGAACTTGTTTTTCCATATTTTACTAAAAAATTTAAAATGATATTTTTGATTGTTGAAACTCCAAAATCCGATACAAAAGTAAGCATATTATTTTTTACACCTCCAGTGAACATACTGTTGGGTAATTTTTCGTTTATATCTTTGCTTAATTTATCAAAATCAACACCGAACGAAAATTCATCAAACAATTCAATTTCTAATACTTTTGCTTCTACTAAAACTTGATCGTTTAATCTTTTTTTTATTGAATTTAAAAATAATGAAATTTTTTTATGAATTTTTTGAGGTGCAACCACTGAGATAATACCAGCTTGAGCATTAATTGTAAAAGTATGATCTTTTGTTAAAATTGCAGTTAAATTATTAGATATCATTTCATAATAATTATTGTTGTTTTTATAGAAACTTTTAGAAACATTTCCTTTTGATTGATCTCCAAACGAATGATCTACTGACGTTGAAAACTCTGTTCCTATAGATGATGATAAATTTCCTAAATAATAATTATGAAGATATTGAACATCTTCTTCTATATTTGCATTTAAATCATTTATAATTATCTTATTATTTAATTGATGACATATTTCTAATAAAACATTAATAAAAGGCTTTTTATTAGCTTTATAATTTATTTTGAGCTCTTTATTAAAGCTTAAAGTTACTCCCAATGAGGATGCGATTTTTCTTAGAACAACGGCACAATCTACTTCATCCGTAAACATTACAGAACACGGCTGCAACCATTCTTTTTTTATACTTAATTTTTTTTCTTTTTTAGGAATGATATTAAGCGTTTCTTTTTCTTTTTCAATTATAGTCAATGGAGCTTTAATTTTCTTTTTTTCACATCCAGTTAATAAAAAAAGAGCAATTAACAAAAGTAAAAAGTTTTTATTTTTCATATAATAAATATGATACATTAATTAGTAATATTGCTCTATTCAATAAAACAAATAATGCATATTTATAATCTGCTAATATTTGTTTTTTTAATAACATAAAATATAATTTTTATATGAATTTTATTAATTTTTATAATCAATATTATTATTTGTTTGTTTTTATTTTATTATTTATTTTATCTTTACAGGATTTTTATTCGTTAGAAGTTGATATATTAACATTTACAAGTGCAATTTTATTATTATTATCAAATATACAAAATTATTTTTCACTTTTTTTTTCTTTAACAGGAATGATTTTAATCGTTTTTTTATCAAAATTTTATTACAAAAAAGATTTATCTTCTTTTGCCGATTTAATATTAATTGTAGCTTGTAGTTCACAAATAAAAACATCAAAATTAGGTTTTTTTTTGATATTAATTAGTTTTTTTTCTTTAATTTATTGCTTGGTTTTCAGAAAAAACAAATTCCCTGCAATTCCATTTATTTCGATTGCTTTTTTTTCTATAAATATATTTAAATTTTTTTCTAATTTAGAACTTTTTTTGTTGTTTTAATCTCAGAATTACTTAATAAAAAAATTATTCTCTTCAATTATTTTCCAATTTACATTTTTATATGGTTTAATAAAAACATAATGATTTTTAAAAATTAAATTAAATAATTTTATATTTATATCTATAAATAAATTATCAGAAGCATCATATTTAGATAATTTTTGCATAAAATCAAATATTAAGAAATTAGTGCTTAAAACATGGCCGTTTTCACAATGAAGACATCTTTCATAATCTAAATCAAAAACACTTAATCCTTTTCTTTCTCTTGAAAGCTGCAAAACACCTAAAGCATTAATTGGCAAAATTTTTATAGAAGCTTTATCTTTTTTAAAAGCCTGCTTAAATTTTTCATAAATTTTATAAATCTTTTCTTCTTGTTCCATATCAATTAAATCAATAGCAATAATACCACCCAAATTTCTTAAAATAATTTGATCAACAATAATATCGACCGCTTCTAAATTTATATTAAAAGAAGTTTCTTCCATCGTTTTTCCTTTTGTATTTTTTTTAGAATTAACATCTATTGTTATCATCGCTTCTGTTTTTTCAATTATTATCGAACCATTCGAGGGCAATAATATTTCTTTTTTATATAAGGAATTCAACTGATTTTCAATCAAAGTTAAAAATTTTATATCTTTTTTTATTTCAATTGAAGGAAATTTAATAAAGTTATTATCATTATAAGACTTAAGTAAATCATAATTTTTTTTATTATTCACAAAAACTTTTTCAATTAAAAAAATTGAATATGATCGCAAAACTTGAACTAAATCTTCATTTTTCATCAATAAATTGAAAGAATTTGCTTTTTTAAAAGCTTTATAGATGTAATGATATGTTTTTTTTAAAGATAAAAAATCTTCTTGTATCTCATCTATACAAGATTCTGTCGCAGAAGTTCGAACTATCACTGTTCCTTCTTCAGCCAATAATTTTAAAAAAGACTTAATTAAAATTCTTTGATCAGCTTTTATATTACTTGAAATACCATGATCACCATTTCCAAAAGGCATATAAACACAAAAAATACTTGCAAAAGTAATGTTATTAGTAAGTTTTAAGTATTTAAATTCTAAAGAATCTCTAATAACTTGAACCAAAATTTTATCACCTTTTTTTATGAATTTTTTTAATTTTTTTGTTTCTTTATCGAAATATTTATAGCTTAATTGTTTAAAAGGCAAAAAACCAATTGTGTCTTCAGCAATTCGAACAAATATACTTTCCAGGCTATAATCAACTTTTTCAACAATACCACAATAAATATTGTTTAATTTTATATTGTTATTCTTATCTAAAACTTTATATTGTAAAATTTTATAATTTTCATCCAATAAAATTACGGTGGTTTTAAACCCTTCAATATCATTAATAAAACAAAAATTTTTAAGAGATTGCATTGATATAATGTTATTTAATAAAATGCATTTAGGAAAGCATCTTTCTTGGGGGAGAAAAAAGTGTTTACATCAGTAATAAAAAAAAAGGGGAGACCTTGTAAATTTGTTGAAAATACCAAATATTTAATTGAAAAAAAAGAATTTTTGTTTGGATCTAATTCAAAAGCTAAATATATGAATATAGTGAATGTAGCTTATAACTCAAATAAAATAACAGCGGAAGAAAGAGATATGGCCACATATTTAGAAACTTTATATTTTCATATGAAAAAAGATATAGGTGTAAAATCAATTCCAAAAGCATCACCAAGCACCTGGACAGTAAAAATTAAGTTTTCATATAATCAAATCATCAAAAGCAAAGAAAAAGCATTAAATGACTGGAATTTGGTAAAAAATTATATACAAAAATTTGAACCAATGATTGCTTCAGAATTTTTAAGCTTAATCTGCGATCATCATAATTATGAAGAGTTATTAGCATTAAAAATGAATTTTCAAATTATGGATATACTAAAAAAAGGTTTATCTTGCATTAAAAAAATGTTTAACAATTATTAATTATTAATTTTTCTTTAAAAAAACAATTAATTTTCGTATTATAAGAAGATGATTAGTTACGAATTTTATGCAAAATCCCCAGTGTTGTTTAAAAATTATATTATTTTTTCAACAAACAACTCCTTATATAAGTTTGACAAAGAGTTAAAAACAGTGGAGAATTTATTAATAACAAATAATGAAATTAAACATTTAAAAATCAGTAATGATAATTTAATTTTTGTAAGTGAGTTTGAAGGCGGCCCTGATTTATATATAATGAACCTAAACACAAAGCAAGTTTCAAGATTATCTTTCACAGAAGATGCATTTATCAAACCAATTTATTTTCATAATGATCAAATTTTATTTATTTCAAGCGAATATTCAGCTATTAGTAGCCATCAAACTAATACTTATGAAATAAACATTCAAACAAAAGAAATTAAAAAAATTAATTATCATTCTATTTTTGCATTAACAAAGGATGAAGATGATATTTATACCCAAAAAGATGAATATGGATACCTATCCTGGAAAAATTATAGAGGTGGCTCAAGAGGTAAAATTTATAAAAATGGAGAATTATTAATAGATCTTCCTGGTCAAGCAATTTCTCCTGTTTTTTATAAAAAAAGAATTTATTTTATATATGAAGATAACAGCGATACAAATATTTATTCTTGCGATACAAAAGGAAAAGATTTAATAAAACACACCAATCATAAAGAATTCAAATTGCAAGGATTGGAAATAAAAGACAATGAAATTATTTATACTCAAATGGGAGAAATATATGTTTTCAACATTGAAAAAAATCAAACAGAATTAATTGAAATAAATTTAAAAATACAACAACCAAATAAGAAACAAAGTCTACATACACAATATTTAACAAGCATTGATAACAATGAAGAAAAAATAATTTGCGCTATCAGAGGGAATCTTTTTGAAAAAAATTTATATTCAGGTGGATTAAAACAAATTACATCAGAATTAAGATATGTGCATACGGGTTTTTTAAATGAAAAAATTTTTGGAATAAAAGAAGGAAGAGAAACAGAATTACATATTTTTGAAAATGAAAACATCATAAAACATAAGTTAGCATCACAAAAAATAGAACATATTGCAGTTTCAACAAAAGGATTCATAGCTTTTTCTAACCATAAAGGAGAACTATCTATAATTAATGAAAAAGGAGAACAACACTTGATAACTCAAACTGTAAAACCTATTGATAATTTTGAGTGGTCAAAAAATGGAAATTGGTTAGTATATGAATTACCAAAAGCCAACTCTTCTGCGATTGTTTTATTTAATTTAAAAGAAAAATATAATTATTATGTTATAGATGATGAATATCAAAACACAAATCCAACAATAGATCCAGAAAATAATTATATAGCTTTCTTATCTAATAGAAATCTTCAAATAAAAATGGACGAAGTGAAATTTGATTATAATTTTGATATAAAAACAAACGCCTTTTATGTACCTTTAAAAGAAAATTTTAATATATTAAAACCATGGATAATAGAAAATAAAGAATTAAAAAAAACAGATCCAAATCAAAAAGAAGAAGAAAATGAAAAAGATAAAAAAGAAGAAAATCAAGATCAAGAAGAGCTTTTTGAACTAAAAAACATCTCTGATAAAATCAGCCCATTAAAAATTAACCATAAATTAGAAGAAATTTATGCTTTAGAAAACCAAATTTTAGGTATAATTTCAGATGAAAAAAGGGTTGTTTATAACTTAAAAACTTTAAAAGAACAAATAATTCAAGAAAAACAAGAAGCAACAATAATAACGAACAACAAAAAATCAATTACAACAATAAATGAAAACACAGTTTTAATTTCTGATATAAATGAAAAAGCAGAAGAAGATAATTGGAAAACATCCAAATTTGATTTAACTAATAAATATTCTAAAACAGAAATCAAAAAAGAATTAGAAAACATATTTGAAGAGTTAACATGGTTTATGGAAGAATTTTTTTGGTCGAAAGAAATAATCATAGATTTCAAAGAAAAAATTCAAGAATACAAAAAATTTTTACCACGAATTAATACAAAAGCTGAACTATATGAAATATTAAAACAAATTCAAGGTGAAATGAAAACTTCGCACTCTTATATATTTCAATCATATAAAACAAGTAATAAAGGATATTTAGCAATAAAAACTAAAGAAAAAGAAAATAAAATAGTAATTGAAGATTATATAATCTCTACAAGCAAAACAAAAGAGCACCCATTAATTTTAGAAAATATAAAAAAAGGATCACAAATTTTAAAAATAAACGGAGAAGAAACAACAAAATCAAACATAGAAGAACAATTACTAAATCAAAGCAATCAACACGTTTCATTAATAATTGAATCACCAGAAAAAGAAGTAAAAGAATATGATATAAAAACAATTGATCTTTCAACACATAAAAAATGGAACTATGAAAACTGGATAAAACAACAAGAAGAGTATATAAACAGCAAAAATGCAGATATAGCGTATATTCATATAAAAGATATGAGTAGTGCTGGATTCATAAATTTTTTCAAAAAATACATATCACTACACGATAAAAAAGCAATAATAATAGATGTAAGATATAACGCAGGAGGACACGTATCAACATTAATTTTAGAACAATTAACAAAAAAAAGAACAGGAATAGATATACCAAGACATTTTGCAAAACATTCAATTCCAAACTACACAACAAATGGAAATTACGTGCTTTTAATTAATGAAAACACAGCATCAGATGGTGAAATTTTTGCAGAAAATTTTCGTCAAATGAAATTAGGAAAAATAATAGGAAAAAGAACCTGGGGAGGAGTAGTAGGAATTTGGCCAAGATATAATTTAATAAACAACTTAACAACCTCTCAACCAGAATTCGCAACAATCTTTTTTAATGCAAAACAAGAAATAGAAAATCATGGAGTAGTTCCAGATATAGAAATAGAAAACTCAATAACAGAAGAAATTACCCCACAAAATGATAATCAGCTAAATCAAGCAATTGAAATTTGCAATACATTTAAATAAAAAATTTTAAAATTGTTCCACGTGGAACATTAAAAATTAAAATAACAAAAAAAAATAAAACAAACAGAACATATATAAAAAGAAACAAACAACAAATTAAAAATGTTCCACGTGGAACATGACAATATAAAAAAAGCTCAATAACAAAAATTCAGTTATATGAAAAAAATTCACCAGATAAAATATAGAAAAGTTAAAATAAAATTGTTCCACGTGGAACATAAAAAAATTATTCCTCCCTATAAGGAAGAATAGATAAAAATCTAGCAGTTTTAATAACTTTAGAAACCGATCTTTGAATTTTAGATTGATTTTTAGGTGGCTTCTTATTAAACAAAGCCCCTTTTCTTTCAGCTATTCTAGCTTGTTCACCTAAAAATTTAGATAAAGTATTAGGATCATCGTAAGAATAAAATTTATTTTTATTTTTATAAGCATCAGTTTCATACTGATTAGAAAAAATACCATAAGATTGTTTTTTAGGATTAGCCAAAGAAATCAACACTCGCAAAACATCAGATTCAAGAGAAATTTTTTTCTTAATAATATCAACAATAGAAGGGGAAGATTTAGTGTATAAACAAACATAATATCCTTTAGAATTACTTTTATCATTAATAGGATAACTAAAAGACCTAATTTTAGTAAAAGAAGCCTCAACAACTTCAGCAACTTGAACAGTAGAAGTATTTTCATCAGAAGGATTAACCGCTAATTTTGATCTTTTTTTTGAAGTTTGATATTCATCTTTTTTTTGAACAATTTCAGTCTCAATAATAGCTTTTAAACTACTTAATTTTTTTTTAACTTCATCTTCAGAAAGGTGTTGATGCAAAATTAAACAAACTTCATAATTTCTTTTACCATCACCGTATAATTCAACTAATCTTTTTCTAGCCAACACTAGCTCCTTAGAAAGGATTTTATATTATTTTTGTAGATTAGTCTATATCATAAAAATATTTTAAAATAAGATAACAAATGTTTGATATATTAATAATTGGAAGTGGCCCAGCAGGATTAACAGCAGGAATATATGCAAAAAGAGCAAATAAAAAAACAGGAATAGTAGAAGGAAAAGAAATTTGCGGACAATTAATGAAAACAGCAGAAGTTGAAAACTATCCAGGATTCGCAACTCCAATTCAAGGACCAAAATTAATGCTGGAAATGTACAATCAAGTCAAAAACCTAAACACAGAATTTATAAAAGATTTTTTAATCGATTTTGAAAAAAAAGAAGATGAATTTATAGTAAAACTTTCGAAACAAACACTAAAAACAAAAACATTAATAATAGCAACAGGCGCAACACCAATAATGTTAGGAATAGAAAAAAAATTCATAGGAAAAGGAGTGTCAACATGTGCAACATGTGATGGATCTTTTTTCAAACAGAAAACAGTAGCAATAATAGGAGGAGGCAACACAGCAGCAGAAGAAGCCCTTTATTTATCAAACATAGCAAAAAAAATATATTTAATTCACAGAGGAAGCAAGTTAACTAGCGAAGAAATAGCAAAAGAAAGATTAAACAAAAAAACAAATATAGAAAAAATATTTCATACGGAAGTAATTGAATTTTTAGGAGATGATTTTTTGTCATCAATAATAATAAAAAATAACCAAACAAATGAAAAACAAACATTAAAAGTAGAT